>OX638370.1:121425262-121643491 GCA_951812925.1 Calliopum simillimum | reverse complement strand
GGAGGCAGCGCGGCGCGACTCTCTTGAATCCTGACGTCTAGACGGAAACACATACCAGCGATGCGACAAGTGCATAAATAGGTAGTGGTTATACGAATCCTGGATCGGTTGTTATTCACAGCTTACAGATATCCTCATCATTCATAATACCCCATTTGTTTAAGCTTCTATCTTAAAAAAAAATATAAACAGTGAAATAACACCCGGGAATTTGTGAAAAATGTTTCCTTCCTTGGCGGGAAAATAAATTTTTGTATACGAAGCCTGAGCACTGACGGCTACACTCCGGTTAGCGGCAAAAAGTTTCGTTACAGGCATTATATTTTATAGTGATTTTTTTGGCCATGAATCGAATTTTCGCTAGAATATATGGAAATTATGGAGGTATATGAGCAATTCTGGCCTTGAATTTGGACTCAGCGCCAAAAAGTACGTAGAGGCGCATGTTTCTTGTCAGAAGTTTATCCATTTTTTTATTTTGAATGCCTTTTTTAATAGTAAATTAGGAAATTTCTTTCATTTTCCATTGAGTGTTATCAGCATACACAAAAGTAGCATTGTTCCTTCCCCACCATATTGTCAATGCAAAGTTATGCCGACTTAAGTTTTCCAATCTAAGCCACTAACAATGTCTTTCTTGGAAACTCCTTCAAATGCAATTTCATCCTTAAGTGTTACAATATTAGAAAATAACAAAGTGTTATTTAGAAATCCAGCTGCCAACTTCAATATTTTCAATCTTGTGTCACTCAACAGAACTCTGTGCACTTAACTGCCAATAAGGACGAAAGAACGAAAGAACGAAGAAACGAATGCAGCGTACGTACATGTTGACCACTTTAAAGATGCTGCTGCATTGTTACCGTGCAGCATTTGCTGCATTTGCAATTGCATGCAACAGCAGTGTCAGTCGGTCGGTCTGCGTGGGAAAACAAAAAATGTGAAAAAAAAGATTTAGAAGAAAATAAAATATTTTTTACACTAAAACACAAGGTGAAAATGTTTGAGTACGAAAGTATACTTTTTGTTGCTGTTTTGCTGTTGCTTCTTGTGCTGTTGGTAATTGCTAAAAGAACTTGAAAACAACAGGAACAGCAGTCGTAGGTAGCCACTGCAGCAACTTGAGTGAAATTGCCAATGTCCATTTTCATTTCAAATTAATTTTATTACTTTTCTTTAGTGAAGAAAACATCGATAGCAATGTTAAAAGTAACGAACAGTGAAGGAAAGAAAAACTTTTAAAGAAAAGGTAGTTATATCAGCAATAGCAATGAATTGCTACCCTTTGAAACATAATTTGCTTTTTTGACTGGGCGCCCAAAGTGAATTAAGTACAAAATATCTTTATTTAACCTTAAATATATGATATGTAGGAATTTATATAAAAATATAGTTTTCATGCACTTAAATAAAAGGAAATATATTAAGCTTCCATAATTTGTTACTAAAGCTAAGTACTTATTGATAAGAAATTTTTTGGAAAAATAGTGCTTTAAAAAAAAGATGGTCAAAATTTTCGAAAATTTTCCATATCTCGAAAATTATGACTTGGATTTAAAACTTTTGTGTGCCAATTTTGTAGCCAGTTCAAATATCTTTCAAATGGCAAGAATATTATTAAAATCTATTTAGGGGTTCGAAAATTATACCGGTTTTCATAAAGCTATATCCCGATGGCTATATATCCGTTGGTTTTGCGAATTTCAAAAATAAAGCTAAGAAAATTAGCACAGAATAGCCACAGAACAGCCTCCGGTGTTCTACCGATTCCTGCTCCCCCTGTATTATTATCTCAAATGCTTGAAATCGTTTAAATTTTAAACTTTAAAACGCTTCTTTATTACGATTAGTGATGTGGAATCTTAATTTTTTTTAGATGGAATTAATAAAGTACTTGGATTGACAGAATTTGTTGTCATTTTCCATATATTTATTTTGTCCTTTCATAAACGAAATTATTGTTTAGCAATTCATTATCACATGAACGTATGTGGTATTGGCAGCTTACGAATTCATTTATTTATGTATTTTTGTCACATGCTCCGAACGTACTACATTCATACAAATAAACGTCAGAATAACAAATATCGACAGCATTCAGTATACATAGATTTAGTCAAACATCATGCAATATAACGATATGTAAATATTTGAATTTATCATAAATTGCACCATTTTCTCTATGGTTAAGCATCCTGTCATGCACTCAATTTCCAATTTCCAGAAAACGTAGTATATGGCTCACTTGCATACATTGAATTTGATTTTTTGTGGTCAAGGTTAGATTTACCTACATTTTATTTGTGTCACTTTAGTTAAATGATGAAAAATTTTTTATTTACATATTATGAGAGTTCAAAGTTAAAGAAAAAACTAGGATAGTGATACAAGATTGTGTATACAGGCTTTCCACTCCAAGTTAAAATTTTACACATTTTAATTTGTCTTAAAAAAATGGTTTAACTTGGAGTGGAAAATCTGTATCATTTTTTGTTATATTAGGATCAAGTATTGCTTGTACTATAGCATATGCACAAACCACAACAGCATGAGGTAAATTTAGTATCTGGTGTAAAGAAACGAGCCGAAGAAACGAACGAAGAAAATTCTCTACGCCTTAGATTCTACAGGATGTAATCGATAAGGCAACAAAGCTGCTAGGAGGTGATAGAGAAGAGCTAGACTAACAAAAAATTGAAGCTGGTAGGGTCTAACAAAATATTTTTATGGAAAATTTTAGCAAATTGTGTGTCTTTTCTAAGATCGTATTTGGTTCATAGAGTCGAAGAGAATTTCGCACAGTTCTGGAACTTTAAAAGTTATTGTATATTTTCATTTATTTTCCATTTTTAGAATTTCGCGGCCATTTTTGTAAGAAAAAGGTCCCATTAATATACCTTTTTATATTTTTATTTTGGAATTCAAATTTCATTTAATTTGGTGTTGTATGTATGTATTCTCCTTTAACTCCTAGGAGGAGCATAAGGCCAATATGAAATCTCTCCATTTGTCACGATCCCTTGCGATGACTTTAATCTCTTGCCACGACTTTCCCGATTCTTGGATTTCCTTTTCCAGTGACCTCTTCCAGTGGTTTCCGGAGAGTGTGACCAATCCATCTCCATTTGCGCAGCTTGACCTCGATTGGTATTGCCCTCTGATTGCATTTTTGATGTATCTCGGCATTTGATATAGTGCGAGGCCACCAAACCTTTAGTATTCGCCTTAAGCAATTGTTGACGAATACTTGCAGCTTGTTCGTAAGTTGTTCAGTAACAAGCCACGTTTCGCACCCATATAACAGAACCGATTTCACATTCGAATCAAAAATGCGCACTCTCGTTTTGGTGGATATAACAGAAGAAGACCATATTTTGTTCAGTTGAGCAAACGCGCCTTTTGCTTTTGCTATTCTTGAGTTGATATCCTCTTTTGCTCCACCATCCATGGAGATAATGCTGCGTAAATACGTGAAGCTATCTAGGTTTTCGATGTCATCACTACCAGCTTAAAACGTGATGTCATTGCTTGCGTTTAGCTTCATGCTTTTAGTCTTAGATACGTTGATTTTTAGGCCGGCCTTTTGTGATTCCAAGACAAGGTCTTCAATTTTGCTTTGCATATCTGAATGTTTGGACGATAAGAGGCAGATGTCGTCAGCGTAGTCGAGATCTTCCAGATGTTCGGTAAAGTTCCATTGCATACCTCTTTTGGCCTTATTAAGAGCTTTATCTAGGATATCGTCAAGAACGATAAGGAAGGGTGATGGTGTTACATTTGTCATAATAATTTTTTTTTAATATTCCACTAATACGAACTTGTACAGTCAAATTTGCAATGAATAACAACCGACGCTACAAATATTAAATTTCATCGCAAATTTGAATGCACAAGTTCGTATTAATGGAATATTCAAAAAGAGCAGTCTTAAAAAGCAAAATTAAAATCATTTTAATTTGTTTGAAGGCTCCGGTAGATAAAGAGCATCACAACTCATGCGATTAACGTGTGTGTTGTTACATTAAAGTATTGTTTTCTGACCTCAAATGGTCCAAATGTAATGCATAATCTTTCGATGAAAAAGTTAAACATAGTCGAGGTATAAAATAAAAAAAGACTAGTAAGGGTGTAACATTTGGAATGGCCAAACTTTAAATACCCTACACTGCAGGATTTTGAAGGTTTTGCTTATATGGGAGGTGCCACGCCCTTTTATCCGAGTTCACCCAGTTTTTGCTCAGAGCGTGCATTTGTTGTCCTTAGTAAGTGATTGAAATTCGGTTGGATTACCTCAAAAAACGCTTTAAGTATAGAGTTTTGAAGCTTTTGCTTATAAGGAGGTGGCACGCCCTCTTGTCCGAGTTCGTCTAGTTTTAGCTCAGAGCGTGTATTTATAGTCTTCACAATTTGAATGAAATTTAGTTGGATCGTCCCAAAAAACTCTTCCAGTATAGCGTTTTGAAGGTTTGGCTTATATGGGAGGTGCCACGCCCTTAAGAAGTCAATAATGGACTACATCTAAAGCTAGAATAAATTCACTTAAATTATCATTTGTATCAAAAATGGTGCAAATGTAATGCAAAGTCGGTCAATCAAAATTGGTCCAAATGTAATGCATAATATGTCATTAGTACTAAAAGTTGTACAACTGTCTATCGATTGTATCAGTAAAATTATAACGTTACTGACTACGTACTGTTTGGCAGTTCGTCGATTGGGAAGGAGAGCAAACGATAGTGTATCGGTCTAGTGACTTGCGCTGCGTGGAGAAGCCCGGGCTCAAATCCTCCACTCGGTGATTTTCAATTCAAATTTTTAAATTTCTGTTAAATTTTACACAATTTGTGTGAAGAGTCTTCGGAGCAGAAAATTAAGCACATGTCCATAAAAAAATTTTCATCCACACTGAAATCCGGAACATATTGCTCAGAAATATATAACAAAATTTTTAACACATTCGGCTATGAGACCTTTTGACATTTTTGTGTAAAATTTGAATTTCAAATTAAATTTGTTGAAATTTATAAATAAAATAAAAAAAATTGGGATTTTTCTAGTCCAAATGTAATGCATAAAGAGGCAATTAATCTTTTTCTGGTCCGATTGTAATGCATGAGGAGACAATTAGTTACGCCCAATGACAAACAATGTAAAACGTAAATAGAACTATATACGTGATGGGAACAGAATTTGGACTAGTCGAAGTAGTTTACAAAGTAGTTTTGGAATAGTCCGTGGTCCTGCAGGGTAATGATTAATGTGCTTCCGAATCAAAGGGAATTAAACAAGGATTCAGAAAAAAAATTGTGAAAAATATATGTATATGATATTAGGCATTAACGAAATTGCCGCAAAATACCATATATAGTAGAACAGCATTTTGCGGCAATTTTGCTAATGTCGATAAAAGAAAAATTCATAGAATTCGTATTTATTACCCGATTTTAAACAATTATAGCTTGTTGGAAAGGTATTTAAATTTGCTATAAGATAAAGTTATGCTTTGACTAATTTAATTAAGTTTAAAAACAATTTTCATTATTTTTTGCCTGAAACCTCAACTTGACCTTGACCTCTCTTGCGGGCCGGGTTATCGTTATCCGATCGCCGTGAAACTTCATAGTATTTGTTTTTATGACCATTAGAAGGATTTCAGGGGGCGGCATGAACGAAAATCAGAAAATCGTAAAATAAGCGCATGCCTAATATGATATCCTCCAACTGTCGGTGAAAATTAATACAAGAAAACTGATGGAGCAAATTTCAAATGTTCCTGAAATATGTAACTTTATGTAATGAACTTTCTTAAATTTTTTAAATTTTTTTGTCCTAATGTTATTTAGTATTTTTCCAAGTCCATTTTGATATTAAAATTATGATTTAATTAGCAAATGCGTTAATTTACGGGCCAACAAACTGGAAACCATAAAATTGTGGTCAACATGATACTCCCACGCATGCATTCAAAGGTAAAATATCTAAAAGAACAACCTAATTGTATGAAAACATACACTTACATAAAAGGCAGCTCATCCATGTTTTCTTTTATGCTTATTATCTTAATGTTTCATAAAAGAAATGTAAATATTTACAAAAAAGAAAAAAAAAATGTGCTCGAAAACAAACGACAATATTTAGCTTTAAATTAAAAAAAAACACTCGTTGCTGCTTTCTAAAAGAAAGAACTGGCCACATGCTCTGACAGGAATTGCAGAACTTTCCCTTTACAATTTTGTTCATGTTAAAAAGCATTAGTGCATGGAATTTTCATGCTCTTTGGTATGTTTGTATGTCTGCATGTGTGTCTGAATAGGGAACACTTAATACATAGCACATTCCTTTATTTTGGGGATTTTAAACGAGCGCTTGAGTTTTCATTCCATTTTCCCTTTTTTTACATTTTTTCCATTCATTTGATTTTTCATGGTGTTGTTTAATGTATCAAAAGGAACCTTTTTTTGTAACAACTATGTCTTTTTACTTTACGAGGGGGGGGGGGCGTGTGGGGGTTCAGGTGTTTGGCGGTTATTTTCCTGTTTCCTTACATTTTTGTTTAATTTAACGTGTTTACCTTTATTGTTAATAATTTAATGTTTTCACCTTTTTTTCCTTTCGGTGGGCAGGAGCGGCCGCGTTGTTCCATTTCCTTTAACGAACCAGCCGGAAGTTGGCGCGCAAAAATGTTGCCGCACTGTACGTTTTTAATCATTTTCACTAATGACTGCATTTTTGTCGCCGTAGGAGTTGATGGTGGTGAAACACCCGCTTGTTTTAAATAAGATGCTTAAAATGAAATGAAACTGCAGATTTTTAGCATATAAATCATATTAATCTGAATGGAATAGATAATTTTAATTTCCTATTATACTAAGAAGAATTTTGGAGGCGTAAAAGTGAAAGGATGAATGAAATTTGATTTTGGGCGATTTAAATATTATTGTATTTTGAGAAAGTTTGTCAAAAGCCTTCGCTGCCCAAGAGGAAAAATTCCTAGCGCTTCTGATCCAAGCACTTCAAAAGTGCTTGTCTCCATAGAAATTTAGAAGCACTTTACCAATAAATTTTTATAAGGCTGCAGTAAGAACAACATGGGTTCGCGAACCTAGCTCGGGTGATTTTTATTTTTTTAATTTTTTTTATTTTTATTTTTTTGCTTTATTTTTTTTTTATTAAAATATTTTTTATTTAACATCTTTTATTTCACTTTTCTATTTTCGTTTCTCTTATTTATTTACTTTCGATTAATTGAATTGAAACTGATTACACAATGATTCCATGTAAGGCTGCAGTAAGAAAAACGTGGGTTCGAACCCAGCCCGGGTGATCTTTTTTTTTACTTTTTTTTATTTTTTTGATCTATTTTTTATTCAACCTTTTTTTAATTCTCTATAAGAGTCTCTTTGAACTGTTTTTTCGTCAGACTTACCCTTCATGAGATATCACGTTTTGAAAATCATTCAAAATTTAACATTGTACATACTATGAGCACTACTATGGGTGTTGGAATTAATTTTTCGGTCTTTGAGCATTTATTTAGAAACAACGGTACAATATATATTATTCAAAGTATTGTCCATCGTTAGGTACAACATTTTCCCATCTTTCTGGCAGCATATGGATTCCGCGCCGGAAGAACGACTCGTCTTTTGAGGCAATCCACGAATCGACCCATTTTTTGGTATCCTCGTAAGAAGTGAAGCGCTGCTCAGCCAAGCCATGCGTCATCGATCTGAATGGGTGGTAGTCGGAAGGGGCTATAAGGCGGGTGGGGTAGCACATCCCAATTCAGCGCCTCCAACGTTTCCTTGACGGTTCTTGCAACATGTGGCCGTGCGTTGTTATGTTGAAAAACCACTTTGTCGTGTCTTTTGACATATTCCGGACGTTTAACCTTTAATGCTCGGCTCAATTGCATCAATTGTTGTTGGTAGCGTTCCCCAGTGATGGTTTCGTTAGGTTTTAGCAGCTCATAGTACACGACACCCTTCTGATCCCACCAAATACACAGCATAAGTTTGGCGCCATGAATATTCGGCTTGGCCGTCGATGTTGATGCATGGCCGGGTGGTCTCCACGATTTTTTTTGCTTAGGATTATCGTAATGGATCCACTTTTCATCGCCAGTGCTTCATCATTGTGCTTCAAATGCTTTTTTCTTCAAATGGAAGCACAAAAGTAAACCTTCCCGCAAATTGCGTTTTGTTAGAACGAAAGTCGACATGTTCACAGAGAAAAAAATATATGTTGTTTACACTTCAGTGGAATGATACATACTGAAAAATGAAGCTTAGACAATGTGCTTTGAAATGAATATAGTCACAGGTGTAGCCGATGCGATCTATTGATAGTTACGCCATCTCTTAGAAAACCTTTAAAACTAATTCCAACACCAATATGTTAAATTTTGAAGGATTTTCAAGTTGCGATATCTCATGAAGGGTAAGTCTGACGAAAAAACAGTTCAAAGAGATTCTTATAGGAAATTGGACGTTACAATATGCATGAAAAATTTATTTTTCTAAGCCGAACCGTTTTGGAGTTATTTTTAAAATTTTTGGTTTTTTAAAAAAATATCTGATAAACTATAGGTCATACGAAAAAAAAATAATGTGTAGCTTTTATGTAGTGCCAATAGTTCCCAATAAACAAGTATTTATACTTTAAACGTGTGACTCACCTTGTATGAGTTATCGTTATTTTAAGCTCAACACATGACTGCGCCCACTTATAAGTGGCATGCACAATTTACTAATCTTTTTTCAAGTTTTGAATTAGGATATCTCCTGAGTTATGAGTCGTATGAAAACAAAGCACGGTTTATTTTTATAGAAATTTTTATAAGCTACAATATGGCCCCACAATATTTTTCTCTAGATGTAACCGTTACAGAGATGTATGTAAAAAACTGATTTGGATGCCATTTTTCCAACATAGCGGCACGAGCGAACACGATTCGAGGTAGCAAAGTTGAAATTCTTAAAGAGCACATCTTAATCAATATAATAACTCATTTTCAAAAATCCCGCAAAAAAAAAAATCACTTAAATTTTCATTAAAATTGTTGCAGTCGTTTTCAAGTAATATTGAATCAAAATGTTCAATGCTTAAAAAGGGGCGTGACACTTCTTTGACACCGCCCACTTTTCAGTTATTACAAGTCTTTGATAAGCAGTACCTACGTACCAAATTTCATTAAAATCTCTTGTAGCATTTGCGAGAAATAGCATTTAACGTATTTTGCTGGTCAGAGATGCCTAATAGCAAATAAACTATTTACAGTTAAATTCAGAAAGATTGCTTTAGTAGTTTTCTTTTTATAGCGTATTATATTTTTGTGGGCGGTGCCACGCCCTTCAACGAGTTTTCCCAATATAACAGCGTACTGCATATTAATCCTTCTCTACAGAGGCAACATCTCCTAAATTTTCGTTGAAATCATTGGAGTCGTTTTCGAGTAATATTGAATTGAAATTTTCAATGGCTAAAAAGTGGGTGTGGTACTCCTTCGATTCCGCCCACTTTTTGTCTGTCACAAGGTATTATGAAGCCGTACCCGCTTACCAAATTTAATTTGAATATCTTGTATGGTTTGCGAGTTATGACTAAATCAATTTTAAAATTTAGGGCAGTGCCACGCCCTCTGGTGAGCATTTACAAAGTGCAAACCTAGCTCATTCTTCATTGTATGCTAATATCTAACACTATTCCAAGTTTCATTGAAATCGCTGTAACCGTTTTCGAGAAAAAAATATTGAAAACATACAATTTTAGCTCGTATAAAAAGAGAAGATATTTAATATTAATCACTTGAATAAGGCATTAAAAAAATTTTGCTAAAAATTGCAAATAAAAACAAAAAAAAAAAATTCTGCAGTAATAACTTTT
Organism: Calliopum simillimum; assembly: GCA_951812925.1. Lineage (NCBI taxonomy): Eukaryota > Metazoa > Arthropoda > Insecta > Diptera > Lauxaniidae > Calliopum > Calliopum simillimum. The sequence goes on along the minus strand of OX638370.1, from coordinate 121,633,606 downwards.
TCTTATTTCAACTCCTGCTGTACAGTGTACTGCACGTAGAGTGATGCCGAAACCATTTGATATCATCGGAGTGATCTCTGAAAATTGACTTTGGATGCAATTGAGAACTACTTAAGTTATTATCTAACAATAGAATCCTTAAACTTTTTATTTCACTCATATCCTTTGTATATACTTATGTATGAAGTTCATGTGTTATGGAATGCATGTTCATTTTTTTACCACAAGAATTCGTGAAAAAATTTTCTTACGATTTCTAAGAATTTCTTCAGCGTAAACTTTTATTTAGAATTTTCTTAAAACCTCAATTTTTCTTGTAATGCACAGTAAATTTTTGAAAATTGTATGCCAACAACAATAGATTTATTTACCCACACTTATGTATTTTCCTCAACCTACGCTCAAAGTTCAGCCATATTCCTTAAATATACAGATTACGATTCCTCGCTTGAGGCAACAAGAACCCACTACTTACATCAATGCTATCATTGTGATGATATTCAATGGTAGTTGTGCAAATACACAACAACAACAAAAACAACAACAAATAAAAGCTTAACAATTACTTAGAAACCGTATACAAGTAAACATGCTAGAATTTTTAACCAAAATTATTATGGTAAATCCTTAAGGTAAAATTAAGCTTAACAAAATTAAACAGATTTTGTTGCTGGGGTGGTTATAAAATCTCCAATATCATAAAACTCGCTACACATTTTTTTAATAGCAGTTATTGTTGGTTTTCGAAATAAAATCCACCCTAGCGCAGATACGCATAAAATCATACAAATAAAGTAGAGAGTTTTACACCGTGAAATACTGCGGTACAACGTTAAATAGCGTTGCCATAAATCGCAACAAAGTGACAACAACATATTAAATAAACAAATTTAACAGCAACAACACAACCAGCAACTTTCAGCATCGCACAGCAGTAACATAGTGTCATGTGGCAGTCGAAATCTTGACAAATGTTTGCTGCATACTTTATGGCGCTAGGGAGCGTGGCAAAAAAACCGTAGCAAAATAGCTAATAACTTAAATAAAAATGACGCGTTTTTAATACAAAAAAAAAAAATACGGTGAGAGAAACCAGGATATACTTGAGTTGTTGCCGCTAGGTCGGACGTAATGTAAAGTTAAACCGGAAATATCATAAAATACGAAAGCAAAACGGAAGTATTACATTGAAACGTAAAATGATGTTTGGTTGCCCCGCGCTCCCTCTCCCTCTCGCTTTGTATCTGCCATGGACTTTGAACGAGGAGTGACTTCTACTATTACTGACTTAGTGACTAAGCGTTTGGCTGACTGACTGGCTGACTGTCTAACATTTTAATGAGATGAATTATGACCGAGTTTTGTTTGGTGTCTCGTTTTGCTGCGCTCAAATGTTAAACCATTTCCTTTTTTATGTTGCCCACAATTTGTTGTTGTTGTTGCTTTTGATGTTATTGCATTTTATTGCCGCTGCCAGTGGTGGTGGTTAAATTTTATGACGACATAAAGTAATTTAAGCCATATACACAGTGCGAAAAAATTTTTATGAATTGAGACAAATTATGATAAGTTATGGAGAATGGTATTTGTGACAAGAAAAAACAACTGCGAAAACTCGTACTTTTCAGACTAAACGGAATTAAATGTTGACACCTAAATACAAAAAAAAAAAAATTCCAAAAATGTCAATTATATAGTGCAACGAATTGCGACGTAAAAATTCTGAATGTGGCCTCGATAACTTTTTTTGACCAATTTTGTGTCGCTGATTCTAAATTAGGCGTGGGAGTTTGTTTTTTTTCTATAATGTCTAAGATCTTAATTATCTTTGTTTTAAAGTGTAGAACACGCTTTTTTTAGACATATGGCGTACATTCAGGAATTACAAGTACTACAGTTCACTTTTGCATAGGGGATCAAATAGCACTGACGGTCTTCTTTAAGCCTTCACTTTTCTAATTGAATCATTGCCTTCTAAGATATCATCCATTGAAGTAAAAGTTTACAAATTTAATATACGTAGTCTTAAGAGGGATTTGTGATACCTTTACTTCAATTGTTGATAACTCGGAAAGTAAAGACCCAATTGGAAAATTTAAAGGTGTTTTTAAAAAGGAAGCTTAGGGCTATTCGATGTTGTTGACATAAGTTAAATTTACTACTTCCTGAAAGTACGCCATAAGTCTGAAAATATTGTGTACCTAATCTCCGTTTTAAAGAAAGGGCTTACACAGATCACAAGCCTGATATAAAAATATGGTCCAGAACTCGGAATCAACAACTCTAAATTAGTAAAAAAAAGTTGTTGAGATCTCATTTAGAAATTTGTATTGCACATTCTTACTTGCCGTTCTAGTGTCAGATGCTTGAGTTGGAATATTTCCATTGACTAGTACTTGCTTTATTTAGTTTCAGATTTGACCATCTTTTCAAATAATATGTTTCTAATAATATGTACTCAACATTTTGTTATACACTCTAACCAATCTTCATGATTGTCAGTATTCAGTTGGGAATATGTTCATACGAAGACCAACTAGATAATTGCTCAAATTCAAGAGATATTAGGGTGCTTGTTTTGTAGGTGCTATAGTTTGCGTATATCTATTTATATTTAAAGCGAATGTTTGTATGTCGGTATGTTCCTTATAGACTCTAAAACGGATGGACTGACCACCGTGAAAAATTATGTCTATATACATGGTGTATTGCATAAGGTTACGAAGCTTCTGGGAGGTGATAGAGGAAGCCTAGAGGGGGGCGGGGTCCAAAAAAAATGTTCTTGGATGACCCTAACGGTTTAGAGAAAACATTTTTATCGCGAAGTTTTAGTTAATTGTAAGAGCTTTCAGATAATGTAAATGGTGTATAAGGTTTAAAAGAATTTCTTAAAGTTCTGGACCTTTAAAGTTGATATTTTATTTTTTTTCCGCATTTTTTGATTTTGGCAGCCATTTTAATATGAAAAAGGTCCTATTAATATACCCTTCAGGTGCAATTTTTTGGTAGTCTAGGCCTCTTCTATCACCTCCCAGAAGCTTCGTGACCTTATGCAATACACCCTGTGTAAATATAACGAAATCGGTTCAGTCCCTGTTTCTATATCTAAATATCAACTGATCTGTATGATTTTTTTGTTTGAAAGGTTGTGTGCAGGAGCAGTGCATAAAACTATATTTTTTTTAAAGTGGGCGGTGCCACGCTCCTAAATGGAAAAAACGCTCTCACGGCTAAGCCAATGAATGCATGGATTTTTATTATATGGATCGATAAAATGACCACTAGTGGTCGGATTTTGGTCTACGGAATAGTTTTTTTTCTCAAACGTCACTCCTTCGATGTCGGAACCAAAAATTAAAAAATTTTTTTTTTCTTTTCTTCGTGTTTTCTTCGCATCTCATAACTTTTTACGCCATTTTAGTGGAAAAAAAAAATGTTCACACAATCCTCCCTTTGGATGCCGGAACAAAAAATTAGAGATTTTTTTTTTTTTTTTTTGTGTTTTCTACGCGTTTCATGACTTTTTACTACATTTTTCACCCAAGGTTCACTCCTTGGATGTCGAAACCAAATATTTCAATTTTTCAATTCAATATTTTTTTTTAATTTCCTTCGAAGTTACAAAAATATATATCGAAACATCCAACGTAAAAGTTTGTATCTTAAGTTACCACTTTTTACGGGACAATGATTTTCGAAATTTGCGTATTAGACTCTATCTTGTGTCAAATTTTGGTACCTCTAGCGATTTTTGAAGTAACAACATAAGTATTTTTTAGTAAAGTCTCCATGCAAAAACTTGGCAACTTAAGTTGATAACTTATGCACGGGACAAAAATTGCGTTGGTAACTTAACTTACAAAGTTATTACTTAATTTTTCTTTAAAAATCAGTGGTTGTAAGTCTTACATACCAACGTAATGTCCATAGAATATTTTTTAATGGTAGTTGGCAAGTTAAGTTACCAAGTTTTCTTATGGAACATTTGGTTACTGAAACAGAACATAAGTTGTAACTAGAGTTACAACTCATATGTATTAATTTTTATCCAAATTAAAAGTTGAAATTGTTAATATCTCAGTAAATCAATTTGGAATAGTGACAACGATTTAATAGTCGAAAAATCTTTATTTTGTACTACAGATTTCCAAAGAATTGATTCAATTTTTGTTTTTGGTTTTTTTGTATTAACGAAAACAATACAAAAATGCTACGATATCCTTGGCACCGCGACTTGTTGATTTTTTTAAATAAAACAACCCAAAATAAGTCGAAAAACTTAGTAAAATGATATCCTGCTTTGCTTTCAAGATACCATGGCTTACAAAACACGAAATATTTCAAAAGAATACCATCACAACAAACAACAGTATCAAAAAATGCACTTTTGCCACTTAAAAATATGAACAACTGGAGATGCTCCCTAAAATCTCGAAAACGAAGCGAGATATTGAAAAATTTTATATAATTATTTGACTTGTTTTTGGTAATTTTATGTGAAAATATTATCAAATCGCGACGGTAATCGTAGTACTGCTCAACCGCTTCTTTTCTCAGTGTACATTCATTTATGTTAATAAAAGTAATAAAAAAATCGGACTGTAATAAACTGTTAAGTGGTAGCTCGAAGCTGTGATTTTAATGAAACCAATACCAAAACTTTTGAACAATCAAAATTCCAACAAAACCGCATTAAAGATTATATGCACAACATAATAAGTGTGAGGTGAATAAAAACAAATTAAAAATTTTTTTTTTTAATCTTAAACATTTTAATTATTATTACTCTGATTTCTTTTTTTAGTACTAAACCAAATGCTTTGCACAATTTACAAGTATAAAAATAATTAAAAGCACACTATCGAAAGTTTTCTTAAACAGCAATACACCACACTACATTCATTATATGTATTTTGGCACTGTCAGTGTTGCCACCCACTGAACGAGTAGTGCCACCTGCCAGCCTCAATGATTTTTCCGGTTTTCTTATTTTCTATCATCATCATCGTCAACAACATCATCATCGTTGAATGTCATCAGCAGCGACGAACGCTTCAGTTTTCGTTTTCGCGCCACACATCATCATAAAAACGAAAAATGACATTTCAATCACACGACAAACACAATAAGTGACAATGTCAACAAGATGCTCCATAACGCCCAAGTATAAGCACATCCTCTCGAAGCAGCAGCACGATAAGAGGTAGCTATCTGTCTACTCAGTTGATAAGGTTCTTTTTTGCTTTGCTGACTTTTACCTCAGTTGATTTTGAGTTTCGTTTCGTTGCTTTATTTATTTATTCACTCGCCTACTGCTGCTGCTGGTGCTTGCGCGATTAAAACCGTTTTCGTATTTTCGTATTTTTTTTATCGAATTCTTTACTTTTTCGAATATCCGTTAAACGTCCTTTCGCCACGAAGTATGCCAGCGTACTTTCATGGCAAATCACTTTGCGTTTCACAATAAAACACAAAATATCCTTAACATCTGTTTGCGGTACCCTTTTGTTGCTCTTAAAATTCATTCACTGTTGCGCTTTGTTTTACTCTCGTAATGTGGCAACACTTCCAATGCTTCGGCGCTTTGGCGCAAAGAGCGAATTTCCCGGATTTTTTTTTTCTTTTTGACATGAGGAAATAAACATCTGTTCAATATCACTATAAATGTACGTTAAATACCACGTGGATTTGTTTTGATTTTTTGTTTTGTTTTGGTTTTGTTCTTTTGGTTCAGCTGCTTTATGTCCTGAATTTGTATGGTTTTTTGTTTTGCTCTGTCATGACGTCACACAAATGTCAAACACTTTTTGCGCAATTTCGTTGTAATGATTTTACCTTTTAAACGGTTTGTGGTAAATTTAACAATTTTGCACTTTAAGTCTTTAGTGCAAAGAATCTGCAAAATAAACATCCTAGTGGGAGCATTGTGATTGTTGGAGTTACAAGTTTTTCATTTAAAGGTAAAACTTTTCCAAATCTAAATCTGGACCTGAATGCCTGAAGTCTCTTTAGAGTTGCTGAAATGGTTGACTTGCAGTATAAAAGCTTCAAATGTAGAGTCATCTTTGTTTAGTCATTTTTACTATAAAATCAAGTTACAAAATATAAAATGTGAAAATTTCCATTAAGTGTAAATTTGCCTTTTAGGAAAGTAACTTTACATGGTACACACAGTTCCATAAACAAGGTATTATCCTCATAGACTAAATAAATGAAATTAACATGATGTCTGGACAGCAAAATTCTCTCGCTATGTTAGCATCTAGGTAACATCTTGTAGCAAAATGTAAACATTTAATAAAGAACACTAAAAACCAATACAAGGTAGCCCAATGCAATGAAAAAACTTTTAGACTACAAGACAAAACAACGAAAGAAAAAGTCCAAAATCCTTGAAATTGACAAACTTCTAATAACTAAAGTAGTTTTTTTGGGATGACAAGGGAATAATTATACAAATGGACTGCACGAAACTTCAACAGAGAAGCAGAAAGTTTTCAGCTACAGAGTAGTAATGTTGTTGCAACACTATCTACTACGGCACAGACAACACAGTCAACGGACCAAAAACAAAAAAAAAAAAAAAACCTACAAGATGCACTCAACACCAGTTGATGGAAAAAAACAGGACGATAAGAGTGAGGAAATTGAAAAACAAGGACATGCAAAAATTAAGGGAAGAACCAAAAAATCGAAAAGAAACAAAACGAAAAAATAATCTAGTATAAGTAAATTACTTAACGAAATACATGATAAAAACAAAGCAACTGAGCAGAACAAAACAGAAAATCTGATAAGGATCATGGACACTGAAGGACACTGTGCAACTAAGGGGAAAACAAACACATAGTCAGTTTAACTAACACTTTGTAGGGTTCTTAAGGAAAAAATTTCAAACAACATTCCAAAAAAAAACCGTAGTGAAATAAAAAAAAAATACATAAAAAATTTGAAAGAACAGTAATTACGAAATGAAAAGGAGTAAAAGCAGAGAATATAGAGGAGACAAAAAAAGACAAAAAAAAGGTAGAAACTTAAGTGCATTACCAACTAATTTACAACCACTACAAACAAACTTTTAGCACCACACTTACTGAACTCACAGTATCGAGAGTCTTAATATAGAGATGATTGTGATGAAATCCAAACATCTGTTCAAGTACTTAAGTATAACAAAATATGATTCATTTGTGGTGACTTTTTTGTTTCCTGACAATTAACTTGTATATCCAATTGACGATTTACCGTACATAGCCCAGGACTTTGCTTGAAGGCTAAGGGCTGCATGAGTTGTTCTATCGGGGAAAATGCTGACCTTTTGAATAAATAAAAGAGAAACATTTCCCTGCAATCACAGTCCGACCAAGTGGGAAAACTATGTAAGTACCAGAGTTTTGTAGAATGCTAATGAATATATATTATACGTAGGTTGCCTTTTATGTTTCGGGATTGGGCAACACTAATGTCAATAGCTAAAATCTGGCAACACCATAATGAAGTTTGACATTTTTTAGCCTAAACGTACTCACAACGTTTTGACGTACGACAATCATTTGTGTTGTGTACAGTGACTTGAAAAAATCAATTTGGCAAAAAAATGGAATTAACTCGTGAACATTTTCGTGCGATAATTTTTCACAACTTTCGACGTGGATTAACTCAACAACAGTGCATCGATGAACTTAATTCAATTTTTGGCGATGAAGCTCCATCAAGGACCAGTGTTTATCGATGGTATGGTGAATTCAACCGAGGTCGTAGTTCACTCCAAGACGAATTTCGTGAAGGTCGTCCAAAATCAGTTGTTGTTCCGGAAACCATTGATGCTGTGCGCCAACTGATATTGCAAGATCATCATGTGACCTATCGTGAGATTGAGACAACCTTAGGCATTAGTGGGACCAGCATACATTCAATATTGCATGAACACCTGGCCGTAAAAAGGGTTTGTTCTCGTTGGAAACCCCATAATTTAGCCATATTTTAAATTGTCAATGGAAAAATTGATTTTCTTGACTCACTGTAAACAAAACAAATAGCACTTGTACATCAAAACGTTGTGAGTACGTTTATGCTAAAAAATGTCAAACTTTATTATGGTCTTGCCAAATTTTAATTATTGACATTAGTGTTGCCCAATCCCGAAATATAAAAGCCAACCCTCGTATTAGAAGTGCTGAAGTAAAAACTTGAGCGTGACAACTTCACATGCATCATGACGAAATTGTAAAAGTTTGAGAAGGTGTTAAGATAACTCAAGAGACTAAAGTATGTTTATCCAAATAAATAATCGTGACTAATCGGCCTGGATTTTGCGGGACCGTCGTGGATTTCGCCCTCTAGTCACGGACTCAAAAATATCTCGGAAATGTTCAGAATATTCATGTATGTCCCGGAAATGTCCCAACGTTAGATTGTGATTTTTTTTTTTATTCTACAACAATTTTAGTTTATGGAGAATAGACCATAAAGAAAGGGCCATAGACCAAAAATTATGAACCTTTTATCATGTATTGTTCACCATAGACTATGAAGAACAGATCATAGACCGTAGCTTGTGGACTATAGATCATATATTATTAACCATAGACCATAAAGAACAGATTATAGACCATATATTATGGACCCTACTATTATATATTACTTATTGGCCATAGACCATAAAGACAAAATCAAATACCATATATTATAGACCATACACCATAAATGCTATGTTATAGACCGTAATTTATGGAATACAACTCATTAAGTACCGATTATAGATCATTTATTATGAGGTATGTCTTTGGCCCAACCTTTATTAAATAAATTTTTTCTGTCCCGGATTGAGCCATCAAAAAAATGAACAGCATGAGAATATATTAATACAGGGTTCGAAGGAACAGTGAAAACGACAACTTTTAAAACTTACTCATAATTTCATAGCAACATATTAAATTAAAAATTATAAAATTCAATATTTTTTTTGAATAACCCTTCGTTTAAATTATGCCAAGTGGATTTGAAACATTAAATCGAAATCTGCAACTCACAATCAGCAGCTATGTCGGCTCATCGTCAATTTAAAACCAGGAATTTAGCGAGGGAACGAATGAGAGAATGAACATGAGAAAAAAAACAAAGTCAACACATGATAAAAATATGTGAAAACAGAAACAAATACAACAACACGTTCAGACAAACAGAAGCAATGTAACAGCATTCTAAAGGTTACCGACACTTCAGCAGCAGCAGGTATCATACAAAAAAAGGACCTATACAAAATGCTACCATCTGTGCTGACGAAGGCTATTGACGTTGACACCTACGAACGAACGCTGCCACAAACATATTAAGGATACACAGCAACTGATTGCATTTGTTAAAGAGAACAAGCAGAGCTAAGTAGCAGTAGCTGTAGTGTAGAAAAAGTCCTGTGAGTCCTTCGAGTGTTAACGATGCCATTTCACGTTGCAATGTTTAGTAAATGAAGTCTGTGTCGCATCGTTGGTTTTTTTTATCTTCTTCTCCCCCTCTCTCTCCTTTTTATCAACTTCTTGATTTTTTTTTTTTTTTTTTATGTTGGTCCTCTTTTTTCGTTGTAGTGACGTTGTCACGTTGGTATTCCTGAATGTCTTCCTACCGTTACCGTGTTGATGTTGGTCGTGTGTCTCGATATCGGTGTTAATGCTACAAGTTTTTGTAGCACTTTCCTGTTGTTGCTGCTGGCTGCACTTTTTTAGTTGTTGTTGTTGTAGCTATTGCACTTTAGGGTGATTTTTAAGTTTTGTTTCTTTTTACGATGTTTTTTTACAACTTAAGTTCCTGTTAATTTTCTTCTTTCGGTAAGAGAGATTGAATGCTCTCATTGGGTGATAACAGAAATTTGCATATTTTTATATGCCAGATATATGCAAATATCTTTTGTGCAGTTTGTAGCCCTTAGTGTTGCAAAGTTTATACTCAGTTGAACTTATGTAGTAGCTTACCGAGCCTTAAGATATAGTTTGAAGCTACTGAAACTAAACTGAACTAAACTAAACTAAACTAAACTAAACTAAACTAAGCTAAACTAAACTAAACTGAACTAAACTAAACTAAACTTAACTAAACTAAGCTAAACTAAACTAACCTAAACTAAACTAAACTAAACTAAACTAAGTAAACGAATTAAAGAAAATTTTTCAAATTTGGAATTTATCGATATAACCACAAAAACATAATTTTTTTTTTTTGCTGATGATGAACATGACAAATGTAAGGTGGCTCTGGGCTTTAGTGCCCAAAGCTGAAACTCATTCATTCATTCATGAGTTGCGAATGTACAAAAGATTATACGCATGAATACGTCCATACGAGTATACTCATATTGGAGTGTTTTTGTCTAATTTAATCAATTTTATTTGCTTCTAACAAAAAATCATAAATTCTGTCAAATACTCGTAGTGCCCACAGGTTTTTTTGCTTTTTTTCTACACATATTTACAGAGTTGCCAACATACGTATAATATATCTTTATTCTGCCTAAAGAAATGTTTCTTTTGAAGAGTGTTTATATTTTTAGTTTTAAATAAGCCTTTGTGGGTAATTCCCATTCGCTAACGTTGAAGAATGATTTCGTGCAAATGATCACCTCAGAAACTAAATCCTGAAAATTAAATTTTTGGCCCGATGAAACTTGCTGCTCATGGTAGTTCTTAAAAAATTTTGTGGAAATTCCGTGGAAAACAAACCTCCACATAGAACAACCTATACAAGCTGTTTCAACGGCTGTTGAATCACATGTGATTCTTAAGGTAGAACAAGAAAACTTTCGTGTTTTTATATTTCTCTTTAGCAGGCTTCTCTTCGTCTACTTTTGAAGAAAACTGCTCCTTTTCGTGTTATATCCTTCTATTCCTTTGGTATTTGTAAGAAAATATGTAAAATGTATACATAAATAATTTTGTTATTGGAATATTTTGCCATAGAAATTTCCTTCGGAGATGAGATATATATACATTGATGCGAGTATCTTTAATGTTTTATTTATTTAAATATTTAGCCACGTTTATATGGGTTGACGTTTGCTGTAAAGTGCTTGTTTGTTTGTCAGAATATTTTTAAGTGTACAGTGGTCCAGAATTCAAATAAAAATCTTTTAAAAACTAAACATTTTGAAAAAGTTATTTTTGCTGCGAATAGATTTAACTCAATATAGTAATGGCAGACACGATGTTATCAAAAATGTTAGGAATTAGGATGGCAACAAAGTAACATGTAAGTATCAATGTTGATTTAATCACATACCAAAATTGCCACTAGCTCCCTAACCCTAATACCCTTTTTATCCCGAAGGATGCTCTGTTAGAGAAGTAGTCAAAGTAATAGTTGGTGTGCTGGTTAACTTCAAGGTGCAGATCTATTGGTATATTTGATCAATTTATCCCACTGTTTAACATCTTGGCATAGTAGCAACTCTTGTTTTAAAGTGTTTGTTGTTTTAGTTGTTGTTTTTGTTGTATATTTGGTTTTACTCATTTTTGTTGTATTAAATTCATGTTATTCAAAAAAGTTGCAAACAATTTAAACCCTAGAGACCTATGGTAAACAGATGGATGGAAAGTGTTTTTTTTTTTGCGTATTGAAAACAACAACAACAAAAACAAAAACAAGAAAATGTTATTGTTTGTGTTTTTTGTTTTTGTTTTTATCTCTCTTTTAAAAGTCAATAAAACACTTTTGTATTCTTTTCAATGTGTGTGTGAGTGTATTTGTATTTCTTTTGTTTATTTGTATTCATTGCAAATAAAAAAAGAAGAAGAAAAAGTTCAAATTTAAAACTTTAACATATCGGCTTCACACAATCGCGCGCAACATGCAATGGAAATCAATATTTTGTTAGTCTGACATACATAGACATATGTACTTATAAATACATACTACATATATCCCAGCAAACATTTTCAATCGCGGACAATCTTATAACATTTTGGTGATGCATTTACAACTCTTCCACTCAAGTTTTCCGCAATAAAAATTTTCCGCGAGTAACAGAAGATTCCTCCTTACACTCTTCTGGACTCTAAGAACCCAAAGCGGTCGCTTAGTGGGGTCGAAGACACTTCTGGTCATGACCGTAATCTATTTTCGACCTTTCCCCATCGATTGGAGCAATAATTTTTTTTACAAAAATGGGCCCAAAATGGTCACTTAAAGGGGTCAGGGACGCCTCTGGTCATGTACAAAATATATTTTAGACTTTTTCCCAACGATTGGTGCAATAAATTTTTTATTTCAAAAATAGGCCCAAACGGTCACTTAGAGGGGTTAGAGAAACCTTTGGTCATGTTTAAAATCTATTTTCGACCTTTCCCTATCGATTGGTGGAATACAAATTTTTTTTTAATAACTGGCCCAAATCGGTCACTTAGACGGCGCAGAGCCAACTCTGGTTATGTCCAAAATATATTTCCGACCTTTCCCCATGGATTGGTGCAAAAAAAAAGTTCTTCCAGGCGAATAAAAGTATTTTTATATCGCCATTTTATATTTTATATTTTTATACCCTACACCCAGGGTATATTTGCATTGTCCTTTCGTTTGTAACGCAGAGATAGAGGCGTGGCAGGTATGGAGTATTAATATTCTTGATCAGCGTCACCTCCTGAGTCGATATAGCCATGTCCGTCTGTCTGATAATTCCATGTAATTTGGTAAGCTGCCTGTCGTCGAAGTTAGCGCGTGGGATTGAAAATAAGCGAAATCAGTCAACGGACACGCCTACTGCCCATACAAAAAATATATTCAAAATGAAACACGACAATTCAACCGAAACACACATAAATACTACGAATTGTAAGCGCAAGCTCTAAAAAAAAACTAAGCGAATTCAGACAAGAGGGCGTGGTACCTCCCATATAAGCAAAAGCTTCAAATCGATATACTGAAAACGTTTTTTGTTTGAGATAATCCAACTAAATTTCACACAGACACTAAGAACTATGAATGCAAGCTCAGAGCAAAAACTGAGAGCACCTGAACAAGAGGGCGTGGCACCATATAAGCAAAATTTTAAAATCTGCAGTGTAGGGTATTTAATGTTTGCCCAGGGCAAAGGTTACACCCTCACTAGTTTTTTTCAAGTTTTTTTCGCTTTAAAAAAAATCTTGCGGAGTCGCCTGTGGACCCTTCCTGGGGATCATTTGCGGATTCGTTTTGGGGAGTTGTTAAAGGATTCTTCTATAGCATTCGCAAGCCACCGGACTGTTTCTTACGCCAAAAGCATCGCGGAAGATCAGAATTCGACTGTCGCGGACGATTCGCTGGGATATGTAGCCAAACACACACACACTCTTCCATGCATTAGCAAAACGGAAAAGGAAATGCCATTCAGTTTGGTGTGGTAGTTACAATGAAATTCAAATGAATATGGCGGGAGCGCGCGGCTTTATCAACACCGTGTGCTGCTTGTTGTTGTCTGTTGCTTTGTAAAAATTTTCCACATGATTTTTTTTTTTTTTCATATCCTTTTTTTTATGCTCTCCAACTGCTTTACCAACTGTTTTGCATAAATTTTCTATTTTCCTCCAATACGAATATGAACAACATTTATGTATATGAGCAATATTATTCAGAAATATGATTATTTCCTCTATACAAAGACATAAATAAGGGAATTGTTAAGGTCTTTATTGTGAAACATCAACATCATTATTGCTAGCGTTATCGTCATCATCATCATCATCATCATCATCAGCAAACTATTTATCATCGTACACGATTTTATTGCATTTTCCTTAAGAAATTTTTATGCAAATTATTGGGATTTTTTTTCCTCATTAATTTTTTTATTTCTTCAATTCATTTTGATTTTTATTTATTTAATTTTTATGCATAAGTAATATCTGTGTATTTTTTTTTTAATTTTTTTTTTTTTGGACTTGCATCTTGTTTTTTTCATTTTACTAATGATGTGATTCGATTTGGAAAAGGGTCCTCAATAAACTTCGTATTTTGCTCATGTCATTCGGAAAGAAATAAAATGTGGGCAATGTGCTCATTAAGATGTTTCGGCGGTTGAACAAAGGGGCGATTTTTTCAGGAACGGCAAAAAGTTTTTAACTGTTCCATAATCCATGATCATTGACCCTATGCTCCTCCTAGGAGTTAAAGGAGAATACATAATCCATGATCAAATTGAGTTTTCAGTAGTTAAGCTCACGTCTGTCAGCAAAATGCTATGCTTACTGAAAACCAAGGCACCTACGAAAAAAATCCTTCATAGATTGGTGTGAATTTTTTCAAAATTTTAGGAATTTGTTTTAATTATTAATTTTTTTGACCTAAGTTTTGATAAATTATAAAATATCTCAAAAAATTCTCAAAAAATTCACATTTATTTTTTGGAGAATTCTATGCATTTTTTGCCTTGCTTCTGAGTAAAAAATCGTTTTTCCGATCACGTTATTGAAAAACATAAAAAAATCGATTTTTGGAACTAAATATTATCTATACCCCAAAAAAAAACAAAATTTTTAAGCGCCAAAATTTTTTGTAAGAACATAAACTTTATTTCTAAAGCACTCTTGGGTATCCATTGTCTAATGAAAAAAAAAATTATAACCAAAAAATATGTTTTTTTTTAGCCAAAATAGGCTAAAGTGCTCTATTGGTTTTTCTCAGAATGAAAAAAAAAGTAACATATTTTTAAATTGAGTATTTATTTTCCACTTCTCCTAAAAGTAGGCACAATTTATAAAAATTAGGATTTCTATCATATTCAACGTATATTTACATCAAAATAAGCCTAAGAATAATGTTCTCTACATATTACAACTTAACTTAACTTAAGGATTCTGAAATGCGCTATTTTAAATTGTATACTTTTTGTTACTAAATACATTGATGTTAATGAAATATAAATACAACTTTATAGCAAATATAATTAAAAATCAGAATAAACTAATTTTTGAGGGCATAAAACTTTGTTACAATTAACAAAATTTTCATTATTTTCGTATGAAATTGTTCTTCTGCTGGCAAAAGGAACTTTACCCTTAAGTTTAAAACTTAAAATGTTGAATAAAAAGTTACAAAATTTAAAAATTCACAATTTTGTCTCTTCAAAAAGTTTGATTGCAGTTGTGTGTGTGTGTAGGCGTTGGTTTGTTCCCTTTAGTCCTTGTTGTTTCTGTGTCGCACACACTTTATTCTACACTTTTGAATTGTAATACCCAAAACGACAGAGCAAGGACAACAGCAACAACAACAACATTTAAAACTATGGCGAAATTTATCTCTGTCTGGTTGTTTGCAGAGATTATATTTTTGAGTTTTAGTTTTCAACAGCAATAACAGACCAACCAGACAGGCACAACTCATGCATGCGACCGTATCGTCCTTAAAAATGCAAAAACTAAAATCACTTTAGCAACAGCAACGGAGATAGAGCGAGAGCAACAACAATGGCAGTGATAACAACTTTTCTAAAGCCCCAATCTTCTACATTTTGCCTTCAATTTTTTGTTGGTTTTTTGGCAAACTGCATTGGCTGCCAAATTACCCTCATTTTTGTATGGGATATTTAACCCATTATGTACACATTTGAGAGAAAATAGCTCTGGAAATATCTCGAAAATCTTTTAGGGATTTCTAAAATAATCCAACTAAAAAACACGCTGTCTTCATAAACATTTTTGCAATTTGGATAAGGGACTTATTAGGAAAAGTCTAAGAACAGCGTTATCTTTAAAAGTGATCAAAATAGTAAGGGAGCTGATGACAGAAGATGATAATTGTGAGGATAGGAGTAAATTAATCAATATAAGCCATGTCTTACTTTTTCTTAACCACAAGTATAAGAACAACATAACATGTAAGTATCAAAGACTATTTAATCACATTCCGAAATTGCCACCACTTTCATTACTAAAATGATTTAGTGGTAAAATGACTTTCATTGAAATGCAAAAGTTATCTATTTGTTGTCAAAAGAAAGTTAACTTTTCAATTACTTTTCATTTAAGAAGGTTTTTGATAAAAATGGTGGGTCACACGATTAAAAGTATTAGAATCTTTTTTCTGGAGAATTACAGGTTCTACAAATAATATTGATTCGTATTTTCGAAAAAGAAGCCGAATTTTTCGACTTTTTTATTTTAAGAATTTTTCCTAAAAGGTTACTTTTTCGGTAATGAAAATCAATATTTGTTGTAGATCTTGCAATTCTAAGTAAAAGAAATTCCCATACTTTTTATCGTACGACTCACCGTTTTCATCAAAAAGCCTTCTAAATGAAATGTAATTGAAATTGCATGGATTTCGGAACAGTCATGATAATAAATGTTGACTATTTCTTTAGATTACTTTTGCATAGTGGAAACTTTTTGCACTAAAAGTGATTTTTTCATATATTGATTACACATTTTTTTTAAAAAATCATCACTTAAGTTTGCTGTTCCCAATACGGTTGCAAGCAGGTTAAACATTTTTCGTTGCTATGGTTCACTTCTTACGCCTCTACTCGCACTGCAGCAACGCTGATGACGATGCTGATGACTTTGAAAAGTTTTGCAAATTTACAAAAACACTAACGGATAAAAAATGGCAGGAACGAACCATCATTTTATTATATGTACAAGAGCCAAACAACAGTAAGGTTGCACCTAAATACACATCCTCATCCAGCACACAGACGACCCAACGCTCTCAAGTAAAACTACAAATCATTGCAAGCAAATGCTGCTACTGCCACTGCTGTTGATGCTGCAATTGCTGATACTATTGTTGTTGTTGTTGGTGTTGTTATTGTTGTTGCTTAGGCAAAAACCACTTTTGCCGAAAATCGTATAACTTGATGCATCAACACCCTGCTCCAAGAGCTCACACAGCGCCATTATGTATGTTTGTGCCATTTGCAGCGTTTCAAATTTTGATAATTTCTGATCGATAGCCGGTTCGGGTACCACCTCCCTTAAACGATCGAATGCATCGTTCAGACCATTCATGCGCTTACGTTCTCTAGCATTTGCCGCTTGACGTCGTCGTTTGAGCACAGTGGGACTTTGCGATTGTAGTTGTATTTCTGATGCCTTAGAATTTTGGGATTTTCGGCGACTACGTTTTGGAGAGGAACTATTGGATGCACGCCTACGTGGAGTACTTGAAGAGTTGGTTGTTTTGGTTTTGCTTGATTTAAAGTTTGAAGTTGCTGTTAGCGCAGGTAAAGATGTTGCCGTATTTATTTCTCCAAAGTTTGTAAGACTTGCGCCGTAAGCAGCTTGATTCCAGTGATAGTAACTGTTAATGCCATCATTTGTGTTTAATTGATAGGAACTAGTAAGTGCCCAGTTATCTAGTAATGCATTGGGAAAAGTATCACCAGCGCTATCAGCAATCACAGTCATTTGATAATTGTGCGGGCTACCCAAACATTGTGAGCTATTATCCTCTTCGGAGGTGTAGGGAAAATCTGTGAGTGAAGCAGCTTTTAAAAACCCCCGCTCAGCAGTATTTTCCAGCTTTATATTGACTGGATTTGTAAAGTTACTTGCGTGTTGATTCATAATTTGTGTTTTTCACTGTTTCACCGACGCACACTTTTAGTTCACATTCACTTTGTAAGCCTCTTCACCGCTTGAGCGTCTGCGTAAAACTATTTACAAACAAGCTTTGCCGACTTGACTCAACGTCTGACATCTGAAGGAGCGAAAAGAACAAAAAACCAAAATTGACCAACTGGCACGTGAGTAGCACGAGTCATCATCATCATCAGCATTATAAACATCCCCCTATTTTATAAGCAAATTAAGTGGAATCCTTAGTGCAGAAGAATATTTTACTTTATGCTGACCGAGATGTAAACAGTTAAAACCTCAATTCAGCTAACAGTGGTTGTTGTTACCATTGAATCGCTCGCCAATATAATGAATGGAATCATCATTATCATGCGCGCAGGATCAGCGACGACGTCAGCGCAAGGATCCTAACGACGACCGCCTGTCACTGTTATACATCAAACTGCTGTTAGGGGTTGTCCCCGTTTATAGTCGTGTTGTGTTGTTAGTTTCATTGTGACCTTTTCGGTTTTTATTCCTTTGCCTTTTTTAATTTATTTATTTAAATTTTTTGGCACACTTTCAACAGTGTTGGTCAACAATTGAAGTTCTTTTTTTGAACTTAAAGAAATATTTTTTTCTATAATGTGAAATATTCCAGAGAAAAATATACGACTTTCTGTTCAAAAATTTTAGAGACACCAATTTTTTAATTGGAATCGCTTTATTCTGGTGTTTTAATTCGGATATTCTTTGTTTTGGCTATGAAGCTTCTGAGAATTTTCAGGTGCCCCAGGAAATGAATCAATTAAAGCTTGTTGATAGTGCGCTTCTAATGTTTTCCCTCTAGTACTTATGTCTAGATATTTTTCGTTTGACCATGAATCATTCTGATGATTTTCAGAAATTTTCGAGTACGCCAAAAATAAATCATGAAATTCTGTTGATAGTCCGCTGTTTATGTTTTCCCTCTAGTATATCCAGATATTCTTCGTTTTGACTATGAATTTTTCGGGTCACTTTTGGGAATGAATTAGTTAAATAAAGCTTTTTGATAGTCACCTTAGTATATCTATTTATTGTTGATAGTCGGCCATAGATGTTTTCCCTCTAGTATACCATACATAACATATGTAATATTCGGCCATGTTGTTAGTATAGCCTGCATAAGACATCAGTCTTTTTATACTACCATTAAATAAATAAATAAATAAAAAAATAAATAAATACCAAGATATTCTTCATTTTAACTAAGAAGCCTTCGGATGACATTCAGGTGTCCCAGAAGACTATCAATATGGTATTCACCTTCTATTTACATCTACATAAGAAATTTCGTCAAAAAAGTGTCGTAAAACAAGTGTCGAATGGAAAGGGTCAAAAAAATGTCGAGAAAAAGTGTCGAAAAAAAGTGTCGCAAAAAAGTGTCGAAAAAAGTGTTAAAAAAATGTCGCCAGAAAAGTGTCGCTAAAAAGTGTCGAAAAAAAATTTCGCCAAAAAGGTGTCATAAAATGTGTGTCGCGAAATAGTGTCGTAAAATAAGTGTCAACAAAAAAGGTATCAAAAATGAATGCCGAAAAAAAGTGTCGAAAGAAAAGAGTCAAAAAAAATGTCGAAAAAAGTGTGGCAAGAAAAGAGAAGTATCGTAAAAAAAAGGTTGAAAAACAGTGTTGAAAAAAAATGTCGAAAAAAGTGTCGCTAAAAAGTGTCACAAAAAATTGTCGAAAAAAGTGTCGCAAAAAAGTGTCGAAAAAAGCGTCGGAAAAAAGTGTCGAGCAAAAGTGTCAAAAAAAAAGTGTTGCAAGAGAAGTATCGTAAAAAAAAATGTCGAAAAAAGTGTCGCAAAAAAGTGTTGAAAAGAAAATGTGGCTACAGAAGGTCGTGGCCTAAAAATTTTACACCTAACGCGGCCATAGAAGTTTTTCATATAAAATTTTGGTCCACAATTTTATACAATAGCTCAGATAATTTCCTTAAGAAAAGTGTTGGAAGTTACGGCAAATACTTTAAAATAGGTTATCTCCTAAACTACTTATGTATAAGAAGCCATAATAAAATGTTTCAGTCATTTTGGTCAGAAGAAGAGTCAAAAGAGTCTGATTTTATTGTACGAAAAGTTCAAACTTAAAGAATAACTTTTTTTTATATGATGAAGTGCAAAAAAGTTTTATTAAGAAATTAATTATGATGCCAAATAAAGAATCAATCTTTTAAGATAACAAATTCGAAAAAAAAACCTGCAGGTTTATTGAATGGGTTCAGCCACTGTAATCAATTCTGTATATTCGTGTACTGGCAAATAAAAATAAAGTTTCGTCCAACACTGCTTCATGCTACACATACACATTTTAACTAAATTGCTGCTATCATTGAATGCGATCGTATATAATTTGTGACTTTCACGGTTTACAGCACACGCCAAGCAAGGCAGGACGATCCTCTCAGTTACACTGCACTCTCCCACTCCAACAACATACTATTTCATTGGCTCATCACTCAAAGCAGCGTAGAGTAAGACGAAAAAAAAATCAACTGATTCCTACGCTATTTCGACCATATGTTGCGCAACATATGGGCCACGCTTCGTATTGCATACCTTCTATAGCAGTGATGTTTCATACATTTATTGTCCTTTTTTTCGTCAGTTGCACTGTCAGTCCGTTGGTCGTGTATAAATGTGGCTATAAATGGCTCCCCTCTCTGTTGCATCATCAACAACTTCAACATCATCATCAGCTTAATTATCGTCATCATCATCATCATCGTTTTTCTCGCCTAAAAGTAGACCTCATATGTTGCACAGTCTGTGGCCGTGGCTGCAACTGCAGTGCAATTGAAATCGCAAATGTCCTGTGGAGTTCACTTTAGTGGTTGTCGTTGTGAATGCTTGCGTGCTTAAT
The DNA here is from genome assembly GCA_951812925.1 of Calliopum simillimum. Lineage (NCBI taxonomy): Eukaryota > Metazoa > Arthropoda > Insecta > Diptera > Lauxaniidae > Calliopum > Calliopum simillimum. The sequence goes on along the minus strand of OX638370.1, from coordinate 121,613,190 downwards.
CTTCTCATGGTGTTGTGTTTTTATCCTGTGCTACGTGTGTGTTGTCAACGTTGCAGTATTTTTTTATTTTTGTTGTTCATTGCCACAAAATGCAGTTACCAAGAGTTGCACTTTTTTATGGGATTTTTGCTGTACGATTGTATAGTTGGCTTCTTTGTGTAATTGCGCAAATATTTAAATGAGTAGCATTTTTTGTCATAGTCCTTTAAGCTTATTCTGGACGGATGGTAAATGCTAAGCAAGATTTTTAAGAAGTTGGTTGGCTTGTTGGTTTAGGTGAAGGCCACATTTTTCTGAAAAAGTAATCGAAAAATTTATATCTGTGCTTCAGTTATATCAATTTTTCGGAATCCTCGAAGTCGATTGGGGGTTCAAACCCCCTCCCCCCCAGGAAGATCGTTTACCCAAAAAAATTAAATAAATATTTATGAATTGAAAATATGTATTGAAATAAAATAAAATTAATCTAATTAGTTCACGTGCCTATAATTTTATTTATAATATCATAGTCATTTTGACTATTTCTGTGGGTTAGCCATTAGCAGTTATGAAGGTTTTTAGAAAGAAAGAAACAAAAAATATAAATTATGATTAGTTTTCTGATAAAAAAAATTAGAACCAGCAATTTTTCAATTGGAAACGTATTATTTTGGTATTTTAAAAAAAATCAAAAATCGATATATAGATCATTCTCGCATTAAAAGTAATTCAGGCTCAAAGGTCGTAAAAATAAAGTGCTTTTTAATCGAATTTCAAAATAGCAAAAAAAAAAAAAAATGTTTAGCTTAAACTATTTTCTTTTTTTCTTATATCAAAATAACTGTTAGTCTAATATTTTCCATTGTTATTGACCACCTCTCGCCTTCTTTCAGGCAAAACCATAATACGGTTCTTAAAGGGTTTCTGGGGTTTCTGCTCGAAAAACTCGGTCAAGACCATTTGGGAATTCGATTTTACGCTATCAAGATAATTCTGCAACGAGTGAAACAAATGATAGTCCGAGATTCACATACTGTAAGAGGTCAATGGGATTTTTTTCACTCAGATTATATAGCGATGTTTTCACTGCCTTTGTGTCGGTCATCCTCCACCTTTTCAAGAATTTCGTTTACTTTTTTAGTGCATAGTCGACAAGATTTACAACAAAATTTCCAGAGCGGAATTGATCATACCTGGATGCACGCCATATATCTGAAAATAGCGTTTTCTGCACTTTAATTAAGGATATCTCCGATCTCAGACGTGATAGAAAAAAAACGGTTAACAGATTCAAATTTTTGAAGTAAAAGACTTTGGCTTTAAGCTTCGTTATCAGGTTTTGTGGCTAAAGTTTTCCTTGTTTTGTTATATAACCTCAAAAATCTCAAAAAACAAAACTTTTAGGTTAAGATTTCTCAAAAACCACACGAAATATAGCAATTCTAAGGCCAGATTCGAATTTAACATTAAGACTTGCATTGAAAATATGCATTTTTGTTTTCATTTCTTGTTAATTATCTTAAAAAACCAAAAAATTCATTTTTTTTTTTTCAACAAAAAAATTCCAAAAAAAGTTCTTAAAAATACAATGTCTCTTTAACGCGATCAGATAGAATTTTCAAAATACGATTTTTGAATTTAAAACTAAACGGAAAACCAACTGTGTACTCAGTTTTTAGAAAGTTTTTGTCAAACCTTGTTTTTTAATACAGAAACAATGTAAAGGCCATTTAGTTACCGAACTACGACCGTGAAAATCAATTTAAAATAAATTTTTTCTGGATATTTGGACCCCAGTGAACAACTTTGCAAAAAAAAATCTGACTAACAAAGCCTTAAAGCAATTAAACATGAAAAATGATTTAAATCAATACACATTTCATTGAATTAATGTATTCATTAAGGAACAAATTACTAATTTTGTTTTAGTTTGCTTGCAAAACTACTTTCCAAATTTAAAATTTATTCTGATTTTTTAAAATCTCAATGCAAACTTACCTGACTGAAAGATAGCTCAAACCATTTTTATTAAAAACACCAGGACGCAATGCGCTTTTGTGACCACAGTTAGTGCTATCGACTTAATTTCATAAACAAAGAACTGTAAAAAAAAAAATAGTACATATTATTAAAAATGGACTTTTTATATGGCATTTTTTCTTTGAAAATTTTGAAAAATTTTCGACTTTGCACTTTTGCATTTCTTTTAATTTTCACCATTTAAACATGTTATTTTGATGTCAACTTTTTTACGCTAAGTGTTGATTTAGTACCTTTTGAATGGCATACATGTACTAAGCATTTTATAGTGTTATTACGTTTTTTTATTATGAAAAACCCCCCCGAAGAGCAAATCCTGCGCACGGTCCTGGCTGTATAATTTTGTATTTGTTCTTAAATGGTCTGGTTTCCAATCAAATCTCCCACTGTGCGATGTAGAGAAAACTTTATATCTATATTACATATGTTTCTTCTTTTCCATATACTTGTTAAGAATCAAAGAAAAAGGCGAAATAAAGTAAAAGCCAAATTTCAAATTCCTACTTGTGTGTGTTTGTTTTGTAAATCAAATAATTTTTTCAAATTATTTCGAAGATTTCATTGGGTTTCGGTTCAGGCTGTCTTTTGGATTTTTGAAGTGAAACTCCTTTGGCTGGGTTTTGCGAACATTTTTGTTACATTCCCTTATATTTCGCAAGCCCTAGAAGCTATTTTGACGAAATTTTGTAAGTATATGTAGAATCTAAATACCATTAATAGGTAGTATTCTGGGACACCCAAAGGCTTAATATTCAAATATACTAGATGGAAAAAAATCTTAGGCGTACCATCAACAAGCTTTAATCGACAGATTTTCTGGGACACCCGAAGGTTTCTGAAGGTCACCCGAAGCCCTCATAGTCAAAACGAGAAATAGCCAGATATACCAGAGGAAAATATTTATTGCGGATTATCAGCACGGTTTAATTGATTCATTTACTGAGACACCCCAGATTTTCCAAAGGTCACCCGGAGGTTTAATTTTCAAAACGAGAAACATCTAAATATACAAGGGGGAAAACATTTATGGCGGACTGTCAACAAGCTTAAACTGATTAATTTTCTGGGAAACCCGAAGGTCACCCGAAGACTTAATGGTCAAAACGAAGAATATCTGGGTATACTCGTGGGAAAAAATCTATGGCGGATTTTAACAACAAGCCATAATTTATTTGTTTCCTGGGACACCCGAAGGTTCCCTAAGGCCAACCAAATAGTTCAAAGTCAAAACGAAGAAAATCTAGATATACTAGAGGAAAAATAATTGCGGCGGAGTATCAACAAGCTTTTCTTGATTCATTTAAAGGGACAACCGAATGTTTCCGAAAATCAACCGATGGCTTTATAGTCAAAACGAAGAATGTCCAGATGTACTAAAAAGAAAATGCTTATGGCGCACTATCAAATATTTTTAATTGATTCGTAGCCTGGGACACCCAAAGTACTAAAGGAAAAACATCTATGCTGTACTATCAACAACCTTTGTCTGAATATTTTCTGGGACACCCGAATGCTTCATAGCCAAAACGAAGTATATCTAGATATACTAGAGGGATAACATCTATGGTGGACTATCAACTAAAAATATCTAGATATTCAAATGATATAAGTATGTATGCAAACGTAACAAGTTGCAAATGTGCAAAGTACTTAAGTTTTTAAAAATACCGCCCACTGAGTAACGCCGACGACGACAACACGAAGACAAGAAGGACGCACAACGAATGCATCGTAAAGTTTTTGCGCTTGAACGCTTGAGAACATGCGAAACATTTCTAATTGCAGCGTTAAGTCAGCAAACGTGCTCATGCACTGAGAGAATTATATTTCGTGATTGAAGCTGCGATGAATGCATGCTAAAATATATTTGTATTTTAACTTGTTTCGGCTCCTACACAATATTTCTTTCCATGTAAATACACTGAAGTCAGCATTCCAAGAACAAATCAAAATTTACGACACAAGTCTTCGCTTGCATATTTGGCTTAGCAACGCAGTTAAAAAGGATTTTATTTCATGTTCTTAACGCGACGCGACGATGGCGAGGACGAAGCCAACCCTTTGGCAATGAAATTCCACTTGGTTAAAGTTTTGCCTTGAAAAAGAAAGCAACACGAAAGTAAACGGAAAAATAAAATTGCTGTATTTTACTCTGTAGGAAACCTCAATGTAACGCTCAATTTTTGGGCGTGATTTTCCCACTTTTATCAATGAGAATGTTTGCGCTGTTCCCTTTGATTTCCCCTCTGCACGAGCAAAAGTTGGTTGGTTGGTAACCAAACTCAACGTGTAGTTGGTTAAAACTGCGGTACATTTTTGGGGGTAACACGTGTATGAACTTAAGCTAATTACCAGTTTAATTTTATATTTACCGTTATCCCCACACGCACGCACACAAACACACACACACACGCAAGTACCTTTTTTTATTAGACAAACTTGTGCGCTTAATAAACTTGCGGATTCTGAATATTTCCTGAAAGTGCTGGATATAAGACAGTGGAGCAACATTACCAAATGGGTGTAATTTTATCACTTATAAAATTTCGAGAAGGCAGAATGCTCCAGAATGAAGTATATACGATTTACAAAATGCAAAAAAAAGCAACTATGTCATTTCATCCTCGTTATTATTGATAACGCTTTCTTCTAAATAGTTTCTGAAATGATAAAAACATAATGGCAGATATTAAGGCACCTGATTATCGTTAAAACCGATTCTTACTCATGGTTCTTTCAAATAAAGTTAAGCCTCCCTATTAAAGTTAGCAAACTAAATTTTCCACAGACTTTTATGTTAGCATTTTAAAGGTTTGGTAGAAAATAATAATAATCTCGTGTTCCCACGTTAAAATATTGGAGGCCAAAAGTCACAAAAAATAGCTCTAAAAGTTTCTTACAAAAAGTTTTTTTCATACGTATACGACCTAAAGTTCAAAAGATATCCTAGTTCAAACTTGGAACTTTTGACAACACATATGTATGTAATGTTACGTATTTTACGGTGCTGAATCCAAATCCAAGGTCAGAATTGCTCTTATAGGCTGCAGGACTCGTTTCTTCACCTCATCAAGATCGCGTAGATGAATTCAATATAATATTTTAAAAGTGCGATCTATTAAACGGAAATTAGCAATTTTCCACTATTCATCTATAATTTTGGCTACCCGTACATCATCAGCAATTGGCTTAAGAATTTTGTACAGAATAGATTTCTGAAGTTTTAAGTTAAACCCTACACATTGTAAAAGATATGCATACATGCAAGTTGTATTTCACGAGCATAATTTTGAATTTTCGCGTAGTTCCGACAAAAAACTTCTTTCATTAAAAGAAGAGTTCTAAGAACGGTGACCCATCCCTCCCCCAAATAAAAACACACATTTCCCATTTTAGTTGGAATAGTTCAAACAAAGACCCCCAAGCAGGATTGAAACAAATACCATTACATGTACACTAACACACATACACTAATAGAGGAAAGAGTTTCTTACGTTGAAATTATACTTTTTAAATCTGTGCGGTATAAGAGTAATAAAAGTTAGTGGGTAGTATTTTACTTCTGTGTATTAGTACCTACACTTAGCTTTCGCGCACTAATGGTGAATTAATAGCATCCGGTGCTGTGCCATTTTTAAGCACGTTCCAATGCAATATCATGTAATAACGCGACATGTTGTATACTTCAGTCTCCAGAGAAAATGCAGAAGTGGCACAACAAAAACCATTGATGACGCGCTGCGTGGCAACGTGACTAAAAAGAAATAAGCTGTCAATGTAGGAACAAGTGCAAGAGAAGAAAGAGGGTGAAAAATAGGAAATTTATAAGTGATAATGCGCATCCTACTGAAATTTTAAACGACGATGAGTATAAAGGATAAAAGGGCAATGAAAAGCAATGAAGGTAATACATCATATATTAATACCTTTGAAGATGAATAATATTGCACCATTTTTGTTGAACTACTATACGTATGGCACTACTTATGTTTCGGGAACATACATAGCAAATAATAACAAACATTTTTATTTGAAAATGGCTTTATTGTTTTCCAAAATATTCCCCTTGATGATCAATATACTTTTGCATTCGTTCAAACCATTTGTCATTGCAGTTTTCCCATTCCTCTTGAGACACCTCCAAAACATGCTTTTTGAACGCGTCAACGCAGTTAACCTTTGATGTTCGGCAACAAAAAGAAGTCATTAGGTGCCAAATCAGGACTATACGCAGGATGAGTCATCAATTCGATGTTTTGACTGCTCAAAAATTCACCTGTCATGATGGAGAATGATTCGTTTTTGGGGGTTGGTTTTACGAATTTCTCCCAAGACTTCCGGCAAACAAATCATCTTATACCACTCAGAATTGACCGTCCTACGTTCCTCAAGCAGAACAGTGGCCACAAAATCCATTTGGCCGGAGAAACAGGCGACCATTTGCTTCGCTGTGCTTCTTCCACGAACAACTTTTGTTGGATTTAGCTCGTCTGTGTTGTTTCCGGCTCATACGCATATATCCATGATTCGTCACCTGTCACAATTTTATACACGTCTTTTGAAGCACCGCGGTCGAATTTTTTAATCATTTCCTTACACCAAACGATGAGAGCCTTTTTTTTAGCGATAGATAAATTATGGGGTTTCCAACGAGAACAAGCGTTTTTTAAAACTAAGAGTTTATGCAAAATCGAATGTATTGGAATAAAGCTAATGTGCAAAAACGCCTCTATCTTACAATATGCCACATGACGATCTTTCATTTCATGCACTGCATCGATGTTTTGTGGCACAATAACCGATTTTGAACGACCTTCACGGAATTCGTCAGTGACCGAACTCCGACCACAATTGAATTCACTATACTTACCATATACTGTGGTTTTTGATGGTGTTTTATCGCCATACAAAGAACTGAGTTCATTGATACATTCTTGTTGACATAATCCACGTCGAAAGTTGTGAAAAATAATCCAATTCATAAAATTCCCATTTTTTGGCCAAATTGATTTTCTTAATTCACTGGAAACAAAACTAATAGCACTTTACATAAAAACGTTGTGAGTACGTTTATGCTAGAAAATGTCAAACTTTATTATGGTATTGACATTAGTGTTGCCAGTTCCCGAAATATAAGTAGTGCCCCTCGTAAAACCAAAATTGAAAGAGATTTTTTAAAGCAATTTAGTCTCTAATTAATTTCGAACAAAAACAGATTACTTCAGCGAAATTACAAATGAGTGCAAAATATGTTTTTTCTTCGTTTAAAAAAAGCTATAAAATGCCAAATCATCCAAGGCTATAGGTGATACGGCACCTTATCATGCGTGATTTAGCACCCTAAAGAGCTATAAGCTTTTTGTTACCACACTTGTGCTCCAAAACATCTCATAACATGAAAAGGGAGAAATGGCACCCGAACCATATTACCCTCAATAATTGGGTGCCATTTCATCTTTTTGGTGTGTACCAAATAAAAAGGCCAGGAAACGAAAGAATATATTCACTAGTATTCGTGCGAAAACGAAACCGCATTCAATTCTGTTTATTTTGAAAAACCAACCATAGGACTGTATCCAATACTCACCGCTCTGCTTGTTCTCGAAATATATGCAAAAGAGGATGCACCGTTCACACAACTAAATTAAAATTTCTCCTAATTTGAATGCTCAGAATGCTGCAAATGTCGAAACTGAAAGGGGTGTCATATCATCTGTGGGTGCCATATCATTTGAGGGTGCAATACCACTTGGGGTGCCATATTACTTGGAGTGCCACTTAAAGGTACCATAACTTCTGGGCTTACTGGGTTTTGGCAACTAAAATTTAACGAGCAAGCTCGAGCCCTGAGCAAAAACTAGGCGAACTCGCACAAAAGGGCGTGGCACCTCCCATATAAGAAAAAGTTTCAAAATGTTGTACTAAAAGCGTTTTTTGAGATAATCGAACCAAATTTCACTCAGACACTAAGAACAGTAAATGCAAGCTCTAAGAAAAAACTAAATAAGCTCGGACAATAGGGCGTGGTACCACCCATATAAAAAAAAGTTTCAAAATGTTACACTGAAAGCGTTTTCCAAGATGATCCAACAAAAATTTCACTCAGACGCTAAGAACAGTAACTGCAAGATCTGAGCAAAAGCTAAGTAGGGTATTTAATGTTTGCCCAGGCCAAAGGTAACACCCTTACCAGTTTAATATTTTACTTATTAACATTATTTTTATTTATAACTTTCCAACATATTTTTATTAAGTTTTTTTTTATATAATCTTTCTTTATTTCCTTTTTTGTTTTCTTAAGTGTCTAAATGCTCCAATTTACCCTAAATTACTACATTACATTGCGGCAGATTTTCGATTGCAATCTATTTAATTCCATGTTAATTGAAAATTCTTTTAACATGTTTCACGATATATCAGAGATTTTAACTCATGAAAGTATTAATGAAATTGCACAAATTGAAATTTTCAGCTCATAATTTAATACTCGTATATAAAAAAGTTTTTGCAAAAACTTCTTAAAAACATTTTCGGAATATTCCAGCATATTGAATTTAATTAATATGATTTACGCGTAGATAGCATCTTAAATGTGTGCGTATTATCTATGAATGTATTTTGTTATAGCGCTTCCTTGCTTTGACTACCACTACGGCTGACGCTAATACGCTAACACATAACAATCAAATTCATTAGATTCTTAGCGTTTTTGTTACCAAAAATTTTATTCCACACGCATCTTTCGCATATAAATTGCAAATATTTCCTGTTGATTCGATTTTTCGATAAGAGATAACGTTAGCGCTTTGATTACAAAGTATTCGGTACACATGGAAATGATTCTATCAACAGGTCTATCGATAGAAAAATGATAACATGACAGTGTTATGTAGAAATCTCAAACATAGTCTTTTTAGTTTTTATCCAAATCAAGGAGCAAAACATAGAAAAAAAACATATATTTACAATATGGAAATTTGTGTCAAAAAAAGTTATTTCCAAAGTTACACGTTTTTATCAAGACTATGTTTTTTTTTTTTTTTTGCATATCAAATAGTTTCAAAGCTTACATAGTCCTTCAAGTGAAATTATTTCATTAGTTTCGAACAATCTACCCCATTAAAAAAATTATTTTTTTTTATTATTAGAAAAATTCCCTGAAATTATGCACTTTTCAGAGTAGAGCTGACAAAATTCTGGTTTAAACTTCATTATTATATTGTCACCTAAATACTACAACTAGTTAATTTCGGAATCATCATTCTTGGTATTAGTGGCGTTTCATATTTTTCATTGTTTAGTGCACAATTCTATCTAACCAGAGTTCCCTAAAATGGGATCATTGCAAAGTTATAAGAAAAATACCATTCAAGAAAAATAGGAATCAGTGTAAACTTAAATTTTTAAAAATCTGAAAACTGAATTATCTCAAAACTAGAATATTGGAGTTACCTAGCTGTAGTATTGACGTGGCGATAAATAAACATGGTCTTGGGCCAATTTTCTCTTTTTAGTCTTATATTTTTAAGAAGTTTCTACATTTAACGATTAAAGCTCCAAAACTTGGTATTTGTAAAAGAAAAGGTAACCGGAACAATTATTTCTAGCGCTGCAGTTTAATTCAATACAAGAGCAAAACTAGCAGAAAAATAGAAATTCAATCAGTTGCTCATAATCAAAAGCATTTTGAAAACATCCTGCAAGGAATAGTAAAATGTGTAAGTATGACAAAAACATACAAACACACTTAAGCACATACCTCATATACAAAATATAAAGCACCCACAATACAGCACAATGGTTGATGAGTATTTTATTTTATTTTTATTATTGAACATGTAAGTATATACGTTTAAGTGTGTTTGTTTGTATGTGAAATGAATAGCGAGCAGAAAGCGATTTCAAGGACCCTCAGACGCGGACAAATGGACGAAGTACGCATAAAAAAGCTTGATATAACATCCCTGTTAGAAGGGATGCACAAATATAACTACAATACAAGGCTTTTGACTTATATGTATATGTATATTATAGCACCCACAAGATATATGAAATGTGCAAAGTTGTGAATTTGTTTGCTCCCTGTCCATTTCCTGAAATTAGAGGTCAAAAAAATAAGATCTCAAAAAAAATTTGGAATCGGTAGTGGAAAAAACCCAGCCGGTTTTCGATTAAAGATCGAAAAATTGACTAAAAAGGCAAGTCGCTTTGACTGATCGTTCTTTCATTACTATTAATTTTTTCATAATATTTTCAAGACAACTTTTGTAGAGCATAACTAGGTCAACATTATCTTCCTAAAAAGTTTTGGTCCAAAAATTAAATTTGTTTCTGTTTCGGTACAAAAATTTCAATTTTTTAAAAAAATGTTCATGACTTTTTTTCTATAAAATGATTTTTTGTAATTTTCAAAGGGTGGAATATTTGTTCTGGAATCCTTATATTGCATGGGATTAAATGTTGATTAATTCAACAAAAAACAAATTATTTAAAAATATTAAGTTTTAAGGTATTGAGCTGGTCTCAATGTTAGAAAAAAATTAGTGTTCTAATTTTTTTCTTTTAATCGCTACTTTGTTGGATGCAACAAAATGCATTGCTGGTTGTTATATGCATCATTTAGAACTGCTTTTTGCCTTCAAAATGAGTTATGAAATGGGTTTGTCCAACTTTTTTTCAAAAAGTTATGATCATTTTAAAATGACATCATGAAAGTTAAAAATCATGTATAGATTTTCTACAGCAATTGCCATATTACTATATCTTTTATAATGTTATTTTAAAATGGTCATAACTTTTTAAAGAAAAATTATACAAGATCATTCTGTAACTCACTTTGAAGAAGAAAAACAGTACTAAATGATGCATTTAATAAAAAAGACCAAAATGATTTCGTGCGTGTTTCATACAACCCCAAAAATCGTGTTTTTGAACATTAGGGGTGAAATATCTCACAAACCATAAGTGATACAGCAATTTCGCGTCCAATTTCGAATTAAGCATTAATAAACACATCTAAAATGACTACTTTAGTTTTGGTTTGTAGTCGTTTTTTTTAAAGACCGTTTTTCGACCTCATTTTAAAAACCATGCCATGAACCGATTTTGGAAACTTTTTTTTCTTATTCAGTAAATACTCAGGTGCAATTTCACATCTTTGTGCAGTCCACGACAACTTGATTGAAATTTTTTCCTGAGCTGCGTGCACTAAATTCGAAATTTTCGATTATCTCTGCTGGAACAGCCCAAAAACACACTAAAACGAAAATAAATGCTATTTTTGAAGTATGATAATTTTATATTGAACTAATTAAACAGTCATTTTTGCAATTTTTCAACAACAGACGAAAGCAAGTGTTAACATGGAAATTGATTACATATGTTTCGGCTACTTCCACATACATATTTATATATTTTCATATATAAACATGTAAGTATATAGCCTCATCAGATCAGTTTTTAGTTAAATCTTTCCAGAAACCGTACTCGAACCCGTGACTCCGGTTTTCTAATGAAAGAGAACGCGGTGCTTAAGCGATTGTGCTATAGGCCACGAGTAAACTCTCTGAGCAGGATCGCCATTATGCATAACTCATAAGGCTCACTAGCGCCGTCTGTTGTGAAAAATTGCCAAATTGTTAGTTGGTAACACACTCTGGTTTTGAGACATGCTACGCTAGCTACATATATATAAATATGTATGTGGAAGTAGCCGAAACATATGTAATCAATTTCCATGTTAACACTTGCTTTCGTCTGTTGTTGAAAAATTGCAAAAATGACTGTTTAATTAGTTCAATATAAAATTATCATACTTCAATTTAGAAAAAGCGCGTTGGTACTTTCATTAGTACTATACAAGCAATAAAAAACAGTCAATAAACTAACTTCATAAATGCTATTTTTGTTTGCAGCAATCCCAAATTAGTTAAGGAAACATGACTACTAAAATGGTTTCTTACCAAATTAAAAAACTAAGAAGAAAATATAAAAAAATAAATTTTTTTTCTAAACTTTGAAACGGGCTCAATTTCTTAAAAATTTATATTTTTTGATAATTTTTATTTTAAATTAATCAACATTTAATTCCCTACAAAATAAAAATTCCAGAACAAATATTCCAGCCTTTAAAAATTACAAAAAACCGATTTATAGAAAAAAAGTCATGAAAATTTTCTTTAAAAACTGAAGTTTTTGTACCGAAACAACAACAAATTTAATTTTTGGACCAAAACTTTTGAAGAAGATATTGTTGACCTAGTCGTGTTCTATAAAAGTTGTTTTGAAAATATTATGAAAAAATTAACAGTTTTGAAGTAACGGGCCTTTTTTTAGTCAATTTTTCGACCTTTGATCGAAAACCGGCTGGGTTTTTTCCACTACCGATTCCAAATTATTTTTTGAGATCTTATTTTTTTGACCTCTTATTTATATATAGTAGGGCTGTTCAAAAAAAAAAATTTTTTTTCGACTTTCTTAGATATACTTTGGCATCTTGTTCTACATCGTGATAGAATATCCCATGAATTTTTTCAGATTTTTAAATGCATTTTTAAAGGTGGCTCAAAGCAAAAATATATTTTTATTATTTTTTTTTAGCATTAATTATAAAATGTTGTCAAACAATTTGAAAAATTTGTTTTAGAGTAACTAAAAAACTTTAATTTTGTTTGTTTTTTAATGAACTTTAAAACCTACGTTGTTATTTCGACAAAAAAATAATTAACACCTCTTAAAAAACGAAAAACTGCTTTAAAAAGCGAAATTTAACGGTTTTCAAAGAAAAAAGTCATCGTGCTTTAAACGAAATAAACATTTTTTAATTTACAAGATTTCATTCGAAAGAGCTCTTAAAAACCTTCAAGACAAGATATGTTAAGATTTTTTGGGCCAGCAGGCTCGATGATATAACGTTTGAAACATGGTGATGCAGCCCCGTGAAAGGCAAAACGCTTTTTTACTCAAGAGGGAGGCATCTTACAAAAAAAGTGTACATGGCGTATAAAGCCTAAAAGCGTTCAAGGAATGCGTGTAATTTATTTTTTTTTTTAGAAAAAAAATTTTTTTAATGTCATTTTTAATAAATTTTAAAAAAAAAAAAAAAAAAAAAATTCACACTTGTTCATTGGATGATTCTAAGCATTTTATGCCATGTGCACTTTTTTCGTAAGATGCCTTCCTCTTGAGTAAAAAAGCGTTTCACGTGGCTGCATCACTGTTTTTCAAACGTTATATCATCGAGCCTGCTGGCCCAAAAAAGTCTTAACATATCTTTTCTTGAAGGTTTTTAAGAGCTCTTTTGAATGAGATCTTGTAAATTAAAAAATGTTCATTTCGTTTAAAGCACGGTGACTTTTTTCTTTGAAAAACCGTTAAATTTTTTTTTGTCAAAATTACAACGTAGGTTTTAAAGTTCATTAAAAAACAAACAAAATGAATGTTTTTAAGTTACTCTAAAACAAATTTTTCAAATTGTTTGCCAACATTTTATAATTAATGCTAAAAAAAAAAATAATAAAAATATATTTTTGCTTTGAGCCACCTTTAAAAATGCATTTAAAAATCTGAAAAAATTCATGGGATATTCTATCACGATGTAGAACAAGATGGCAAAGTATATCTAAGAAAGTCGAAAAAAAATTTTTTTTTTTGAACAGCCCTACTATATATAAATAAATCTATTTCTACCGAGATTAATTTTCAATCTGCGTAAATTTTACAACTGGCATTAGATGTCACTACAAACAAACCAAATGGATGATTAATATTAAGAAGAAAAGGAAAAACAACTTTCATATTTCCACCTATGACATTACTGTCGAAAAGAAATCTCTTAAGTCCGGTGAAAACGGGTAAGATTAACGACGAGATCTCATCACAGCTAAATCTCTGGTAGAAACGTAGTATGAGTATATTATATAAATACTGTCATTGGGTAGTTTTACTTGGAAAGTTTGTCGGGATTTTTGAAAATGTGTTATTTTATAGATTTCGATGCGTTCTTTCCAAATTTCAACTCTGCCAACTCGATATGTATAACTTTTCAACGCCAATACTTTTTTCGAGAATATTGTCTTTACTTTGGGCATCTATTTTGTAAAGAAATAAAGTTGTGAGCAAAAAACATCTATTTCTTTGCCAAAATGGGCCCATTGATTTTTCTCGAAACGAAAAAAAAAAATGCAGACATCGTCTTTAAGAGTCCTTCAAACTTTTGAGACGAAGTCGGGATGAAACTAAATTTCGACTCTATCTAAAGAATAGCTTTATTTTTCATTGGGTTAGCAAACCAATTGAACAAATCAATATGCGAGTCGCGTCTGTTTTCAATGTGTGAGTGGGCCTAATTGAGAAACAATTTCAATATATCCATTGTTTTGTTGTTGTGTGGATATAGAACCTATTTTGTACATTTTGCCTAGCATAGTCGAATTTTGAAGCCTTCAAACCTTCAAAACGATACAAAGCATTCAGAAGAACTTACTACATAGACCCCGCATGTTTATGAAACAAATGTGTACAAATTTTATTGGCCATTGACTTAAGGCCAACTAATTAGCCACTACATATACTCAATGGACTCGTAAATAAATATCTACGCATATTGTGGATATCTCTGTAAGTAAATATAAATGTATATGCGCTACTTAGGCTATGTACATATGTGCATGGGTAGGTATATAATATATGTTTGTCTGAATGCTTCAGTCTTATGGTATTGCACGAGTATTTCGCTCCCAAGGTATTTCAACGGAAATAAAATCTATGAGGGTTTATGCTGCGTAGCTTTTATTTTCATTATCTACGTGTATCATTGAGATGCTAAGGCTTATTCGAGTTGTTCTTCAAAAGCAGTTAAAGACAATTAACAACTCAATTAAGACCCAATTAAGGCCATAAATAAAAGCATTCAAATCTGCAGAATTTATTAAGAAAACCAAGATGGTGGATGTTGGGATCATAATAAATTTTGATGGGGATTATACGGGCTATGCAATTCTACATATTACGCAGTAAAGCAGAAAATCATTTGAAGTAATGGCCCCATGAGTTGGTAAGGAAATGAAATGAAATGAAATGAAATGAAATGAAATGAAATGAAATGAAATGAAATGAAATGAAATGAAATGAAATGAAATGAAATGAAATGAAATGAAATGAAATGAAATGAAATGAAATGAAATGAAATGAAATGAAATGAAATGAAATGAAATGAAATGAAATGAAATGAAATGAAATGAAATGAAATGAAATGAAATGAAATGAAATGAAATGAAATGAAATGAAATGAAATGAAATGAAATGAAATGAAATGAAATGAAATGAAATGAAATGAAATGAAATGAAATGAAATGAAATGAAATGAAATGAAATGAAATGAAATGAAATGAAATGAAATGAAATGAAATGAAATGAAATGAAATGAAATGAAATGAAATGAAATGAAATGAAATGAAATGAAATGAAATGAAATGAAATGAAATGAAATGAAATGAAATGAAATGAAATGAAATGAAATGAAATGAAATGAAATGAAATGAAATGAAATGAAATGAAATGAAATGAAATGAAATGAAATGAAATGAAATAAAATAAAATGAAATGAAATGAAATGAAATGAAATGAAATGAAATGAAATGAAATGAAATGAAATGAAATGAAATGAAATGAAATGAAATGAAATGAAATGAAATGAAATGAAATGAAATGAAATGAAATGAAATGAAATGAAATGAAATGAAATGAAATGAAATGAAATGAAATGAAATGAAATGAAATGAAATGAAATGAAATGAAATGAAATGAAATGAAATGAAATGAAATGAAATGAAATGAAATGAAATGAAATGAAATGAAATGAAATGAAATGAAATGAAATGAAATGAAATGAAATGAAATGAAATGAAATGAAATGAAATGAAATGAAATGAAATGAAATGAAATGAAATGAAATGAAATGAAATGAAATGAAATGAAATGAAATGAAATGAAATGAAATGAAATGAAATGAAATGAAATGAAATGAAATGAAATGAAATGAAATGAAATGAAATGAAATGAAATGAAATGAAATGAAATGAAATGAAATGAAATGAAATGAAATGAAATGAAATGAAATGAAATGAAATGAAATGAAATGAAATGAAATGAAATGAAATGAAATGAAATGAAATGAAATGAAATGAAATGAAATGAAATGAAATGAAATGAAATGAAATGAAATGAAATGAAATGAAATGAAATGAAATGAAATGAAATGAAATGAAATGAAATGAAATGAAATGAAATGAAATGAAATGAAATGAAATGAAATGAAATGAAATGAAATGAAATGAAATGAAATGAAATGAAATGAAATGAAATGAAATGAAATGAAATGAAATGAAATGAAATGAAATGAAATGAAATGAAATGAAATGAAATGAAATGAAATGAAATGAAATGAAATGAAATGAAATGAAATGAAATGAAATGAAATGAAATGAAATGAAATGAAATGAAATGAAATGAAATGAAATGAAATGAAATGAAATGAAATGAAATGAAATGAAATGAAATGAAATGAAATGAAATGAAATGAAATGAAATGAAATGAAATGAAATGAAATGAAATGAAATGAAATGAAATGAAATGAAATGAAATGAAATGAAATGAAATGAAATGAAATGAAATGAAATGAAATGAAATGAAATGAAATGAAATGAAATGAAATGAAATGAAATGAAATGAAATGAAATGAAATGAAATGAGATGAAATGAAATGAATTGAAATGAGATGAGATGAAATGAAATGAAATGAATTGAAATGAAATGAAATGAAATGAAATGAAATGAAATGAAATGAAATGTATTGCTCTGTATCATGTTATATCCTTTATGACTTAAGAAGAGCAATAATTGCTAAGTAGTTTGAGGCAAATTTCGTCCTTTTTCTGCCATAATCGCTCTTAAATAATAAGACCCAAGCACTCATTATCGACTACAAAAAACAAGAAAGACAAACAAGTTTCAAATTTGTACGTCTGTGAAATTGAATTTTCAATAATTTAAGACAAATAGACATTTCCAGAAGACTCCATTTGAAACAAAAGTAAGCAATTTAAAGCAAGTAAATACATTTTTGAAATGGAAAATACTCTAAATTTAAGAAATAATGTTTGTGTTTTTTTTTTTTATTTATCATCCTCCGTCATTCTGCAAAATGTTTTGCAAAAATTTGTGTACCTCATTGAAATTACAATGTATTTAATGTCTCCTTATTTCTTGAGGGATGAAGGTAACCCTTTTCGTATCATTAGGTACGGTTACGCTTGTTTGGGTTTTCCAAATAAATAAAAAATTGAGAGAAAAATAAAACAATTAATTCATTATAGTCCCATAAAAACAACAACAAGTCAATCAATTAAATTCACGACAAGTTTCAATTGATACTTAAAACCAGACCATAATAAATACCGAAATAGGGTCAGCAAAAGGTATCAATAACTCCAGGAGAAATTGTTGTTGCTGTTGTTTTTATTTTATTGTCGGTTGATTTTCCTCATTGTTGTAGTTGTTATCGACAGTTGACAGTCATCACAAATAACACAAATAATTACTCGATTACTGAAGCAA
The DNA here is from genome assembly GCA_951812925.1 of Calliopum simillimum. Taxonomy (NCBI): domain Eukaryota; kingdom Metazoa; phylum Arthropoda; class Insecta; order Diptera; family Lauxaniidae; genus Calliopum; species Calliopum simillimum. The sequence goes on along the minus strand of OX638370.1, from coordinate 121,595,555 downwards.
TGAACGAAATCAATTGAATTTATTGAACAATAGCAAAATTTTAGATTAGGGTGTATCAAAAAAATTAAAATACACACTTCATAGTTTCCTTTTAACAAACATACCAAAAATGCTTATTGGCACTTTTATTTGCACACCAGGCGATTAAGTATAACGAAGGTTACTTTCAATGATTTTAAAGCCCCCTGGTAAAATCATGCTCTGTAGAAGTATTTAGATAGGTATGTATGAGGGATGTGAATTCCCAATAATTACAAAATATGAATCCCCTTATTGTCGTCAACATGTAAAACTAACTGGATCTGTGACGTCATTAATCAGGCGACAAACAACAGCACATTTAAGTAGAAATATATGTAGAAAAACAAAAAAACGGTAAAGTGGACATATTCTTAGTGGAATCAATCAAGTAGATTTATTCAGTGGAAAATCGTTAAAGTAGAATGAAGAAGTAGTTTCAATTTGTTTAATTTTCTAAGTCATTTCATATTTCATTTTATTAACTTCATTAATACTAAATACCATTTAATTATAAATTAAAATACTGAATTAAACTAAAAAATTTGAATTATAAATAAAATTATATGAAAACTAAGCGGCTGCGGTATTATTATTTGGAACATCCCCATATGAATACATTTTTTTTTTTTTTCTCATAGTATGTCAAACATCAATTAAGTCAGGACAAAGTTTCAAATCAGAAAATGATTTCCAAAAACAGTTGCTGAAAATTTTTCGTTCCGATGTGATAAGGTTGAAGTACAGTCTTTGGAGTATGTGCTTGCTTACCAAAAACGATTTTAAAGTAAAGTGCTTCATTTTCATTTAAATAAAAGCATTTTCGGTTTTTTGGAACCACCTTAATATTGGCGTAATATCCAGTTTTAAAAAAACCTATAGGGAATTTCTATGGATAGCAACACTTAACCCTCGTTGCGCGCTTGGCTAGCGACCACTTGAAACATTCCATATAGACCGTAGTATACAGAGTATCCATATAAACACAAGAAAGGGTACTGCAACAATTATGTGCAGCCAAGTTGGCAAGGGTCCTGTAATGCGATAATGTTACTTGAGGTGCGCTCGACCATGATCATGAGACAGTGAGAGAGGAGGGTCAACAGAATTTTGGGGTAACTTTAAAGCAAATATTCAATAGAGCATTTTTATTTAATTTTTTTTTTTTTGTTTTTCCTTCTTCTGTACTGCTTCACTGAAGCGTGGTAAGGAAAAAAAAAAAAGAAAAGTGACAACAAACAAAAAATACCAACCATAAAGCGTGTGCCATAATGCAGCCAAGTAGGGTAAAATTAAATTTTTTTCATAAAAACTGAAGTATAAATGAGAAAATATAAAGCCCAGGGTGAAATGACATTCCGTTATATGAAAAAGTTTCTTTTGAATATCGGCCGTTGAACAAAATGTTTGGTTATAGCCTTTGGCAGTTAGAAAAATTAACCCATTAATTTTCTAAATTTGGCAGATTAAAATTAAAAAAACAAATTTAAAATTACAATGCTTTAGGGAGAAACACTAAACACGAAACACTAAAAACCGAAAAATTCTCATTATCACAGTGTGGAGAAAAAATTAAAAAACTTTTTCACAGGAAAACTCATAATTGTTTTTATGGTTTTTGATGTTGTTGTTGTTGTTGTGCTTTAGCTATTCTGTTAACCTTTATTTTCTACTTGCGCTCTATCTATCTACTCATACCACTACGGCGCACACTGCGTTGGCTAGTGGGCAAAAATCAAAATTTTTTGTGACTCGAAACCTAATAATATTGGTATCAATCGACAGGTAATTGTATCAATAAAATAAAAACAAAATATTTATGGGAAAAACTCAGTTTTGGCTACGCTGTGACACTTCAAAGTTGAGATATTTTTCAAAAAAAATCATGTTTTATTCACTTCGTTTTGGGTTCCCTTAAACAAATAATTATCAAAAATTTGTCTTTTGATTAAACCAAGCGAAGTAAAGTTTTTTATTATAAATAATATTTAAGTAAATAAATAAAACTAAAAAATTTTCGAAAATATATAATTTAGTATATATTGTAGTGGTTTTAATATATGATATTATCATATGAAAAACTTCAGAAATTGACAAATTTCGATGAAAAAAAAAAAAAACAAATAGTATAAAATTAAGTGCCGTTTTTTTTTTTAATCTACTAGTACGGACTCTATATAATCAAGAACTGCAAATAACTTTTCCTACTTCGTCCTACAAATATTTTTTTTCTTTTTTTAAAAAATGCTTAAAAAGAAAAATTTGCATGATATATAAAATTTATGTTGAAAATTTTTTTTTGTTTTTATTAACACAAATGGTCTCAAAAGTACAAAAAACATTATTTCTACTACGTATATTTCATTTTTAAATATTAAACATTACTTTTTCATCATCGTTATATATGGAGCTTAAGAAAATCGTCCTAAATACCTGGTTTTTAGCAAAACTATAATGTTTACAACAAATCTGAGATCATTTTTGAGCTCAGCGACCCTAAAGTACTTATAGTACCAAATTTCATCGATATCCAACTACTCCTTCTATTTTTGACCATTGCTTGTATGGGCTCAACGCACTGTGCGGCGTAACTTTTCTCTGCAACTTAAAATTTATCTGCATAAAATAATGGCGGTGCAAAAATATGAGTAGCTTCTTCAGAGTTGGTAATAAAAACCGCATTGAAATTTATGCAGCAATTCAACACAAAAACAACAGCAACAACAAGGCAACAACAAGGTAACAATATTAACAGCAGAAACAGATATACAAACAATATCGCTGTGTGGAAAACAAAGCCACTCAAAACATTATGCACTAAATAAAGGAAAGCATCATTTGCAGCTCATGGGTAGCATGCCGGTTATCCTCATTGGAAAATCTTTTCAAGGTGAAATTAAACAAAAAGAGTAGTTTTAGTTTAGAATCTGAATAGCCATATGGGAAAATTAAGATTGGAAAATTTCGTACTCCGAAAGCAGTAGAATAGAACGGGGTAATGTCGTGCAGGGGGTAATGTCGTGCACTGGCTGTTTTAGCCCAAAGAATTGAATAATTTGCCAACTGTTCGTAAGGTAGGGACCTGCTGACCTACTGAGCTTATGCACATAATACTAGCAATTTTCACCAGTTCGTCTCTACAGAGTAACCTTTTTTTCAAAACGCACGCTTTCGGGACGATAAAAGTGTTTTTTCATCGGGTCAGAAAAATAATTTTCCTTGTGGGAAAATATACCAGGTAAGTGTTTTTTGAAACGAAATATTCTGCCAAAGAAAAGAAGTATTTGGTTTTCGAAAAAATTTGGGCTTCACCGAGTTATCGAAGTTGACCTTTAAAACGACCATTGGGATAATGTCGTGCACATTCACATACACAAACACAATTTCTTGCTACACAAATGTTGTTACACATGGATATAACCAATGAAATTATCTTTGGATCGGATGCTTACTCGTTGCATTCGCTTGAGATGTACGGATTTACGAGAATGTCAAAGTTGAGTGCACGACATTGCCCCGTTCTACTCTATATAACGGGGGCTCAGGCAATCCGCGAAATTTGCAATATCCTTAGAAAAATACGTAAGAGTAATGTTTATCTCGTAATTTTGATATAGGAGTATGCCTTAGAACAATGGAGTTTGTCGGGCAACTCACCACACACCTTGAAAAAAAACAAACAACCTAAGTATTTACTTGCCTAACTAACTGAAAGTAAGTATGGTTTATATTTGACAGCATTCCTGGTGCTTTTTCTTGTTTTCCTGTAAGAAGATCATGGGGTCCAAGTAAATCGCTCCTATAAAATGTGTTCTCTTGCGGCGATCTTGAATACCATACATAATTTTTACCTTTTTTGCAATTTCTTTTGACTTTTTTGTAGTAACCTCTTAATGACTTGATAGCAAACGTCATCCTAACGATTTCACCGATTTACTTATAACTTGTTTCAAGGATTATGGCGCACAGTGGTCTAGAATGCTATTTTATACGGTCATAAGTCTTTTCTTATTATTTTTAATAAAAAAAAAAAAAATTATTTGATTATTTTTAATAAAAAAAAAAAAATAATCAGATTTTATGTTTTTGGGGTCGCTGATTTCAAATCTGGGAATAATTTTTTAAAAATCAAAGTGGCAGATCGAAAATGGCGGACAATTTTCTCAAAAAATTATTATATCATGGCCAAATTGTAGCTGGGAGGATTCTGGAGGCGATTTATTTCGAATTCATTATCAAGTTTTTTGAAAAGAAAATCGGCGGATCCAAAATGATGATATGCCAAATAGCATCGTTTTCTACAGTCTGGTTTTAGGGATAATTGATTACGTCAAGGGTGTCAGCGTAGAATAAAAGTGAGCCAATTTTGGCTCGCCTACAATAACAAGTATATTTAAATAATTTTTTAAATTTCTGAGAACTACAATACAAACGAAAAATTTTTGTTGTTTTTTTTTGAGCTCGCCAAAATTCGCGGAATTAAAATATTTATGAAAAATTGTTTTTGTTGTTTCGCATAAAAAAAAACAACAAACATTTTTCGTGTGTGTTGTAGTTCTCAGAAATTTAGTAAATTATTGAAATATTGTTGTTGTTGCAAACGAGCCACCAAAAAACAACAAAAAATAAGTTTTGTAATTGTTGTAGTTCGAGGAATTTGAAGTTGTTGTAAAAGCAAAAATTTTGCGCTGACTGCGCTTGGCTCAGTGATTTGAAAACGCTGACACCCTTGGATTACGCACTATGAAAGTTGTTATAACTTTCTTTGGGGCACCTCGGTGCAACTTATTTTTTTTACAGGTATGTAGAAAAATGTACTCTGAATACAATGCTTGAGGAAATTAGCTGGACTTCCACGGATTTCTAAACATTGGCCATATTTGAATTTACTTCAACATTTTTTTTGTGTAGGGGAAGGTAACCGGCTGTGGGCCGTCACCGGTTGTGGGCCACCCCTTATATTTTTTGACGTTTATAAAATATGACACATCTGAGTATGAGGTTATGTGTACATTGACAATCGACAGTATTGATGCAAACACTGAAGTGAAAGGACGCATCTGACCCGCAGCTACAATAAAACAAAAAAAAATTTACGAAGAAATTTCCAATAAAGTAATTTCTGAAGATTTTGCGAGTGTGATAAAGCGAAGTGAAATATTGCAAAGAGGTGAGTGTTATGCATTTGTATGCAGTATTTGCGTTAAATTTTTCGATTTTATGTCGAGTTTGCTCAAAATTTTCCGCCACGAGAATTTCGCCAGTCACTTAAGGGATGGCTGCCGTTACCGGTTGTGGGCCACCATGTTTTTTGCATGAAAATTATTGCAAATCAATGTTCCTCGCACCAATTTGCAGCCAATTCGATCAAATGCAACGGTGGCTGCGATCGGCTAGTGCATTTGAAATGCGCTGCTATAAAAAAGAGCTTGTATGCATGCAAAAATTGCGAATCCGATGAGGATGACTAATAATTTGAAAAAGCCACATTTTCTTGATGTTTTTCGCCACTAGAGGCTTCATTGATAAATAAATTTTGATAATACATATATCTTTACTGGTTTTTTTTTTCATAATTTTGCATTTGAAGTGGATTTTTCAGGGGTTTTTTTTGTCCAAAAACAAGCTCTTTACAAAATTTGATAAAAAAAAATTTTTTGTTGAAAAATTATAGAAAAATGGTTTATTTTTGGTTACCTACTGCCTCTAGCTTTCCATTGGTATCAAAATGTCCGAAAAATGTATATTTGAATGCAAGTTACGGGCAAAAAACGAAACTCGGCACACAACCGGTTACCTTCCCTTATATATTTCGATTTTTTTTTACCAGTTTTTTGGATTTTCCCACCAGCGTTCATAGGTAAGGTAGTTTAAAATTTAAAGTTGCTTCGAAGTTCGTTTCCGGAGCTGCAATAGTCTCTCTTTGATGTAAATTAGAACCATGTTGTATTAGGTCCATTTCAGAGAACGTTAGATGGATCCCAAACCATTTTAAAAACCAAAAAGTAATCCTAAGTAGGGACAAAAACTTTGTTTTAAAATTTAATGTGTTAAACTTATACAGGGTCCGCCAAATAACTTTTTTTTTTTTTGAAAATTATATAAAAAAAAACCTACTGGATATTTTCTCAAATTTCTTTTTTTATTTGAAAGTACAATCCTTCCAGTTAATAATGAAAAATAATTTCATTCAAATGCCTCGGCTGGCCATGCAGTAGCTTACACGATCGGTCCAATTTTTAAGCACATTATCGATTGTGTGCAGCTGTATTTCACCAATGGCTTCACGAATATTGTCCTTCAAAGCGTCAATTGTCTCTGGCTTGTCGGCGTAACACTTATCTTTGAGGGCACCCCACAAATAATAGTCCAACGGTGTCAAATCGCAGCTCCGAGGTGGCCAAACGACATCAGCTTTGCGGCTGACAATGCGATCTTCAAAAACAGGGCGCAAAACATCGAGTGTAGCTTCGGCTGTGTGGCACGTAGCGCCGTCCTGTTGAAACCAAATGTTGCCAATATCATCCTCTTCAATTTTTGTGAACAAAAATTCGTTCAACATGGCCCGATAACGATCGCCATTGACTGTAACGGCCACTCCTTGCTCATTTTCGAAGAAAAATGGCCCAATTATGCCTCTGGACCAAAATCCGCACCAAACAGTGACTCGTTTTGGGTGCAGCGGCTTTTCAATGTATGCGTGCGGGTTTTCTGTGCCCCAAATGCGACAATTTTGCTTGTTTACATACCCGCCAAGATCAAAATGAGCTTCATCTGAAAAGATGATTTTTTTGGCAAAATAGGTATTTTCTGTAAGTCGATCGCAGGCCCACTTAGCGAAGCGTTGTTCAAGCGTATACACAACCATATTCGTTCAGCGTAAGGATGAAACTAATTATCTGTCAAATCAGACATGAGCTAAAAATTACCATTCACGAAATAAGCACTAGTTGAAAAAAAAAACGTTAGATGGCGGACCCTGTATAAATTGTGAGCCGAATCTGCAATTTTATTCTCCATTAGATCTGTGATTTTGAATATTGGCCTATTGGCCATCCTGTTTTAATGGAAAATATCCTCTAAACTACAAATGTTATGAAAAATTTGCTTCAGTGGGTCAAAATCTATATAAAAAGTTGAACAAAAAATGTTCTTATATTTAAGAACACTATTGGGTTTTCAAAATGGGATTCATCAAATCTTCTCTGGAATAGACCAAATTTAACCAATTTTATTAACATCAAAAAGAAGCTTTTGGAACCGTGGGATTGAAATTTGAAGCAACCATGGATAAGATTCGATCTTAATATGATTAAAATATTCTCTTCGTTCTAGCCCTTTTATCGCATGAATACCAATTGGGATGCATGAAAATGTTGTGGTTCTACACAGAATAATCTCTGCTAACTATTGCCGTAGATCTTCTCAGTCAACATCCTTGCATTCATTTATGGTTTTATTCGTTATCTTTTGCCTTAGTCAACTCATAATATAAAAGTTCAATAGTATTTTCCATTTTCCATTTTCCATTCTTTCACAAGCTCAAAATAAATGGGCATAAGCAAAAAAAAAAAAATTTAATGGTATTGGTTTGAAAATGACAAGGTATTAAAAGAGGGAGGAGCGGTGCAATACTTTGTGCCAATGTGGCAAACATAATTTATTTCAATTGTAAAAAGTTTTCTAAAGAGATAAACTCAACAGCAGTTTCAACTGAGTAAAGGAATTAAAAATTTTGCAGCATTGGTAATAAAAATCTACAAGGTTTTATGCGCTATGGCAAAAGCTTTTGTTTATTATTCCACAACTGTTGCATCATGAAAAGGATTCTCTAATTGGAGCTGGCTATAAATTTGGTAATCAATTACTTAGATTTATTGGGAAGTATTCCTAAGATGGTTTGTTTTGACAGAGTGTGAGTTCGGATATTGGTTTATTAACATTTTTGAAATTAAGTAGAAAATTTTAGTAAGATTTTCTTTGTAAATTGTGAAGTTTTCTCGCAGTATTCAAGACTTCGCAATATTTTTGATAACGTTTTCTGTTTACTGACTGGTGCCCACACACGCCTGAACTTACTTTAATACATACTACTTCGTGATTTATTGTATTTTTTTTTTTTTAAAGAGGCTTTTCATATGTTTGATTCTTAAGCTGTTTAGGATTTCAATTAACTTTTTCGATTTTTCTGCACTATTTGAGAGTTCTCAACATTTGTCGATGTTTTCCAAGTTTTTCCACTATTTGTAATCTGGTACAAAATTCGATAGATTTTATTGAAGTTCTTGAGGCTTTAAGCGGCTTTTGAATGCCACTCAATTAAGAATTAAAAACGATTTTGAATATTTTCAAGAACATAAGATTTATTTTTCGATTTCCAAATTTGAAATATGTTTTTCATTAGGCTTCAAGATAATTCCAGTCTGAAATTTTTCCATTTTTTCAATTTCGATTAAGCCTACTTTTAATTTTTTTATTTTATTTTAAGTTTTCCATTTCTCCCTCGCATTTAATGTCACCGCAATCAAGTCAACCTCATCCTCATTCCAACGAATTCTTCACTCCCACATCGCATTGTTTTATTTCGATGCCTTTGAGCCGTACAAAATGTAAAAGTGAACAACCAAAGTTCATGCACACGCACACATACCACCACCAGCAGCATTATGAGACGAGACATTGCAAAAATATTTAAAAAGGACCTACGGCGAATACATTGTTTGACTTTGCAGCAGCGCAGTGTCAACTGCAGCACGTTGCCACCAGAGCCCTTACGCGATGGCGTTGTCATGTCATGCAAATATTTTGACAAAGTTGACATTGCTGTCAAGGACTTTGTCATCATATGACTGTGATGTGAGAAAACGGATGTTTAATGTGAAAAAATTTAAAATTCCTTGCATGTATGCGAGAAAAACTTATGGCAGAAAGAGTCAATGGTACGTTTTCGCGTGTGTGTGTGACACTTTTATCGAACTACAGTCTACACTCCGAGTGTTTGACTTTTATTATGTATATGTGTGTGTGAAGAGCTTAAAGTAAGCAGATAACAAGCACAATATAAAATATACAATCACAACAATAAGGCCCCCATATCTCTAAAACAAAGGCTGCATATGTACGGGAACTTCCGTTTTACATTATAAATTCATTGAACTGCACAAAAAAGGATTGCACTGATTTTTCATGCTACTTGTTTTCTACTCTCCTTGTATCCTTGCTAAGCAGATTTGCATAGTCATGGGAATTTTATGTGTGACATAAAAAGAAAGAGAAAAAAAGACATTTAAGCTGTCAGTTGTGATGGAAATTTTTAATGTCATCCCAATATTTTGCCAACTTATCGATGCATGACGGCTAAAGTGCCGATAAGCGCAAAAGTTTTGCTGCATACTTTTAGGAGTTTAAACAAAATTATTTATTACACAATGCAACAAATTGAGTGGTATAATCTGAATGAGATTTTGATACCTTTTTTCTACTAATTTATAGTCAGGTTTGAGATCACCGCAAATGAGGTGTCTCAACCATTTTTTTTTTTTTTTGTAATAAAATTGATGTGCCCAAAAGTCTATTGAAATCAATTCCTACATTTGTAACGCTTAAATAAAACTTTGGCGCAATGAATCAAGAATTTTGTTTTTACTTAAATAACAATTTCCCTTGATCAAACCTTATTACCTTTCTGGCGTATTTTATAAAACCCCTTTTTGAGGATTTTGTCATAGTATCTAAACGGTCCACAAAACTATTAAGATCTTATGAAAAAAATGTACCCCATAAAAAAAAAGAAGGGGTCACTGAAGACGTCACGCATATAGGGTGTACCAATTTTAAGATACACGAGTAGGCATAAGTATTTTGACAAAATAATTTGAACATATTTTCGATTCCCATACGATATATATTTACATAAAAAGATAAGCAGCATAATATAAAATTTCTATAGACGGTTTGCTTTGTAAATAACATAAACACTACTCTTCAAAAAAAAATATTAAAGAGCCAAATTTAAAAAAGTTCTTTGACATAAGTATTTTGGCATCCATCACCTTACGCAAAATCACTGTTTTACAGGAAAAATTGTGATTTGAAAAATTAAAATTTATTTCGTTTATTTGGAATGTGCTGTTCTAAAGAAGTTAAAAAAAAATTTCGCTTGTGCAATGTTGCCGTATCGTAAAACAACTGTTTTTCTAGGTATGACTTCATTTCGACGGATTTGTAGAGAGAACGGTAAAGCCGATTTCAACGCGGAATATTCCTTTAAATGGCAATTTAATTATGTTTCTAACGTTATGTCATCAGTTGGAATCGACTACAGAATAGCTGAGTTATAGTGGTCGAAAATTTAAATTTCCATGATATTGCATAACTTCCGCTAAGTTTTTCTCAACTAAACATTTGAAGAAATTGAAGTTTTATAGCAGTTTTGAAAGCCTATTTTATTGCAATAATTTTGAGCTTTTGAGTACCATGATCGGAAAAAATTGGCATCTTTCTGGGCTTGAGTGGGTTTTAGTTGAAAGTGGGATAAGTTCATTCAAGGTGCAAAATTAATATCATACGCATTATGTGTCAAATTAACCATTTAATTCACCGATAAAATTTTTTTATTAAAAGCCCAACTTCAAGATCTGATTTAGGTTTTGTGTTGCATAGTGTTAAACATAAGTAAAACTGTTGATGACACCTTAGGGTTGCTCGCAAAATTGTCTAAATTTCTGTAACACAGATTATTGCATTAAATCTCCAAAACAACAAACAATATATCGATAAAATTTTTATGTTTCAAAATAATGAAAAATTGTCAATAAATCACTGTTGCTGACATAACTCACACTTTGATTTCATCGGACTATACATAAAAATAAAAAAAATTCATAATTTCACGACACTTTGCACTCTAAACTGTAGCACTACAAGGAAAATAAGAATTTAATTTTGACACGAAAGAAAAAACAAACTTTTAAAACCGCCAACATTAAGTTTCGATTTCAATGGCATGCCTCAACTTCCTCAATTTCATGCATTGCCAACAGTCAACTGCTGCTGCTGCTACTGCCTCTATCAACCATAAAACCTAAATATTTATTGAAGCACTAAAACTACAAAAATTACGCCGCCATTCCGTTACCCCTGAGTAGGCCTACACTTAAGGGTAAACTTCCGGAAAATCTTTTGCTGCTGCTGTCTTCATCTTCGTCGACGTCTACTTATTGCTCCAACATACAATTTTTATAGACGCCACGGTGCTGCTGAATGCTTCATGCTTGCAACACGACAACAATGTTGGTCATCAACTGACGGACGACTCACATCAGCTAAGGGCGATTTAATGGAGAACTCAAAAGAAGCAAAATGTAAAATAACAACAATAAAGCAATTCGTTACAACTACCAACCGTAACGAATTTTTCTTTAGCAACAACAACAACAATAAAATAATGTCAAAAATTGCGTTATCCCTGCTGCAGAGAAGAAACTCACAAGAGCAGGACGTACAGTAAAGAAAAAATATGGTACAAATATTGTGCAATTTCCGGTCATCTTGAGAGAAAGAGCTAAAACTTTTAAAAGAAGAAAAGCTCAACAAATAAAAATAAAATATAAATAAGCCAGATAAAAGTGAAAAGAACAAAAAATCTAATCGTTATAAAAAACAACAACAACATTAAAAAAAATTTAGGGCAATCTTACATAAAAAATCGACTAAGCCTACGACAAAAATCTAATTTTCTAAGAAAAATATAAAAAGAAAATACAAAGTCACATCATCATTCATAAGGAAAATTCCATAAATGACCATAAATATTGCAAAAAAAAACTTAAAATATGAACAGAAGTGATCATATCCGAAGGCCCGCACATTGAAAGCCCGGTCAAAATTTAAAAGGAAAAATAAATTTTACCATGCCAGAGCTGCAATGGAAAAATGGTTTTCCAAGCCCTTCTCGTTGGACCATCATATCCGAAGAGAACACATGCTCGCTGAAAGTGCCTTGAGTGCAACGATTGCAGCATAGGTCTTGGTCATTAAATCTTGGTCTCGATCTTGGTATTGGTCTTGAAAAATTTCTAAAGATTATTGGGTATTAAAAATGTCCAAACTTTATTTGTACAAAGCAGTTGGGTTTTTATTTTGCCAAATTTCGAATTGAGATATGATTTTATGATTGAAAGGGGCGTGACACACCTTTTAACTATAAATTCGCAAGACAAGAAAGCAGTCTTGATATTGAAGATCATTATGACCAAGACCAACACTGGTCTTGCATAGAAGCTTTGGTCTTGGTCTTGCAATGATATCAGCTTCTTGGTCTCGCAAAATTGGCAAAGCCAAAAATCAAGACCAAGATTAATTTTGCTCATCACTACACACCCATAACTTTTAAGTGATCTTAGCTCAATTTTTGAAGTATAAATATGGCTATTTAGAGAAAGTATTAACGGCATCTTTGCTTGCAAGAGACTACGCCCACCCTCATGTCCAAGTTCACCCAGATTTTGCTCTGAGCTTGCTTCGATTTTTCGTTTGCACTATGGCATTTTCAAAAATTTGATTGTATGGGAGGTGCCATTCCCTCTTGTCCTTGTTCTCCAAGTTTTTGTTGAAAGCTCGCTCTTACTGTTTCTAGCATAAGTGTGTTGATAATTTTTGCTCATTTTTAATTCCAAGTGTTAATTTTTAAAATGAAAGCAATGTACAAAATTTCACTGAATTGTCTTGCTTCCAAAAAATATTAAAATGATGTCAACGGACAGACAGACGGACGTGCATGCCAATATTGACTCAGGAAGTGACGCTTATCGAGAATATCTATATATGGGATGGTCTTTGCCAAGCGTAACAAAGCTCCGCCCAAAATTCATGTTGATGGATTCTATTGATCTTAAGCTTAAAATATTCGTTATTCATTTCTTTCTATGGGCCAGTGTGGCCTTTTGGAAATTTCCAAAATGGCTTCTCAAGATGGCGGCTAGAAACCAGTAAGAAAATCGGTAGTTCGGATTAAAAATCTTCTGAAAAAAAAAATTGTCGTCATGTTGGATTTCACCAACCTATCATGCCAACTTTTTAAGTACGCCATCTATTTATTTCTTTCGATAGTCTATACCTTCAATATAAAGTCCTCGCGTGGAATTGCATTTTTAATGTTGTCTCGAAAAAACATGCATTTTGGATTATCTAAAATCTTCAGCGCCATTGCCATCAGTAACACCACCAGTAGCGTCGTCATCATCAACAGCCAAACATACAACTGTCAGTTGATTGTCAGCTCAACTTTAGACTCAACATCGGTGTTATAACAAAAACAACACCAAAAGATAAACTCTATTGAATACAATATCCCCTAGCCGCACCTCATCCCCCGCGCAATAAAAATAAACGCACACACAGGAAAATCTCTGTTCAACTTTAACGTACCACCATAATGTTTTATTGACCGTTTACAAAGTAACACCATCTTTTGGGGCCATCTTTACGCAACAGTAGCATTCGTTCATGCTGTGATTACGTACCCGTATCTACGTATTTTCGTATTTATTGAATTTCATTTGAAATTTAAGAAAATTACATTTTACAAAATCCGAACAGAGAAAAAACAAAAAACAAATAAAATCTTGTTCAATTGAGCACGCATTACGGCATATCCTTGAATGCTGGCTGGCTGGCTGTTAAAAAGATTTTAAGGATAACAAGCAATATACAGTAACAACAACAACAACAACAACAACAACAACATCGGAAATAACAACAATTTCTTGGCATATTCTGCTTTAGGGAATGAGATTAGTTGGAGGAGTAAAATGAAAATCAAATCTGTTACGAAATATTGAAATTAAATGAATTCTTGAGAAGGCTCTGAAATATTTCACTGGAAATGTACAATTAAGGAGCGGAAAAATGATGTTAACAATGCTGATGATGCCTGAAAATGGTAAATTAAAGTAATTTAATTTATTTGAAAATTTTTTTAAACTATTTTAGAAATCGGAAAAGAATTTTCTAGAGAATTTTTTTTTTTTTTTTGTAAAATTTTCTTAAATTTTTCCTTGTAACGTGTCAAGTCGAAAATTTGACTTACGAGTATGTGGAAAATCTTTTTCTTTTTTACATTCCAAAGAGAAAAACTTTAAAAAAATTGCATACCTACAGCGCACAATGTCATGCAAAACAATTGCAAAGCTTATCGCAGGATGCAAACATGTCTATAAAAACGGAAATGACGCCATAAAAGTTGCAAAAAAAACTTAACTTCCATTGCTGCATCCACATCCGTTGCAAACAGCTGCTACACTAAATGTGCACCATTCAATTGAAAATCGTTAGAGAAAAAGTGGAAAATTTTATTGTTATTAAAGTGAAGTTGTAGCAAAATGAAACAACGAAAAAGTTAAGTTGGAGAAAAGCATTTTATTTCGCAGTAGAAACTATTTTAAAAGCTTTTTTTTTGTAATACTGAAACAATATAGTACATACCATATGACGACAACAATGACAGCGCAGTGGAGCAGCATAAACCGTTTTTAGCTTCAAATGACACTTTATGTGAAGCAAGTACGGAACTCTTAATTGTATTTCTAACAATCAATATTATAATAAAGCTGCATTAAATAGCCCTGAGCTTCCTCTTTAAGGCGTACTTTTAACTTTATCAATTGCATCATTAGTTTCCGAGATATCATCGATTGAAGTAAAGGTATCGCTTATCCCTGTAAAGAACTATATTCAATTTGTATACCTTTACTTCAATGGGTAATATCATGGAAACTAATGAACCGCTTGAAAAGTACGCTTTAAAGAAGAAACTCAGGGCTATTTAATGCCACTGTCAAAATTGAACTAGACTACTTTCACGATGTACGCCATATGCCTGAAAATAGGGTTTTCTGCACTTTAAATCAAAGATAACTCGGATCTCAGACGCGATGGAGCAAATCCGAGGTCGTATTCGGGTTCGCCGAGTAAAAATCTATAAAAATCACGTACTCTGATCTCATACTTTTTTTCATCGCAGGACTGTGTTATCAAGCTTGCTTTATCACAAAACTCATATAAACGGTTTAAGAATCATTGCGAAAATCAGAACAACATTGAAGAAATTCTTCTGTTGGGACACATAAATGACGCAGCGTGACAAGAAATCCTTATCCAACGTGAGGTTAAGTGGCATTTGCCAATATCATTTAGGCCATGTACACCTGATATATACTTGTGTTTCTGATATATTACATATTTGTCAACCTACTTATATAAAACATTTAAAAATTTTTTGTAAACTCCAAAATGGATTTAGCACTCTTCAGAGCGACATCTTCAATAGAGTCAAAGAAGTGACCTTCGAACACTTCGACAAAGTCTTTCTTTGGCTGAGGTCTTGGCTCGCCGGCAGCCAAGGTTCGTACCACAAAATATTTATATTTGCTCAAGCAAGTGCTAACATGGAAATTGATTACATATGTTTCGGCTATTTCCATATACATATGTATATATTTTCATACATAAACATGTATATAACCTCATCAGATCAGCTTTAGTTAAATATAGTCAGAAACCGTACTCGAACCCATGACTCCGGTTTCTTAATGAAAGAAAACGCTGTGCTTTAACCATTAGACTCATAGATCATAGAGCTCACTAGCGCCGCACAGTGCGAAATTTGGGAGGTTTAGCGGAACTTTATTCAATTTTTGAAATACATAAAACGCATAAGATTATTCATTATTTCGGTAGCTTAATATCCCACCTCAAAAACCTCATACTCAGTTTGGTGAATAACCCTGCAAAACAACTGCAAAATGCACCTGAAACTTGCATTACTTCTCCATTCATACTTTTTGACTATAGAAAGCTTTTCGATTTGTTTTAGTTTATAGGTTGGTACATAAAAACGGTAAGTCGGTGGGACGCGAAAATTTTTTCATTTATTTTTTAATAAAATTGTCACTAATTGGCATTCAAATAATTGCAGAATCTTATTTACTCGCGTGTGATTTGTTTGTGAAAATTGTGCTTTTTAAAAGTCCATAAGATTTACATTTTCAACATCATTGGATACTTTAAAAGGTGTTACCACAAATTGCCATTTTGAAACGTACAAAATTTGAAAGGTAGGTTTATCCTCTACTGGAAATACAAAACATCTTCCGCGATATTTTGCGATCCTTTATTAAACTAAACCTTTTCCAGAATGTCTTTGGAAATTTCATATAACACCGAAAATTCATGAAAAACCGACATCGGACGCCTTCGTTGGTTTTGTATTGGGAAAAATAGGCTCAACAACACTATCATCTGACACTCTCCATAGCTTAAAGGTAACTATTCGTACGCTAGTTTATAATATACAAAAAAAAAGTAGGGGGAATCCTCTCGAAATTTAGAAGCATTCCTGAATAAAAATGCAAGAAACAGCATATACCCCTTGTCTTACCCCCTTCATTTTTTATGGTGTTTTGATAAAAAAATGGTTACATTTATCAAGTTTCATAGCGATATCTGGAATGGGAGCAGAAATACAACGTTTTAAGCATTTCCATATATGGGGGGTAAAATAATTCCTTGTCTGATCCCCCTTAATTTTTGCATAGTGTTTTGTCAATTAAATATATATCCAAGTATTAAGTTTCATAACTATAACTGCTATATGTGCTGGGATATGAATTAAATTCCGCTAGACTCTGAAAATTTCGCACTGTGCGCCGTGAAAAATTGCCAAATTGTTTTTAGTTGGTTTAGCAACAGTTATTTTAATGTCTTTCCTTGCTCTTCTCTCTCTGTAAGGTTCTACCCTGTCTTACTTGTCTCTCTTTATGAGGTCCTCCTCACCATACTGTCCGTTCCAGCTTCGCAGTATCGGCATTGCTCAATACAAACGAATACACAATGACCAATATTTTAGTGTCGTCTCTTTCGCACAGGTGCCGAAACACCAGGGAGTATGAGTCGGCAATATATCTACCCCGACTATAGACCTACTCACTCTATTGTCCGTTGTTCTACTTTCAAAGCTTACTTTTTACTAAATACTTCTAACTACCACTCTTACCACCTTCACTCACTGCAGGTCACCGCCGGAATGACAATATTTTGCGTCGACACTGACGTTATATGTTTTATAGGGCTGTGCAACGAGCCGAACTAGTTCGATCAAACTCAAAACTCATGAGCTTTTCACACAATTTCAGTACCGAACTGAGCTCGTTTAGCTCAACTCAGCTCAACTCAATTCGTAAGTTCGTGAGTTTTGAGCTGATCGTTTGATCGATCATCGAATTCGTTGTGAGCTGATCGTTTGTTTGTTGAGCTAGTAAGTTAGGAGTTTTCGCGTTTGTTTGGTTACTTTCAGCGTGTTCGTTATGCGATGTATATGATAGCAATCAGCGTTGTAAGAATTGCGTAGAAATAATACTTAAGGTTTAATATTATACACGAATATTAAACAAATATTTTGCATAGTTGTTTTTTTACTCTTAATTTGAAATTGTGAACTTAATAAAATTGAAAATAAAACTAAGACGTTTTGACAAATGATTTTGAATGAAAAGGTTAATTTTTTTAGGGTTGCCACCTGTTTTTTGTAATAAAATCAAAATTTTGTATCAATTAATTGCTAAAATCATAATTTTCTCTCTATAAATTGACATAGTGGGTCCAAAAACGACGAAACAAAAATTTAGGGCTGCCATATCAAGTTTGCCAGACGTTTTTTTGGAAAATTGCATTCCTTTGTCAACTTTCTTTATTGATAGTTATAGAATAGACCCAAACCCATAGTAAATTTTTTGGGGCTGCCACCTGTTTTTTTTAATAACATCAAAATTTTGTTTCAATAAATTGCTAAAATCATAATTGTTTTCTCTATAAATTGACATCTTGGGTCCAAAAACAATAAAAAAAGTTAACAACCAAATGCAATTTTGCGAAA
Organism: Calliopum simillimum; assembly: GCA_951812925.1. Taxonomy (NCBI): domain Eukaryota; kingdom Metazoa; phylum Arthropoda; class Insecta; order Diptera; family Lauxaniidae; genus Calliopum; species Calliopum simillimum. The sequence continues at coordinate 121,577,605 of OX638370.1, read as the reverse complement.
AAAAGTCAGGCAACCTTAATATGGCAACCTTAAATTTTTCTTTCGTTATTTTTGGACCCAACATGTCAATTTATAGAGAGCAAATGATGATTTTTGCAATTTATTCCAAGAAAATTTTGATTTTATTAAAAAACCAGGCGGCAACCCCAAAAAAATTACTATGAGTTTTTGGGTCGATTCTATAACTTTCAATAAAGAAAGTTCACAGAGAAATGCAATTTTCCAAAAAAACGTCTGGCAACCCTGATATGGCAACCCTAAATTTTTGTTTCGTCGTTTTTGAACCCATGATGTCAATTTATAGAGAGAAAATGATGATTTAAGCAATTTATTGATAGAAAATTTTGATTTTATTAAAAGAACAGGTGGCAACCCTAAAAAAATATGTTGGATTTTTTTAAAGTTTATCTAAGCGGTTAAAGTTGCTTCTGCTGTGCACAGCGAAGAGCCGAAGTTCAAACAAAAAACAACTATGCAAAATATTTGTTTAATATTCGTGTATAATATTAAACCTTAAACTTATCCCAATTCTTACACATTTTTTGCAACGCTGATTGCAACTTGCAATCATATTCAACGCATATCGAACACGCTGAACGTAATCAAACAAACGAGAAAACTCATAACTAATGAGCTCAACAAACAAACGATTAGCTCACAACGAATTCGCTGATCGATCAAACGATCAGCTCAAAACTCACGAACTGAGTTGAGCGGAGTTGAGCTGAGCTGATCGATCTTGTTCGTTGTGTGTGGCGAAAACTCGAACAGGTTCGATCAGCTCATTGCACAGCCCTAATGTTTTAACCATCCCAGCCTTTCGTTTGAAAAAAAATCTCGGTACTCATTTTTAGATTTTTGGGGAGTATTTTGGGCTAATGGGGAGTACTAGCTAACATGTTCGTTTTTTAACCGTCTGACAGAAAAAAATGATTTTTAATGATGGTATCAATTAAAAGTTTTTTATTGTAGAAGTTTTTAACTGACAATATTGCTTATTATTGTAATTCTAGACTCATATGTATGTATAGTTCCTTTTCTTATGTTATTGACTCCTTACTTTAGAATAAGAATCAAAAAAATTATGAGGGTAGTCCTTAAAACGACTAAATGCCTCAAAAACCTCTTAATAGTTGTCAAAACCAATATGAATTTTGACAGCTTTATGAGATTTTCGGGGCATTTACACATTTAAAGGAATACACTATGTATAACACATATACTAAACTTATGTTATGTATTGCAAGTTATGTAATAAATTGAGATCGCTTTTGATAGTTTGCTAAAAGTTCTTTAACTGGAACCCAATTTTCACAACTCTTGCCATCCAGCACTTCTTTTGCCATAAGTATAGCATTGACCATTTCGGTCGCTTTTGTTTTCACGCATTGCAAGTTTTTGCATATATCTGAATCGGTTGCTACCTTTTTTATTAACGCCATTAGGGTTATCAACAAAAATGGCAAGTTTTGCTAAATTAGAAACAGAATTGTTTGGAGCTAACATGTTTTGACTGCATTATTTTTGGCATAAAAAATTTTGGCAGCTTCAGAGATGTCTGTTTGATTTTTCAAGATCAGCACAACCTCGGAATGAAATTTTGAACTTTCATGTCTTGTCATTTGCCTTACGTTGGTTGGAATTGAAACTTGGCAATATTTTCAAAACGACGTTGCTTCATTCTTTGGACCCATTCTTGATTCGAGCCAACTAAAACTTTCCAACCAAGCAGTTCGAAATTTTTGTACTCTTTTGTTGCTGGATACTTCAGCACGTCTGATATCCTCGTTTCTGGTGATTTGCTAACATCAGTGGAGTTCGCAGCTACTTTTTTTGCTTTAACTATAAAATTGTTATAAATATATGGAATTCGCAAATTTAATTGCCCAAATATTCAAACTTTTTCACTTACTTGTCCATATTTCATTAAAATCTCTTGTTTTCAACTCTTTTCCAAATTATCGCCATTCACTTACTGCGAATTTATTTTTCAAATATATAAAACTAATTTAAAAGTGGGTATTGCCAGACAACATTTAAATCTTTGTATAGTATGTGCACTTCAAAATTATTAAGCAGCACATACGTATTCATTAAGACAGAATAAATTGTCTGTCGTGTGAACTAGCTCTAAGCAACATTGAACATTTTAGACTGCATTACACATGTTTTTTGATTGAAAACTTGCAATGAAGCACCAAGTATTGAAAAGGAGTACAAAAATGGTTCAGAGGAGTATATGAGTACGCTTGCTCAAATAGGAGTAAAATACTCCTATAGGAGTACAAACGACATCACTGATCCCAGCTCACCTCGGTGTGGTCTACAGCTGGTTGCTGTGACAGCTGTTTACCGGTGTTGCCATATTGCACAATCCTAAGAGCAAGTTTGTCAGCATTTTCATTGCCAACGTAATTGCTATGTCCGGACACTCAATTCAATTACATAGTTATTCGGAGGTGCTGGGTCTATTGAAATACGAATTTCATATTGTGACCACATTGTTTTCAAAGAGTTTCGAAATTTTTTGGGTTGAAAAAAGTTTAAGGAAAACTTATATCGTTTTTTCTTTTTTTTTTCAATACTTGACTGTGTATAGTCCGGCAAAATTCTAACGTTTATAATATAAAAATACAAAAATTAAATCATTCAACCAGCGCCACAGTACGATAACAACGAGATGACATTACCAGACTGGACAGATTTCTTTTATTTGACGATTTAAAATGAAGTTAAATGTTTCAAAGCAGAAGATCGGAAATCACAATGTTTCACAAACGGAAATGACAAGTGGAGTGGAGAAAACATCGCATGACATCAGCAGCAACAGTAGCGCAGCTTGTGTCCATTTGCAGGATATTGGTCATTGTCTCCACTACTTCTATGAACATTATCTTTTTTCTTTGCGCTATTGTTTGCCTTATCTACGTGATTTCTTCTTTTTTTCATTGTCGTGCGCGTCCCGCTATCAGTGATGACTGGCCACTATATCGTATATTGCTGGCGATTACCATAAGTTGATGTGATTTGGTCATGAATTTTTATGTTTATGCTCCATCAACTTCATTGCCTTTGCTCTTATGACCAACATTCATGTTGGTTTGCTCTTCTTCACTGACCGACTTTTATTTTTCTATGTAGTAGTACTTCCTCCGTTTATCCCAAAATAATGAGGATAAAAATGCGAGCGAGTGCAGGAGAGCATTCAACCACATCGCCGTCGTCGGCGTCGTCGTCAATGTCCTTGCCGTCGTCTGTCTGTCAGTGAATCAACGTTTGAAATCAACGCGCTAAAAATTCATGCGTAAAAAACAAAAGCAACAACAAAAAAATCACATCGCATCAACATCATTTGTGCTGAGGGCCATGAAAAAATCAACATCATCATAAGATTTTGTTTATCGTGGGGTTGGGTAAACAAGCAGTCGGGTTGCCTTTTTTATTTTCTGGTCTATAAAATGTATAAATCACGAACATATCATCAAATCCTCTTAAAGACCAACATAACAGTAGATTACGGTATGTTAAGGAAGGTTATAAATTCAACGTTTTATGTTAAGTTCATGGTGGAATAATACTGACACTATTCGGCATAATTATTTTGACAAAATCTATTTGTGACTATCGAATGTTGCTTTGCTTAGAACTGTCAAATAACGGTGAGAAAATGTTGCTCAAAAGTAAGACCGTATTTATAAGTCTATGTCATTTTCCGCTTATATTCTCCCTCTGCTGATAAGAATTCAAGTAAACAGCGAATTTTGTCGTGACATAAGTATTTTCACATCAGCTACCCATAATCACTGTTTTAAAGCAAAAAGTTTGATTTGAACGATTCAGATTTGTTTCGATTACTTGAGTGTGCTGACCTAAAAAAGTAAAAAAAAAATTCCCTCGTGTAGTGTTGCCGTATTCGTAAAAAAAACCTGTTTTCCTAGATATGACTCCATTTCAAGAGATCTGGTTCGATTTCAACCGAAAATATTTCGTTTATGTTTAAAACGGTGTATCTGATGGGATCGATTAACAATTAGTTGACATACAGTGGACGAAAACTAAAATTTTCAAAATTTTGATAATTTTGCCTCACTACTGTTTAGTTTTTCTGTTCTAAGCTTTTAAAAAGTTCAAGTTTTATAGCATTATCGATAGCCTCTTTTATTACGAAAAGTTTTGAGCTCTTGTGAACCAAGAACGGATAAAAATTTAATTTAAATTGAAATAAAGTTTACACGTAACTAATGTTTTAGTTGAAATCGGGCTAGCCGTTCTCTCTACAGATCAATTAAAGTGAAGTCATATCTTGGAAAACAGTTTCTTTACAAAAACGGTAATACTACAAGAGCGAAAAAATTTTTTTCCCTTTTTAGCTCAGCACATTCCAAGTAACTGGCATAAATTTGAATCGTTTGAATCACAATTTTTGCTGTAAAACAGTGATTATACGCAGTTGATGTCAAAATACTTATGTCACGACAAAATTCGATGTCTTCATGTTCTTATCAGCAGAAAAAGATGCAAGCGAAAAACGATAAAATATTTGGTATGCATAAAGCTGTAAGAAGGGTCATTGCTTTGATGGTTCTAACCAAAGTAATGTTCTATAGTCACAAATAAATTTTGTCAAAATAATTATGCCGACTAGTGTATGTTGTTAGTTGGCATTTGGCAATAAACCAATTTATAATATTTCTGCTTTTTGAAAATATTTATAATTTTGCAAATTGTGATTTCATAAGGCTTATCTGCTTGTTTTGTGCCACTTAATTTATTTAAAAACTTTTTCCCAAAAGCAAACAGTTTCCAAATGTTGCTTATGGCTGATTATCACAATTGAAAAGCATTTAAGTGGCCCATAATCAACACGCACGCACCGGAAATAAACATAAATTAACAACGAAGTAAAAGAAAAGGGCAACAAAGTTAGCATAGAACTTGTAGATAAGATGAGCAGAAAAAAAGAGCTCGGAGTTATCAAAAAATAAACACAAAACAATAAACGGAACATTAAATGACCCAAAGCATCCCCCACTTTGCCCAAACTGTTCACACAAACACACGCACACATGTATTCCAACACTACAACACTTTCAGCAACATAAATAGAAAGACAATAATAACAGCAAAACAAACACTAAACAATTTCAAAGGATGTGAAGACAGGAAGCGACGCCATTGTTTTCGTCTTTTTTTTTTCTCTCAAAGTTGTAATGACAAACACGCAAACTGTGCTGCCGCCATATGGAGTCTGAGTTATGGGAGATAGTTGAGGGCAAGAGTTGTTAACAATAGGGTGGCGTTAATACATAGCATAGGGGTAGAAACAGATGAAGTGAATGTTGAAAGTTTGTCGTTCAATGCATTTTACGTAAATCGATTTATGTCCACTTTTTTGAAAACAATACTATTAGAAAATACTTAAATGCTTATTTGACAAAACTGATTCAATGATCTCGTGAGAGAAGAGAAAGATATCTTCGACAGTTTTCTGTAACACTTGTAGACATATAAATCTATCAATGCGTTTTCTAACACACAATTATGAAAAAATTAAGGAACGGATTAAAAACACGGCTATAGTGACATATGTTTCGTCTTTTGCCACAAAAACTCATCAGACTATTTTTATTGTAATTATAATTATATTTATTTTACTAAATTAATAATAATTGAAAAATTGCAAGTTGAAAAACTTTTGTGTTTTGGACTGGGCGGGAGTTAAACCAAGGACCTCCCGGCTGGTAGCACAAATCGTTAGACCAATGCACCAGCCTTGCCCGGGAGGTCCTTGGTTCAACTTCCGCCCAGTCCAAAACACAAAAGTTTTTCAACTTGCAATTTTTCAATTATTATTAATTTAGTAAAATAAATATAATTATAATGACAACAAAAATAGTCTGATGAGTCTTTGTGGCAAAAGACGAAACATATGTAACTATAGCCGTGTTTTTAATCCGTTCCTTAATTTATCATAATTATGTGTTAGAAAATGCATTGATAGATTTCTAAGTAAATCGATCTTTGCAAACATATGACTAAAAGTTCAATTAAAAACCAATTTTCAATATATAAATGTCATTAAGTAACACACTTAAAAATTCTTAAACTTAATTAGTTCTTTATTAAATGTTAATTATGTAAATATGTATAGCTAAATTAATTTATCTACATTGAGCCAAAAATAGTATACTGTATACTTAATATAAGATAGGATTACTACTTTCGCCACTTGTTCACTTTGAACAACAGATTGTAGTTTTATTAATCAACTATGTTAATTTATATTTGATAAAAATATTTAGTTTTATTATACTTATAATGATGTATTGATTAATAAATAATGAATTGAATTGAATTGAATTGAACTAACTGGTCATCATAAATTGTTTTTGAAAAATATATTTTCGGGATTGAAAAGTTTAAACTGGCGTATGTATGGTGCCAATTTATTTGTTAAAAAAAAACTAGAATCGCCCAATGGTCAAAATTTGACCACAAATGTATTAAATAATTTTAGTACTTTTTGGACAGTCTTAGTGCTTTTTTTGCCATTTGGTACATTTATCATCCCTAGTACAATGACAAAAAAGAAACGAGAATAAAATAAAAAAATAAAAAAGTAAAATTGAAGATATTTAATTCAAATAAAATTTCAAGGTATGCACCTTCCAAAAATATTTTTTCCATACAAATCTAAATACGCTAATCTGCGAATGTCGTGTGAATTGTTTTACACACACGTTAAGCAAGTTTGCCGGCTTTCCGGGTTCGACTCCCGCCGCAGGAAAGTTTTTTTTTTACTTTTTTTATATTATTTTATTTTTTTCCTTCTTTTATTGTAGACCTTATCTTTTTAAGTATTTTTTTTTTTTTTTTTTTTTTTGTTGAATTGAATTGAAATTGAATATAAAATCAGTTATGTGAGGAAGCAGACAAAAAACATATTTTTTGGAGATGCGTGCCTTCAAATATAAAATTTTGTTTCGAGAGACATTTCTGTTTTAAAATTTTCTTAATATATAAATATTATCCTCTTCATCACATTGGTCTAGCGAGTTTGTAAGTGAAAATAACATGTTTCTATCTATCATGCGGACGGTCGTAGATTCGTATCCTCCTGCGGATCGTTTATGTTTTTTTTTTTTAATTAAAATTTAAATTCATCTTCATTAAAAATATTTTTGACCTGAGTTTAAGTTTGCCCAGCTTCATTTTTAAAAAACTCGATAATGTTTCTGTTTTATATATGAAAATTATAAAATTGAAGATGTTTTTCTTCATTTCTACTATTTTTTCTGCTCAGTGTACTGAATATCTAATATATATATATATATATATATATAAATAAATGTACTGTCACAATACGTCATCCTCTCCAAGTATAGGTCTCCTGCGTGTTTTCCTGGTCCATGCCACTCCATCATTTGTCTTCGTTCTGAGCTTATTGTTCGTTGGTTACAAGTGTCAGTCCTGCCTTCTAGTCCCTTCGTCATTGAAAAAGTCGTCAGCCGTTGGACTGCTAAAATAAACTAGGAACATGTTTTTCCAGTATGATATCCACCAAGAGAAAGAAGGTATCACCAACAGGTGCGTTCGCAAATTTGTGTTGATGCGATATCTGTCCAAACCAAACGTCGTTGATAGATGTTTAGTTGGCGCATACGACTAAATAAATTTGATTATTTATAAGTATGTATAATATAACTAAACCTCGATATTCTATTAAATTCAATTCTTTTATCTTTCAAATGTAAATAATCTTATATTCATCTATGAGTTTGGTCAAAGCTTACTCGATGTTTGTACGCTTGGAGACTTGTTGTGTGAACATACTAGTATAAGCACATATGATTTCTTCATCACAAAACTTCCCCAAGAAACTATGGGTCTAAAATGAAAACCTAGCTCCAGCCGAGAGATAAAAAACTTATGTTTGAAAATTTTTACTTTTTATACTCAGATCTTTATGTCTATTGGCGTGAGCTAGGTTTTAATCTCAGCCCTCTAGTTTCTTAGAGTAATTTTTGAATTTATCGTAGATTTCGATTTCCTATACACCTTTCGCTTTATGCTCAAACAAACAATTTGACCCACCCTAATGTACATTAACATCAAATCAAAATTTTACTTCAACTATTAACATTACTAAGTGCTTTTTTCCTGTATTGATACAATTCCATTTCTTGAAAACACTAACTAACTACCTGAATTTCCCGACATTTTAATGCTTTATTTCTTTTATTTTTAAGTTATTAGAAGTTTTTTTAGTTTTTTGATTTTTAACATCTTGACTTTTCCATTACTTTTAAACTTGTTCGTTGCTTTAAAACTTTTCAACCACTTTTCAATGTGTCCAACATTTTAGAGTTTTATCTGAATTCTTAAACTTCTCGAACATTTTTCGAGAACCTGTATTTTTCAAATTTTTTGAAAATTTTCGATTGTAGGACCTTTTTTATGTTTTCCGATACATAATGTATGTATTCTCCTTTAACTCTTAGGAGGAGCATAGGGCCAAAATACATAATATAGTTTTTCGATAATTTCGTTTTTTTACAGTTTTCGAAAGTTACAATTTTGTTTATTTTTTTTCATTTTTTTTTTTACTTTTCCAAAAGTTCATTTTTGAATCTGTTCAAAAACATAAAAATTTTCTCAATGTTTTTCAATACCTATTGATTTTTGTTACGTTTTTCTATGTACACTATTTGAAACTTTTTGTCTCTTTTCTATGTTTTTTGACTAGTTTAAATTTTTTATTCGTTCCGATACTTTCCTCATGCTTTGTTGTTATTATTCTTATCAGTATATTTAATGTCTGAAAAGTAGAGGTGAAACAATATGAACTGCATCACTTAAAATAGCTATGAATAAAAAAGATCTACATAAAAGATCAGTGGTGGAATTCCCAAAATTTTTACGTGCTATAATGGGTACAGTAAGCTAACAATACGTAGGGTACTATTTATAATTTGGGAACTGACAACACCATAATACAGTTTGACATTTTTTAGCATAAACGTACTCACATCGTTTTGATGTACAAGTGCTATTTGTTTTGTTAACAGTGAATTAAAAAAATCATTTTGGCCAAAAAATGGATATTTCAAGAGAAGGTTTTCGTATTTGTAGCTTGCGATAACTATAGTCGTATTCCCAAAATTATAGTTGACAACAAATTTCACAAAACTTAGTGTTGGAAAATTATTTAAAATGTATTTGTTCCTATATGTACTCGTATACTGATTGTTTTGTGTATCAAAAGACTAAGTCTTATAGCACTAATGTGATAATTAAATAAATTAAAAATTAAATTAAATAAATTAAAATGTTGACATAAATTGTTGTCAAACTACATTGGCAATATGGCAACATAACCAACTACAAAACCAGGCAAAAATAACAAATAAAAATACAAAATTTCAAAGAAAGCTACACGGAGCAGAAAAAAATAATAAAAATGAAGAAAAAAATTATTATTAAAAATGAAGTTTGGCAAACTTAAACTCAGGTTAAAGATCAAAATATTTTTATTGAAGAATCTCGAATTTAAATTTCCATTAAAAAAAAGTAAACCATCCGCAGGAGTATACGAACCTACGACCGTCCGCATGATAAATAGAAACATGTTATTTTTACTTAAAAACTCGTTAGACATCTACACCATTGACCAATGTGATGAAGTGGTATAATTTTTATATATTAAGAAAATTTTAAAACAGAATTGTCCCGAGTAAAAATGATAAAGGGCTCAACGTAGCTTTTTTGATTTTGTAAGGCCGTACTTAGTCTGTACAAAACTAAAACAGCCCAAAAGGCTGTACATGCGGCCGCACAAGGGCTGTACAAATGCACAACAAAAATGTGTGTATAAAACAAATGGGCTGTACGTGGGCTGTACATGGTCTGTACATGGACTGTACAATTTGTTTTTACTATTAACGTCAAACTACAATTTCTTTTTTAATATTTTTTATCATATAAAATTTAATGACAGAATAAATATGATTTAATAAATTTTCAGCCAGCTACTCAATAATGATGGCTTTGGCTGAACTCGTTAGTGTGCGTTTTGCAGAATACTTGGGATTCCCAGGTTCAAATCCTGAAAGGTAAAAAGCCGAAAAAGAGAATTCTTTGAAATGCAAGGTTAAAATTAAAAAAAAAAATTGTTATTTCATTCTAAAAAAGAACAAGCCACAAGCCAATTTTGTATGGCAGAAAAAAAAAACATAAAAAAATTTTTTTCCGCCATCCTTGGGTTTCGAACTCAGGCTATCAATGTTCTGAGTCGCACAGCTTAACGATGTCAGCCAAACTTGAATTTTTTTCTCTTCGCCCAAATCATATAAAATAAATTTCAATAAAACAATAAATTGTACGGCCGATGTACAGCCCACGTACCGCCCATGTTAAGCCCATATGAAGCATCGTGTACGGCCCAAATGTCCTGCAAAAACACCATGTTTGGCCCTTGTACAGCCCAAAAAAAGTAATGAAATTTGGCCCTTGTACAGCCGTAATTTAAAAATTGTTTTTTTTACTCGGGGTAACTCGAAACAAATTTTTATATCCGCAACGTGTTTGTAAAATAACTCACACGACATTCGAAGATTAGCGTATTTAGATTTGTATGAAAAAATATTTTTTGAAGGTGCATACCTTGAGATTTTATTGAAGCAAGCATCTTCAATTTTACGATGCATTTTTTGGCTCAATGTATTAAATTTCACACATGTACTCGCTGGTGCCACTTCATTTTGTTAGAACTTTGCTAGGTATGTTACGTGTTGTTCTAAGTTTAATGTTTCGCATTTTCGAAATCATCTAAGTCAAAACAAAAGGATTTACTCCACTCTAACGATAAAATCTAAGTAAGACTGATTTGAATTAACCAAATCCGATTGTTTGAAATCGTCCAACGCCAAAGATATGACCGCACCCAAAAATCTGTTGAACTGAAGCGAGGAAAGTACTTTGAAGGTGAGGCTTGGTGTGCATAATATGATGCTTTGAAAACTTTTTTGCATTAAAAATTAGGCTTTAGCTCTTAATCACTTTATGTCTTGAGCCTTAAAAGTTATAGGCAAAAAATTAAAAAAATACAAGAATTCGAAATTTTTACTTTTTTCTATTGCAACCTTTTTAGCAAAAGGAATTTTTTTTTTGAATTTTTTTATTGGAAATTTAATTGTCCACAAAAAGTTTTCTAAAAATAATATCGAAATTTTGCTTCGTTCACTAGGCACTATATATTGAAAAAACTCTAAAGGGTACTTTTACCTCGCCCCATCTCTGATTTTAAACCTCTAATTAAATATCACACCGTGGAATTTTCTTCTTGCATGACCGAATTCTGTAATAAAAACCAGTAAACGCCTTAGTTCCTTTTAAAATGACACAATTAGTAGCCTACTGTTGAAATTATGTTTGGGAATACCAATTAACAGCAATCGTTGTTATACGCAAGTTTATGACCGATAAATGTTGTTAAAGAATTTGGGAATTCCACTACAGATCAAATGGTCAACCGAATAGGAATCGGTTTCCAGGAAATTTATTATTAAAGTCACAAAAACCCATAACTTCTGATAACATAGTTCTTTATTTGAAAATTTATGTATGACCAATAGCTTATATAGCGATAACGGTGTAGGGACTAATATAAAAAGCAAGCTTAATTCCAAGTTATTTTAAGTAATTTTTTAAGTTTCGTCGGTAGCGGATGCAGAAAGTAATTTGTAGAAAATTTAAGATTTTTGATTGAAATTTTCAAACCATTGTTTTTTTCTATTAATACATAGATATAAAATTTTAAGATATTTTTAATGTGATACGTATACTTAATGATATGTTCAGTGGTTCAATCGACTAACCGGACAGAGCGTATAGCTTCTTTTAAGAGCTTAATATAAAGAAATAGGAGATGTTAGTTGGAAAAAAATGATGCAGTTAATTTTATTTATTTTTCTTTATTTGGTTGGTACCAACAAAACAAAAAAAATGTCGCCCTATATGCATACTATTAGCGATAATTTAAAAAAACTCACTTTTTTAAGCTCAAACGTCTAACCGGACACTAAAAAATAATATTAAAATTTGGCACTTCCATAATTTGTTGATAGTCCATTAGCATTTATAACAGCTTGCCAACGATTTTTATCAAGGATTTTATTAAGTTTGAGCAAACATCCGGTTGAATATCATGCCATTCTTTGACCAATATGTTACGGATAGTCCTGCTGCGGAGCTTCTTGCTCCATTCAGTCCAAAAATTTTATATCACGTTGATGCCAGGTGATTGAGGAGGCGCTTACAATAGCTTGGGAAAGTTTTTTATCAGCCATAATTGCGATACATGGAAAGAATGTTTGGGGTCTTAATAATGTAAAAATGCAAAATTCTCTTCAATACCATGTTTTTTAGCGTTTTGTTTAACATTATCTTTTGAAATGTTAAGGTAACCAAACTCATCCATTTTACCATCGATAAACACTAAACTTGCGACACCTGCAAATTACTTATAGCCCCAACGCACTACAAATCCGCCCCATATATCACAGTAGAACGAATATTTTTTAATATAAAATTGAGTATTTGGGGAATATTTACAAGAATATGTGTTATTTAAGGTCTTATTTAGCGACGAAAGACATGTGTTTTCTGCAAAGCTTATTATGTATGGCGACAACCAAATACTCAATTTTATATTAAAAAATATTCGTTCTACTGTGATATATGACCATTGCAGGTGTCGCAAGTTTAGTGTTTATCGGTGGTAAAATGGATGATTTTGGTAACCTTAACATTTCAAAAGATAATGTTAAGCAAAACGCTAAAAATCATGGTATTAAAGAGAGTTTCGCATTTTACTATTATAAAGACTCGAAGCATTCTTTCCATGTAGCGCAATTATGGCTGATACAAAACTGTCCCAAGCTATTGTAAACTCTTGCTCAATCATTTGACATCAACGTGGTATAAAATTTATGGACCAAATGGAGCAAAAAGCTCTACAGCAGGACTATCCGTTATATAACTCAGCTTAAGGAAGAATTGGTCAAAGAATGGAATGATATTCAACCGGATGTTTGCACAAACTTAATAAAGTCCATGAAAAAATGTTTTCAAGCTTTTATAAATGCTAATGGACTATCAACAAATTATGGAGGTGCCAAATTTTAATATTATTTTTTAGTGTCCGGTTAGACGTTTGAGCTCTAAAAAGTGAGTTTTTTAAATAATCGCTAATAATTTGCATTTAGAACCAAATTGTTTTTGTTTTGTTGATACCGACTAAAACTAGAAAAATAAATAAAATTATCTGCATCATTTTTTTCCAACTAAAATCTCCTAATTCTTTGTACTAAGAACTCAAAAAATGCTATAAGCTCTGTCCGGTTAGTCGTTTGAACCACTGTAGGTATATATTGAAAATTAATTTTTAATTGAACTTTTAGTCATATATTTGCAAAGATCGATTTTCATAAATCTATCAATGCATTTTCTAACACATAATTATGAAAAGTTAAGGAACGGAATAAAAACACGGCTACAGTGACATATGTCAGTCTTGGTGGCAAAAGACGAAACGTATCCCAAGAGGAAAAATTTCTAGCGCTTATGATCCAAGCACTTCAAAAGTGCTTGTCCCCATAGAAATTTAGAAGCACTATCACAATGATTTTTTATAAGGCTGCAGTAAGAACAACGTGAGTTCGAACCCAGCCCGGGAGATTTTTTTTTTTACTTTTTTTTACTTTTTTTTGCTTTATTTTTTTTTTTAATTAAATATTTTTTATTCAACATCTTTTATTTCACTTTTCTATTTTCCTTTCTCTTATTAATTTACTTTTGTTTAACCGAATTGAAATTGATTACACAATGATTCCATATAAGGCTGCAGTAAAAACAACGTGAGTTCTAACCCAGCCCGGGTGATTTTTTTTCCGTTTTTTTATTTGTTTTTGCTTTATTTTTTTTTTTTTATTAAAATATTTTTTATTCAACCTTTTTTATTTCACTTTTCTATTTTAATTTCTCATTTTTATTTACTTTTGCTTAATTGAATTGAAACTGATTACACAATGATTCTATGTAATGCTGCAGGACAACATTTGCTTAATATACAAATTTAATACCTCTTCATATCATCGGGCGTTGGTGGAGCGGTCTAAAGGGTTGGTAAATGTAAGAAAAAAATATCTAGCACGCGGAGGGTCTCAAATCCTGGCGCGGCCAGTTTTTTTTTTTTCTTTTTTTTAATTTTATTGAAAAAACGCTTACCGCAGCATTACAAATAAGCGCTTTAAAAACTCTTTTTTGGTAAGGCTGCGGTAAGCTTTTGCTCTCTTACATCCTATGACATGCAATGTTAAAAAGAAAGTATTGTTCTTACGGAGCGGAAGCGCTTATTGGTGAAAAGGATGCACTTCAGGAAGGTTTTTGAAGCACTTATTTTCCCGTTGGGATGTCACTGTAGCCGTGTTTTTAATCCGATCCTTAACTTTTCATAATTATGTGTTAGAAAATGCATTGATAGATTTATGAAAATCAATCTTTGCAAATATATGACTAAAAGTTCAATTAAAAATTAATGTATATATATAATATTTTTCTAGTATATGTGAGTCTTGGACTTATTCCAAACTTCATAAAATCCATACCAATCGATAGAGAATTTTGCCTTGAACAACTTATCAAAATATGTCCTCCCAATTTTTCTGGGAAATAATGTAAATTGGACTTTTCCCCGTGAAGTAACAGGTAAAAAATTTTGATGATTCCGATTTTAGTGGAGGAAAGGATTCCATGGGGAATCGTAACACACTGCCAGCTTTCGGCAGTATGCCAAGATAGATAGTTCAACACAACTGTCAACGTCGTCCCTTAGCCTAAGCATATTTTCATATTGGTAGTTGACCAGTGTACAATTTGAAGGCTATTAAGCGGATATGTTACATGAGCAAGTTGAATGACGCAATTATTGATGTTTCAACTGTTTTCGATGATGCAATTAAGGCGATGGCTCACGATTCACCATCTTTTTTGGAAACAATTAAAACTTGCATAAAAATTAAAACCAATAAAAAACTGTTATGGCCAAAATTTACGTTTGTCCACGTAGAATACCTATTACAATTTGCGAATTTTATGATAAAGGAAACGAGTAAAATAAAAACGTGACTCACGATTCCCCAGTTTCCCCTAATATTTGGTAATATTATGTCCTCGATCCAGATGCAAAATATTTTTACAGTATAAAGTATGGTTTACGAGGGTTTTAAAAATTTGATTCAAAGTAACGCATTCCTGCCGATTAGTGAAATTTTTAAAGTCCTCTAACTCGTTAATCAGACTTTGTATAAAAATATTTTGTATCTGGATTGAGGACATATGTATATTGGTATAACAATATCAAATATTACTAAAATCGGAAACATCGAAATTTTTTGCCTCATACTTCACGGGGAAAACTCCAACTAACATAGTTTGCCGAAAAAATTGGGAGAACCCATTTTGATATGTTGTTCAATGTAAAATTCTCTATCGATTTGTACAGGTTTCATGAAGTTTGGAATTAGTGCAAGACTCAAATCTATAATATTTGTCTATAACCTTCAATGCTTATTTAAATTATTTCTTTGTTTTTTTTTTAGAAAAATGAATACCATTTTAATATTATTCACAACGGTGTGGTGTGTGTTGGCATTTAACCTTGGACAGTGCAACGTCATGATTTATTCTTTGCCGCTATTCAGCCCAGAATTTCGTAAAATTATTGTGGGCATCTATAACCATAATTTCGAAAATTTTAATGAGATACATAAATTTTCTGAAAAAAGCGATGATATCAATTTTAAAGCTGATACTCTGCTAGGACTTTACGACGCAATGAGCGTATCTCATCATGCTGAAATGCCGTTATATGCGCTTGAGTTGTACAATAAAATTGAAGCACTCCTCAGCATCAACAGCACAAGCATGTATAAAGTGAATCTCGACGAATTGGAGCGCATTCGATTAGATCTACTTTTGAATACCATAGTACCGAAAGCTTCCCATATATTAGAAGCTGGAGCTTATGGAAAGCTTTATGATATACAGGGGTCATCTTATGAAAATTTGCTAAAAATGCTGCTAACGACGAATCACACAGTTTCAAATTTAATATTTGATGAAATGGTAGCAAAAGTACGTTGGTCGATACCAGTGATAGAAATTACACCGAGATTTGCAAATTTCTCACCATATATCGAACAAAATGTTGACATTCTGCTTTCGTTATACGAAGATGGTCCATTTCATGAAGCTGAAAATAATATAATTTTATCACATATGAAATTATTGAGAAAAAAATCTGAATACATTGAGAGAGTAAGTCCAGAAAGCCAAATTAAACAAGATGTGATTATGCCAATAACGGATTTCCTTCATGGCACAGTGTGCTTCTACCAAAAGCTCTCCAATGGGAATAGACTTTATTTTCATGAACATGTGTCACACTACCATATATGTGCTTACGAATACTCTGTTAGTCAAAGAAAAGCCGCATTTGAAGTAGCATTGAAAGAAAATCCTCTAACATTCAGTTTCCGCAGCGTGGTTTACTTAAAACGAGCAATGTGCATACTTCCTAAAGAGCCGGAGCAGGAAGAGGACTTTCAGTATGATGTTTATAGTCCAGAAACGCCATGTACTGATATTAACTGGAAAGTTCACCTTGAAGGCGAACAAGTGGTTTTACAAAATATAAACAGTACCAAATTCCTTTGCGCTGGTACCACTAGCGGTAATAATGCCTACACTAGAAACAAAGACAGCTTTTTGTTGCACAAAGATGAATGCAAGTGGTTTGTTGAAGATTGTAATCAATTTAATTGAAATAAACACATAAATTTGTACAAAGATTAAAATAAATAAACCAATTATTAAACTTGGAAGGGTGTTATGTTTGTTCTGTTCAAAATTTAAAAAATTGTGAAGTGATCATTATTGACAAAAAAAATTTTTGGAAAATCGGCAAAAATGGGAAAACATGAAGTTAAACGAAATCAAATGAAGAAGAAAGCAAAATTAATTTGTTTTGGAAACATTGACTCACACAAATTCAAGAAATACTGCTCAACGGGTTCAAAAAAATCAGCGTCACTGAATACGTCTGGATCGAATGGCATCATAACTGTTGCCCTGAAACCAGACTTGATAGTCTTCGACGTCAACGTCAGATCAATTGTATTGCATACTAAGCCGGCTAGGTGATGTAATTTCTAGCCCTTGTTGACATTGCTCTTTTGCCAAGCATGATTTTTTTGTACCAATCCATTTCTGCCATCTGCTTTTCGGTCCACTTGTCTGGAAACTTAATAAGGGAACATGGGGTAGATTCGTACACGGGGCACCTTCGTACAGTGGCTTTATTTAGAAAACTATAGACGTTAGCATGTCCTTAACCATTAGAGGCTTGCTTGGGCTTTTTATTCAAAACTGAAGATTGCATTCAAAGATTGGATTGTGAATAACCAAGGAAAAACACCTTCTATATATAATATTCCGAGATTGGCTAAAATTTTCAATTTGTCATGGTAAAAACATTACAAGTGCTTTCGTAAAGACTGGTTTATGGCTCTTTAACGAACTTATGTCAAGCGACTATGATTTGCATCTGCTGAGACTTACCAGTCAAATTCTATAGCATTTGATCCACATCCGATTTCATCATCTCATTTGCTGCATCCACCAGTTACGTATGTGCCCTACGTTATGTACGAGTGTACCCCGCACATTCGTACGTTTTGAGTACCTCCAAAAAATCTGTCATTACTCTTAATTGACAAATCACATCGTTTTTAGTTTACACTACTTAAGAAGCCTAATATTGTACTTATTTAATTGCATACTATTTATTTTTAGCCATAAAGTCAAAACTTTACGAATCGACCCCATCTTCCCCTACCGAGATTCTTTACAAAGTGGTATGCCACATTACCACAAGGAGAATACATACATACATACATACATACATGCCACATTACCACCCGCACTTAACGAAAACAACTTTTTTTCTGCGATATCTTTAAAGGGCCTATTGGTTCTTTCCTTTCCATTAAAAAAAGCGTAAAAAGTAATAAGAACACCATTTAGATTTGTTATGTTGACATCCACGATGATGTTTCAATAACGCATTAAATAAAAAAAAGCGGTGCCCACAACCGACCCTATTGGGTGCCCACAACCAACTTTGACAGCCACTTTGAAAAGCAATAAGCAAATTCGGTTCTGTGAACATTTTGGTTGGATTCGGTTTTGAATCACAAAATATAATAAATTCACTGCATAAATATAGATTGCATTCAGCTTTTCGATTAATTCACTTCGATTTATATCACTTGGAAAATTATTGAAAAAAACTTTTGTATTGACTTTCACTTATTCAAAATTTTGTTTCTTCTAAGTACAAAGCAAATGCGGCTGTTTGCTCCGGTATATGCACAAAAACTTCGTGCTGTCATAACTCGCGCTTAACATTTGTCAGAACAGCCGTATTTGTTTTCTGTCAAAAGTTACGAGGAGGTGCCAACACCCATTCCATGCCCGCAAGCGACACTATTTTCCTATATAATATGAAAGTAGGTGATTCTCCGAAAAATGCACGATTCAGTGTCTGGGGCTGATAACCATGTTTAAATTTTAAATTTGAGATATTTTTTCTTTGAACTTATTACATAAAGTGTTAAAAAGTGAACAAAAAAAATCTGAGTCATAATGTTCCAGATATGGTGAATTTTCGGTGCTATTTTAACGCTTTGGTTAATTGCATGAAAATTTCATTGGTTTACTTTTTTGTTTTCCTATAAAAAATATGCTAATGAATGAAATCAGCTACAAATTACATATCAAAGGAAAGGAAATCAATTCGGCTTTCATAATTTGTTACTAAAACTATGTATTAATTATTATACAGATTTACAGTGCTTTAAAAAAAATACTGGTCAAAATTTTCGAAAACTTGCCATATCTCGAAAACCATGACTCGGATTTAAAACTTTTGTGCTTCAATTTTGTAGCCAAAACATTTCATCAATATTATTAAAATCCATCAAGGGGTTTCGTTTTTCCAGTTCCATTTTTCAAAAAACTATATTCCGATCTTCCGATGGCTATATCTCCTGCAGTTGCGCGAATGTCGAAAAACGGAACTGAGAAAAGTTGTTCAGAATACTTCAGATATACTACATTTTCCGGTGTTCTGCCGATTGCCAACCACCCTGTTTAATTAAATCAATAAACAATTAGAGTAACTAACCAGTAGTTTCAACTTTTTTTAACATTTTGTTGTTTTGTTTTTGCAACATTTTGTCATTCTCCCCTCAAATTAACTCCGGGAGTATATAGTAGTTTTCTTACGAGATCCTGTTGTTTATTGGTTATTTCATTAGACTTGTTGAACTAATTTTACTTTTGATGATTAGGGGTTACACATAAGCCTCGCGACGCTCCACCTGATTTTTATCGAAAATCTTGTTTAATTCTAACTTTTTTTTGACTAAATTGAAATTTTTGGTTTCAGAGACGCTCAGATAAACTTCTTTTAAATTGTGCAAAGGCATTCGGTATTGCCACGCTTTTTTTAGTTTTGCTAGAATCATATTTATCATGTTCTATATCTTCCATATCTATATATGAGTACGCAAGACAAAAAAGAAAAGAATTTTGACCACTGGGCGATTCAGGTAATAAAAAATAGGTGGGGACTAAAAAAGGTGTTTGGTAGATTTTTCGGAGATTCACCCATTAGGTAACATTCAAGAATTTTGAAGTACACAGCAAAAAGTTTGAGGATAAAGTATACACAATGTATTCAATCCAAATCCAAAGTTTATACTTTATTCTCAAACTTTTTGCTGTGTACTTCAAAATTCTTAAAAGTTTTTTTATTGTAACTCAGATTTTGCTTAAACGATGACTATTGATCAAAAGTTTGTATGCTTTTTCCAAATTAAATTTCATCTTCCTAAACTTCTCAGAATTTTCTCTTTCTCCATCAGTTGCTTGCAATTTTTTTTGAATTCAGATATGATCAATACTAATGCCACATAAATGAGTCATATTAGGATACAAAGGTTCAATGTTGTAAACACTGCCAAAAGAAAATCAACATAAGCACAAAAGAAAAAAAATAAAAACATTTTGATAAGGATATCATCGACACGCTTTGTTGCTACATCTTTTATGTCTGGCCATTGTAGGGCATTAAATGGAGCAGAAGTCTATTGATTAGAATATGATGGCAAAAAAGAAAATTCCATGAATTTAACATAAAAATGTTGGTTGCTTTAAACTACAATCTTGCGAGTGAAAATTAGAAAATCTGAAACATTCTCTGAAATATTCTTAAAATATTTAAGAATAATACATCTAATTTTAAAGCATTTTCTTAATGTTTTATTGATTTTTTATATAAAAAAATAAGCAAAAAAAATATTTTCATAACGCATCGTTGAAGAAAAATATTTAAATTATGAAAAATCTTTTGTCACCACTCACCCACCCACTTCTATTTTGAAGCGCATCAAAGACGAGAGAGAGCGTGCTGCCAACAGCGTGCCATCTTCTCATAATCGTAATAGTTTTCAAATCGCACGCATCGACGCTTGCACCACCAAGTAATGCGCTATGTCACTTGACGCGCATATTTCTCTAACCCACAGAGCACCCAACCTTCAATGGTGGGGGCATGCACCATACAATTTGAAGCGGAAGCTTAAATATTTCTTTTTTTCCTTTTGCGTTCTATATTTTCATTGAGCATTGAGCAGAGTTCTATTGAAATCCCCTCCAAGGAGCACTTGAGTTATCAATGCATCCCATTAACTGAGCTGCCACATAAATGTCACTTAAGCGCTCTTCGTACTGTCAACGCTAAACAAAATAATGGGGATAAAAATCCTGCAGTGCTTGGAAATGAAAATGGGCTGAAGCAAGAGTGTATACGTTCGCATAGTAAGGAACCTACAGCGCGTTGCTGGCTGATTGTTAAGAAAATCCTTAAATTTATAGATGTAGTTTTAACATTAAATTCTTCATATGTTATACTTCATGCCGAAATCTTTCTTATTCTTCAAAAAAATTAAACATAACAAAGAGGAAATTTATTGCTTAGGTATTTTGAAAACTCTTAAATGCTCACAAAGAAAATTATTTACGACCAACATTTTCAGAATTTTTTTAATTTTCACTCTTGTTGATTTTCAATCTAAAGTTCCTTATTGAGAAGTAGGTATATTAAAGATTTTAAATCGCA
The DNA here is from genome assembly GCA_951812925.1 of Calliopum simillimum. Taxonomy (NCBI): domain Eukaryota; kingdom Metazoa; phylum Arthropoda; class Insecta; order Diptera; family Lauxaniidae; genus Calliopum; species Calliopum simillimum. The sequence continues at coordinate 121,556,301 of OX638370.1, read as the reverse complement.
AACATGATTTGAGGAGTTATTTTTCAAAAGGGCGTAAAACCATGTTAAACAAATTTTCAGTAATGAGAAAAAACTTTTATGGGCTGTTTACACTAACATATTTTTTTTAATGTCTCCTCTATTATAGTGAGTTGACCTAAGATTCTAATATCCTTAACATTTTTGTTGTAACATATTTGCAGTAATTGCAAAAAGTAAAAAACATTTGGAAATAAGCCCTTTTGTTCTGAAACGTTTGGAAATAAGCCCTTTTGTTTCAAAATCACTCTTATTTCACCATTTGGAAGTTTATTTTGATGTCTATAGGCATGGTATGTAACCACCTATATAGCCTGGGGCATATAAAAAATATTAAAAGTTTTTTTGGCCACTATTCAAAATACGTCTTTTTGTATCAAACTCTAAAAATTTCTATGAAATTATATGGAAATGAGCCCTTTTGTTCTGAAATGCGACTTTTGATCACGATTTCATGTTAGAAAAATGCATTTTTTGTGATGAATTTTGAACTAGAGGATGCATTTTAGCATGGTAATGGCGATGGCATCCTTAGGTTTGTTCGAGGTTGGAAGTGGTTTTACGCCCTTTTGAAAAATCACTCCTCATTTGTCGATCAATCATACTTTTATCTATTAAGACTAAGGAAAGCCCTATAAGACTTCCTATATTTCGATATATGTTAGTGAGAAAATTTCTGTTTCCATGTGTTTTTAACACGTCCTCATGAAGGCAGGGAAATATTGTGTTAATTTAATATTTAAGTATAATAAGACAATTGAGGAAGGGCACCACAATCCTTCAGACACCTCAATATAACTTCTAGTCTCAAATTAATTATCTCTATATTAATACTCAAGACAAAAATTTGTCCTATCTTTTTTACAATGTAAGAAATGGAGCACGACTTTGAATTATACACCATAAGAAAGGTATGTGTGTGTAAATATGCACAAAGTTAAAATTATTTTAATATTTTGCCATTAAGGGCCAATTTCACAATGTTCAGTTAAGCCTTAACTAAAACTTTAACTGGAACTTTGACATAAAATTTTATATAAAATTTTTATTTATCTGGAAGTTAAATTTTACCTGAATATTGTGAAAATGGCCCTAAGCCAGGTAAAACTAAATGCAAATTTTTCAATACTAACAACGACAAAATACGGGGTCCGGTCACACAAAGCTACAAAGAGGATACAACAGAAAGAGAAATACAAAAAACTTCTTCTTTTTATTTCACATCTGTCATTGTACCAGGAATGATATATGAGCTTTTCTTTATTGTACCAAATAGCAAAAAAAAGTACTAAAACTGTCCAAAAAGTACCAAAATTATTTATACATTTGAGGTAAAATTTTGACCATTTGGGCGATTCTACTATTAATTAAAATTCACACGACATTTCCGTATCACAGGCAGAGTAGTTGTTTGTAAACTTCAAATGACTTTCCGCAAAGAATTCGAATTCGAGGTTCAGACTTGACGCATCAGCTCTGAATTTTGAGATAATTGATGTAAACATTATGAACACGGCTTTTTTTTTGTTGATTAAATGCAGACTGCTCCAATCTTTTTTTATTTTTTTTTTTTTCACCTTATTCATCACATAATGGTGCTCTTTCTCTTCAAAATGGGCTTTTAAAAGGTTCCGCGCGATGTTTCCTTGTAAAGTTATGGCCGATTTAACATCATGGCTGAACGACTAAAACAACACAGCTTATGGATTTCGCGATGTCATCTTAAATTGACCATAATTTTCAAAGGAAGCATCGTGCGGCACTGTTTAAGAGCACATTTTGAAGAGAAAAAGCAGCACTATGTGATAAATTACTTAGGTACAAAAAAACAAAAGATAAATAGATGTGTTTATTTAACCTTAAAAATAACAGTGTTTTTGTTTTTAAGCTCAGATATCGCAAAATCTAGAGCTGATGGACTAATTTCTGACCTTGAATTCAGCTTCTACAAAGAAATTTCGTTCGTTGTTCAAGATTTTATTCCAGAATATAGCGAAATTTAGGTCATTTTAGACTTCAAGTACAGATAGTAAAGATATAGCCACAAATAAAAAAAGTCGATTAAAAATTGACCGAAAAATAAGTAACTTAGTCCACTCAATTCGACGCAACATACATTCATTCGATGTGCCGTGCATAAGACCTTAGTATCATCCGGCAGTGCTGACAGCTTCTGACACAATGCTGAATACATTTGACTCAAATGTCGTGATGTCGTTTGTACTCCTATAGGAGTATTTTACTCCTATTTGAGCAAGCGTACTCCTATACTCCCCTGAACCATTTTTGTACTCCTTTTCAATACTTGGTACATAACAATTTTTCAATCAAAAACCTTGTGTAGTGCAAACTAAAATTTTCAATGTTACTTAGAGCTGGTTCACACGACAGACAATTTAATGTACCTTAATGTATGTTCAGCTTAATAATTTTGAAGTGCACATACTGCACAAAGATGTTAATGTTATCTGGCGGGTCTTTCGTTTTGTCCGTGACCGAGTACAGACGTACTCTCGTGTGTAATCGTTCGCGCGTGTCTTAAAGTTAGACCCGTTACACGTGTTTTTTTTTTTTAAGGCGCGTGCATCGTACATAACCTAATTACATATAGGTTAAAAAGAAAAAATCAATTTCAGTCAGACTGAAAATTTCGATATATAATAATTTTATAAGTCTGTAAAGACGCTACGCTGAGAGCTGTGATAAAAACCTAAAGTTTACGGCAGCTCTCGTTATTAGGGACCTATGTTACTCGTAATGAGTAGCATATTCGAAGAAGAAGAAGAATGTTGTCTGGCAATACCCACTTTCAAATTAATTTTTAATATTTGAAAAATTCGCAGTAAGTCAATGGCGATAATTTAGAAAAGCGTTGAAAACATGTGATTTTAATGAAATATGAACAAGTAAGTGAAAAAGTTTGCATATTTCTGCAATTAAATTTACGAATTCTATATATTTATAACAGGTTTATAGTTAAAGCATAAAAAAAGTAGCTGCGAACTCCACTGATGCTAGCAAATCACCAGAAACGAGGAGGTAAACGATATTAGACGTGCTGAAGTATCCAGCAACAAGAGAGCACAAACATTTCGAACTGCTTGGTTGGAAAGTTTTAGTTTGCTCGGATCAAGAATGGGTCCAAAGAATTAAGTCGTTTTGAAAATATTGCCAAGTTTCGATTCCAAACAACGTAAGGCAATTGACAAGACATGAAAGTTCAAAATTTCATTCCAAGGTTGTGCTGAGCTTGTGATATTGCATTATTGTCAGCTAAAAACTTCTACAATAAACAACTTGCAATTGATACCGTCATTAAAAATCATTTTATTCTGTGAGACGGTTAAAAAACGAACATGTTAGCATTGTACTCCCCATTAGCCCAAAATACTCTCCAAAAATCTAAAAATGAGTACCGAGATTTTTTTTGAAATGACATCACTGCATTTGAGCCTTCAAAAAAGCGTCTACACCTTGAAAAAGTGTGTTCCCAGTGAAGACTACATGCTCATGCTCACCATTCGGTGCCTCAATGTTATAACAAATATGGCCAGTGGTATGGCATGGCGGCTCCAATTTAAAGCAACAATTCGATCATCACCATATTTTCCAAGTATGGTGGTACTTTGGGTGTGTGCCAAATCGAAACTTTTTCCTTAAACAAATAGGGGTGAAAAAATATTTCACTCTGGTGACTAAATAAAAAAAATAAGCCATTTATCGAAAATGTTTTTTTATTTATTAAAGGACACCATTTTGGAACTTTATTTCTTAAAAATAATATTGGCCAAATGTAAGATTAGCGGTCACGGCACTCATTTATTCAACAGCCAACAAGCAAAATTACTTATCGCCATGATATTTGACTTGATTTGATTTTATCCTAAGCGGTGCTATGGGACCGCTTAACGCTATAGAATTTGTTGTTTTAGATTGCGCTTTGTGGTTGCAATAACTTCAAGTTCCTGAAGGATAATTTTATTATGCGGTGCTACAATTGGCGCAGCATTTGTCGTTACTTGTAATGCTGTTGCATTTATGCTTTCAATAGCTAAAACTTCTTTTTTCGTTAAATCTTCTCGTTTTTTCGTTCTCTTCTCATTTTTTTCGTTAACTCTTTAACTCACCATGACTGTGGGGAAATATAAAATATTTACCACGCTAACTTTTAGCAAATACAACAACCACTTGCATCCCACCTGAATTCGCAGTTCAAAGGCTCTGTTATATTTTCAAACTGTAACGAATTCACCAAAAATCAAAATCAATTTCAACAGCTTTAAGGGATGCCAAACGCAAAAAATTTTCAAATTCTACTAATACATAAAGTTATTAGTTACACAAATAAATGAAGAAATTAATAAATTCCCGATAAGCTCAATTTCTGATTAGTAAAGGGCTTGTTAGAATTCAGTATCTTTTATACCATACAACCAGGCTATATTCACTTTGTACTTCCGTTTGTAATGCAGAAAAGGAAACGTCGCAGGTATGGAAAAGTCTATCAGTCCAACTGTCAATCTGTCCATCAGTTCATCTGTCCATGTGTCTGTCTGTTAAAAACTATAGAACACCGAAATATTTAAAATTCCTGGGACTATTCTGAACAACTTCATACTTTGCGTTTTTTGAAATTCGCAAAACCAACGGAATTATTTGATTTTTAGGTAAACCAATAGAGGAACTCAATAGACGCCCAAAGTCCCTCCCTTCAGCATTTTCCGCATAACGATATTTTTTTTTTTTTTTTTCTAATTAACAACGTATCGTTAAGTACCGAAATTCATCCGACCCAAGCGAATATCTGTTTTTAGATCGCCATATTGGCTCCGGCATTATGAATTTTCGGTCAATTGACACGCCTAGTGCTCATATAAAAAAAACGGCAGGTGGCACTCGGGGAGTGGCCGATGATATTGGAAGCTAATGCTTATTATAAGCTAATATAATAAGCTAAAACTTATTATAGTTAAAACTTATAATAAATTGATATTTTAAAATTTGTTTATTATTAAGTAAGAGGTAAAATGTTGAACTGGAGTATTAAAAAAGCGAGCTTAAATACAATAAGTGAGAGAGAGAGAGAGAGAGAGAGAGAGCATGAGCTGGTGCGCGCAATGTTTATAAACATATATATATGTATACATACATATATACTGTATACTGTACTTTGTATACAGTACGTCTCTATTTTTATATGTGTGACGCATTTTCGTTGCAAACATCCGTTACACTTTTTCGTTGCATGTTTTCGCTGTTCAGACTCTGCCTCTCAAAACGTCCGATAAGGAAGCATTAGCTTCCAAAAAGCATTCAAATCGCAATTTTATGAGCATCATCCACGATAATTCAACCAAGGGCGTGGCATATCCCATATAAGCAAAAGTTTCAAAATGCTATGTGAAGAGCAGTTTTTGAGATAAGCTTTTTAAATTTCACTCAGACACTAAGCGAAATAAATTAAAGCTCTGGTCAGAAATTTGATTGATTCGGACATGAGGGCGTTGCATCTCCCATACTCTCAAAGTTTTCAAGATGCTGTAGTGCAAGCGTTTTGACTTTCTGGCAGATACTTTGAATAGGTAGTGCAAGCTCTGAGCAAAAACTATGTGAGTTCGGACAAGAAAGCTCATAAGAGCAAAGTTTTCGAAATGCTGCGGTGTATTGTATTTAATTTTTGGCCAAGCTAAATGTAACAAACACCTTTACTAGTTTTTAGTTAAACTTATGAAAGTTCTATTACGAGGCTCGAAAAAGAACAAATCAATGCCATATTTGAGGCATTCATCCGTGGATTATGCCACTATAAGTTTCCTCCGAAGAAGAAGACGGTTGTCAGCGGACATGTAAGAAGTGAAAGAAAAACAACAAAGAAAAGAACAGAATTAATAGTTTAAAAGATGTTAAAGAAAAACTGATATAGAAAGAAGAACTAAAATGTTAAAAACATTGTAATATGAAGTAATATAATAACAACAAGATAAAATGTGTAATTAAAGTGTTGTGTTGTGTGTTTTTTATTTAAAAAGAAGATAAGATAGCCTACAATTCCTACACATATGTATGTATGTGTTCTCTTGTAACTCCTAGGAGGAGCATAGTGCCGGAAATATTGAAGTATTATCACATCAAAAATTAAAACAAACTAATTCCCTAAGACTGCCTGTAGTTTATTAAGTTTTTTTATTTATTTCAGATTTTCAGTTGGTATTACATTTTACAGTTTTGCAGTAATTGTAAAAATAAAAAAAAGATTTAAAATATAAAATATATTATATTATATTAAGTTATTGTTATTTGTATGTTGTATGTAAGTTCGTAAAAGTTTATAACTATTTCTCATAATTGGACATTCGAAGAAATTAAATTAACGTATCTATGTATGTATACTATAACTTTGAGATTTACACTTTATTTAACATTGATAAATTGTTTAAATATCTTATTTAAAATAAAAGAATTCAAATAATAAATAAACATTTTTATGAATTTTGTTCACAAACATTCATCTCTACCGCTACGTATGAAAGTAATCATACACAAAAGCTCCAAGTCGTGTATACATGTTGCTATGCTTTTAAAAATATACATAATGCCTTTTTTTGTTTTTGAATACATATTTAAAAAACATTGAAAAATTACATATTTAAAATATTTATTCATTTATTTAATCATATATATTTATATATATTCATATTAGTTTTAGTTTTATTATATGCTTTGGACAAAATATTACAATTTCATGCTCATTAGTTCAACGACGATGTTTGGGGGTTCATGCCACACATGCGGAGCATGTGGGTATTTTTATTTCTAAGTTTTTGCTGCTGTTGTTATTGTTGTTGTTGTTGATAACTACGAAACTACACAAGCATTTTGAGTGCCAAATTTCTAATATAATAAAACCATTTTGTAGCTGCCATTTAATTATTTCTTTGTTTTTTCTTTTAACTTCAAGTGCAGTAGTTTCTGGGTTCAACTACTGTCGCACTAACTGTCTCTGAAATTAATACTATTTGCAAAATTAATTCAAAAATTTTTATTTAATTAAATTTTAACTTTTCTGATTAGTACAATATATATTTATTTATGTAGATAATAATTTTAAACGAAATATTAAGTTTGGATTTATATAGTTTTCATATTATATAGACCGATAAATCAAATGATGTTGAGTGTTTGATTTTATAAATAATTCCAGTGGTTTACGCTTAAAACGATGTTTTCACTAAATATTTATGAATAAAGCTCTCAGTCGATGTTTAAAATTTTAGTTTTTCCATGTATGTCAGGATGCTGAGTAAAGCACTAACCAAACTTTTCAAACTTTAATGTTGAGCTACAATATTAAATAGATATTTTAATAAAACGCCCACCGTTGGGCGCCAATTTTAAAAAAAATTAAAGAGGTATATTTTAATATAATAATTTATAACGCCCCACGTTGGGCGCCAATTTAAAAAAATTTAAAAGGTATTTTTTAATAGCGAGGTGCGTCGCATGAGTTCATTTCCCCACATTTATAGTATAATAATTTTTAATGTTCCACGTTGGGGGCTAATTCAAAATAAAATAAAAAGGTATTGTCTAATATAGATAATTTTTCAAATTAAAAAAATATTGCAAGAAATAAGATTTTAAGTTAGGCCAAGTACAGTAAAAATATTCATTCAATATTGTAGACCGATATTAAATATATTTGAAGCAGCAAATGAATTCAAGCTGCATCCTAAAACTTACATAATTGATCAAGGCTTCTAAGGGTATTTAGGTTTTTCTAAAAGAATCTCTGCTGTTAAAGAAAGCAGCGTGAAAGAAAGTTAGTTCGATTATGAGTCTTAATAATGTTTATTATTGAGCTGGTTAAATGAATAAAAGTACCAATACTTGAAGTTTAAATTATTCGGCTTTTTTTTTTTTTTTTTTTTGTTCATCGGCCTATTTTAATTTTTAAAACATTATTGTGAGATATAAATTTTGATATACATACTTTTTTCGTATTAAAATACATAAATTTTAATATATATTACATAAATTGTACACTTAGCAAAAATTACACATATTCATCGAACGTTTATTAATTATTTTCATATTTCATATCAATTTGTATAGGTATATAACATATTTGTACGTTTTTATGTATAGTATGTTTTGAAAACATTTAAAACATTGTGAACTTTATGGTTTTTTTTTTCTTTATTCAGATTTTCATTTATCGTAAATTTTTAAAATTACTAATTATTCTAAGAGTTCTAAATCATTCCAGGGATACCATTTTTAATAATAATAATGTGTAAATATGTCATTATATATTTTGATTACATTTGGGTTTATTTTCTTCTATTGTAAAGTTCATCTAAAATTATTTATAATAATTTGCTGATCTTTTTTTATAACATTCATTAGGCTGAAATAATTAAAATGAAATCATATAGAAAATAAATTTATCTAATGTTCCTAAACGATATATACCAAACTTAACAAAGGATTTAAAATGTTTTTACTCGTATCTTATTTTTCATCTAAATATCTTTAGTTTTTTGTAAAAAATACCTGTGGATTTTTTTTCTGGGTTGTTATTGTTTTTAAATTTTCAGTATATATATTTAGTATGTAAATTTAGTTTATAGTCCAATTTCTCGCATAGCGCTATACAAACATGAGTTCTTAAGACACTCTTTCGGACCTAACTGCGGTCCTGGTGTTCCACGTAATATCATTAAGACCGAACGTGCGGCAGCTTGGCAATCATTATTGTGTCCACAAATTGAATCAGCTTCAGCCAAATATTGATAATCGCAAGCAACTTGTGTTGTACCCTATGAAATGAGAAGAAAAATTAGAATAATCAAAAGTTGAAATATCATTAACAAATTTTCGCCGAGGTAAGTTGGTACTTGAAAGACAACTTTCTTCAAAATATTTTAAAGTCAAACAAATCCTAAAAAAGCGGGCCTGATTTAGTTTATATATATAAATAATCGTGCAAGAGCTTATGTCTATAGATTTCTATGAGGAAATCCTCAGAAAATCGCAAAGTATTGTGACGACGAAAATCGGAAGGCTCGTTTTTATCCCACAAACAAAAACCAGAATTAGAAATTAAATGAATTCAAACTGCAAAGCAGAAATACATATACTTACTTAAGTTATGCAAAATTAGTTGAAAACTAAGTATTTAAATGTTAAGGAAAAAAAGCTTAACTCAGAAAAAAATACACGCGAACAGGTCTAAGATATTTTAAGTCCCAACTGCAACCCTGCGTGATGCGACAGATGTGTTAACCAAACAGCTGATTGTCATTTCACAACACTGTCAATGTGGAACATTAACTACTATAAAGTTTCGAGCTTGAGATTATTCGTGGTTATATCTGTTGTTATTTAGTTTGAAGTAGTTTTAAGATATTGTTTAGTTTAATGTTTAAAAACAATTAATGATATTTCCCTTTTTTGGAAAAATGAAACCTAATGTCAACAATGTATTTTATAATTAATGTTATGTAGTAAAATAAGATCTGTATTAATTTTACAAAATTATAAACCTAGTTAAAAAACTCTTAGATAAATACGTATGTATGTTAAGATAGAATAAAAGTGACTTTAAGATGAAATGTCTATTCTAAAGCAATTAAATAAATGTCCATACGCTACGCTGTTATTCTTGGTCAGGGGATCGCCGTGGTTCGCGGAGGATAAACGCTACGATTTTTCGTACATCATCGTGAAGATGTAACTTCGTAATAGCAGGGCACTGTGGGTGAGCACAAGTTACGAAAGATAACCGCACAGACCCGAAGGTCTTTTTTTAAAGTTGTAGAAACGAGCTGCTAACTGCGTCATAGCAGGCCACTACGAGTGAACACAAAATTATAAGCGAAACTAGCGAATAGACACAAGAGGGACTTAAAGTAATATCTTAGGGCGAGACCAACATTCACAGCACACGACCAAAATACGATCACTGTGAGAAAGAAGACAGTGGAATATCGCGCGACGCGGCAGCAGAAAGGAGACAATAAATGAAGATCCAGATCAACAGAGAAATAAAAAATAGGAGACTTCAAATGAAAAAATCAACACCAAAGAAAAAGAGAACAAAACAAATTTGTACAATTTTAGCTACACGTGTGTTTTTGCTCTCTGACCTGAAGATGTGGTGTAGGGCTTTTTTTAAAGCTTATTCAGCCAAGGTCTATGCAAATATAAATTTTGTATAGCCAATCCTTTGGACCCCGCTAAGGCACACCCCTGCGAAAGGTTCGTTACAATGGCGCCCTAGTAGTACGTTAGGCTTAACTTAAAAGTATCTGCATTGAAAGTTCTAGTGAAACAGAATCCAACCCAATTTGAAAGTAGTCCAGAAAATAACTAAAATAGAACTCTCAAAACTGAGAATGACTGAAACGATTGATTACATTAAAGTGAGTGTAAGATGATGAATTTCTTAGGTGCAACTTAATAGGAATATTTATGGTGTGAGGGTTCTATAACTATAAATTAACGGTGAAAATTCGATCGAGAAATTCTTACTGCTAACTCTACTTACACATAGATAGCATATCTGATGTACACCGCATAAAGGTAATAGCTCCTGATGAATATCACCACTCAAAAGATCAACACCGCGACAGCGTTCAGCCATTGCTTCAATTAATGGACATTGATTTGTACCCAAAATGTAGTTCTTATTGCCTAAGTAAGCATCATTTAATGTTTCATAATGACCAGCACCAAGTTCCTCCTCAAAGTCGGAAAATTCATTTGGAAGTTCTGGATAGCGAGCGTATCCGTTGCGCTTCTTCTTTTTCTTTTTCATATCCTCTTCACTTTCAATATCATCATTATGTTTGTCATGTGAATTTCCAGCAGAGCTCATCATGGCATTTGAATGGATTTCTTTGGATTTTTCAATTGTTGGCGAAAGACTGGAAATAAACAAATGAGTTTAACGAGTAATGAACTTTAAAGTAAATGAAATTCTGTTGTAACTTACTGATTATTGTCATATTGTACTTTTTCTTTTTTGACCGATAGGCGTTTTTGTGCTTCAAGCTCTTCATTTTCCTCTGTTTTTGATTCATTTTCGATAACATTGCGCAGTAAGTGATTCTCATTGTCGACTGATTGACGTAGTCTTTCCAAAGCACGGCGCATTTTCTCAAGACTGTAAGCAGTAGCAAGACGCGAAAGCACATGATCTTTAAGACGACGTATCTCATCAGGACTATCGATACCTGCGCATAGCAATGGAATTTTATGTTTCTCTTGATAGTTGCAAACTTTCACCTATTACATACCTTCATGTGCCCCAGTATATTTAATTGTCTCATCAATTATCAAATCCTCAATGGTCTGCAATTTTTTATCCATGTTATCCAATTTTTCAGGATCAAAGTCCCGCTTCTTTTGTTTCTCATCAAATTCACCCTCATCGTTATCTTCGTTGGTGCTGCGCTTTTTTACGGCCATGCTTGAAAGAGAAATTATGAAATTTTATTTAAAACTTGAACGTATCATACTACCTACTTTGCATTTTCATCATTTACTACAGACTTCTTCTTCTTTTTGTCGAGTCCAAAGTACTTATTCCATTGAATAGACTTCTTTCGTCGAAAATTTGATAAATCCCCTGGTAATATTTGATCTTCTTTGATGATTTCCCAATTATTATGCTTCACTCCAGAAGATGACGTTACATCACGCTTCTTCTTACGTTCTTCATCGACTTCACCTTCTTCGAAATCTTCATGTTCATCTTCTTCGTCAGCCTCATGCTCATCTTCTTCATGTTCATCATGTTCTTCGTGGGATTCGTGCGACTCTTCCTCTTCTTCATGACTTTCATCGTGCGCATGCGATTGATGTCCATCACTACGTTTTCGATGTTGATGTTGTTTCTCACTGTGTCCATGATAGCCTGCATGTCCCGAATGTCCAGACGATTTCTCATGTCCAACTACATTTGTAGAAACTGGTTTCGTTTGTTTATTGGACAAATTGTGTGTATCATTTTCTTTGCTTGTTGCCCCACCATCGACGCTGGCACCAGTTGTTGTCGCCGTTGCAGTCTGTGCGGGTGCATGCGTTGTCAGAAACTTTTCTTGTTCATCTGTAGAACGTTTTTTCTTTTCCTCCACGGGTGTACCAAATAATTCGCTCAACTCTCGCGCAACTTTTTCATCAGTCTTGCCGAAATTCACAGCATTTTCGTTTGGTGAACGTTTTGTGGAACGTTTTGCAACAGGGAAACGCTTCTTGCGGGAAGCTGCATATGGCAGCCATGGCAGCACTGGATAGGAGCGTTTCTTCTGCATTAATGGTCCTATATAGTAGTTTGGTGTTGAACTGGCCATCATACGTTTTTGCTCATCAAATAGATTTCCATCCAATTCATTCTCTTGCTGTTGATATTTTTCCCAGAGACGTCGCAATGCTTCTTTGTAACGTTCTTCGCGATCGAGTTCTTGTGATTCTTCGATTTCACGTAAAAATTGTTCGGTTAATTCGGCATGATCCTGACCGTTGGGTGCTTGTGTCTCACGTTCGCGAAATATCGTGGAAGGTGAGTTATCTGTAAAAATAGTAAAAGGATACTTTAATAATATTTATTGACATAATTTTATGGCTTATTGCACAATGTCGTAGAATATATTTCTTGCTAACTTGAATTAATGATGATTACTAAGCTTGTGGGCAATCACTTCAATGCAGTTGACATACCAGTAATGGTCCTTTCTATAAGAATTCACTACACAAAGTCAAAAGACCACAATTAATTCGTCACTTCGTACGTTTTAATGCTTTCGTAGTCCTTTCAGCTGATTCATTCTCATGAAATTTTGATATCATTACTTTTTTAATTTATTGCTATCTCTTTCTATTCATCACTTTCTTTTGAATTGCTAATGCTTGTTTATTTTCGTCTTGGTAGCAGTTAACAAGGATGCTTAACTTGAAATGTATTCACTTTCTTTCTTTCTCAAGTATAAGTCAAGTGTATGCCAACATTAGACATATCATGTCACATATGTATGTATGCGCCAGGGTGTTCTAAAAACATGTTCTTAAGCTAATTGTTTGAAATCATTATCTACATATGTATGTATAAATAGGCAAACGAAATCGGTTCAGCCCCTCTTTCTATGCATAAATCTCAACACATTCGTTTGATTTTTTGCTTGAAATGTTGAAAGTTTGTGCACAAAATTTGTCCTTTTTTAAAAGTGGGCGGTGCCATGCCCCTAAATGAAAAAAACGCTCTCACGGCTAAACCACTCGATCGAATTTTATGAAATCTGGTGTGAAGTTGGAGTTAATACTAAAGAACAATAATATAATCATTATCTTTTCAAGTGGGCGGTACCACGCCCTTAAATAGAAAAAACTTTTTCACAGCTGAACCGCTGCCTCGGTTTTTATGAAATTTGGTATGAAAATAGTGCTAATACTAAGGAACGATAATATAATCATAATGTTTTTAAGTAGGAAGTGCCACGTCCCAAATTGGAAAAACGTTCTCAAGGGTAAATACTAAGAAACGGCCTTTATATTTTTATGTGGGTGACGCCACGCCCCTCAAGAGCAAATTGACAGATATGCTTAATAATGCGAATTTGTTTGCTTAAGCTAAGAGCTGGGTGGTCTTTTGAAAGTCAAATCAAAATAGTCGAATTTCGACCACAAGGCAAACTTTTGTTATTTCAAATATCTATCATTTTAGAAATAGAACTTCTAGTCAAAAGTCAATTAAATTCGAAAAATGTTGACGAAATTTTAAAATGCCCAAGCGTTGCTTAGAGTTCATTCAAGTCAAAAGGAATCGCACAAAAAATTTTTGCAACCACCCTTATATTCACATATAGAAGCTTTAACTAGCACATAAGTATTTGCTCTGTTTTCTATTATATCGTCCTTTTTTCTTTGTTTCATCACCATTTCAATCTTTAAGTACCTACAAACATACACTTTCTTGCACTTACCGAACTTAACATCACGCTCTCTAAAATATGAAGCACGTTTCTTCTCCTCCGGTGGATAGTTCAAGAACAGATTATTATTGTCCTCATCAAATTCATAGCCACCAAATGGTCCTAAGGATAATCCACCATGATCGGCATCGTAATTTTCACGTTCCAAATATTTGGCAAGAATTTTATTCAATCTATGGCGGTTACGATTGTTGCCACCGCCGCCGCCGCTACTGACAGGAGCATCAGAATCTGAAAATATTTGGAGTGTGTTAAGGTTGAGGCCAAAATGTGGAAAAGAGCTTTTTTTATTTTGATAACTTTTGATATTATACGATGCATGTATTTATAGCAACAACAATAAAAAAGGATACCACCATATTAACATTGATTTATGAACGCACTGCCATGAAATGCGAATTTATGGTAATGTTTTTGGTTCACATGTTTTGGTAATGGAACGACTAACACTTTGATGACCATTATTTTAAGTGATTTTAAGTGGATTACTTTAGGGCTTCAATTTTGAGTATGAATATGGCAAAACACTAAGGAAATCGTTGTGTTTCAAATGGTTTCAATTAATTTGTTACGTGTTAACGTATTTATTTTTCGTTGTCTAAGTAGTAATTTGTTCCATTACATTTATTTCAGAGAGTTTACTAAATCAAATTCCTTTGTTTAAACGATAAAATTATTTTACTAAGATCTATTCAGGTTTATGTCTTCCCCAACAATGAAGAAATAATTTCAACTTTCACTTCGTTTTACAGTCCAATCGTTTACACAGGCACACAAAAAACAAAAGGAATGAACAATTTATTTTATATACGCAGTCTGACGTACTTTTTGACGCAGAATCCGATTCCATCATCAGAATTGTCAATATACCTGCAAGATTTTGAGCTATTCTTGCTTGAAGTTGAAGAAATAGCTGTTTTTAGTCTTATTGCGTAGCTACAGGAAAAGGTGAAACTCTGTTTTTTTTTTTAATGGCATCGAATGTGGGAGAAGGCCCTAAGATAAAAAAAATGGGCGATGCCACGCCCCAAATATATTGCAATACCTTCTCTTCAAAAGACCAGTAAGAGTCCTATTGGAAAAGTTTAAAGGTAGTATAAGGTAAGTATAAGGAAGAGCGCAGCTATTCGATGCCATTAAAATAAAGAATTTCAGCTTTTCCTATAAACCTGAAATCAGTGTTTTTTCCAACTTCAAGCAAGGATATCTCGAAATTCTCCACTGTATTAACAATTCTGATGCTAGAGTCGCATTCAGCGTCAAAAATTACATAAGAATGCATAAAAGAAATAAACATTCACTTTTTTGAGTGAAACTTTTTTGGCCACGTGAGGGTACATGACATTATATCTCGCAAACTATAGCAGCTATTTTAATAAAATTTGGTAGGTAGGTGCCAAATGTAAATACCGTACACTGGTCGACAAGTGGACGCAATCAAATTAGTGTCACGTCCACTATTTAACGGTTGAAAATTGTATCACCTTATATCTCACAAGCTAAGTAAATACTAATATAAGTTCTATTGATGAAACTTTGTAATAACACCCGATCATGTGCACCATGCTCTGGAAAAAAAGTGGGCGAAGAAAAATAATACAATGCCTACTTTTTCTGCGATATTAAAATACGATCTATCCCTTAAGTTATAAAAGTTATTTTGATGATATTTGGTAGGCAGGTGCTGAACGTATAAAGTATGTCTTGGTTTCAAATAAGTGCCACGCCCACTTTTTAACGTTAGAAAATTAAAACACGTTATATCTCGCAAACCATGCAAGATATTTGAATGAGATTTGGTAGGTAGGCACGGCACCGAACGTAAACTGATTAATTGAATAAAAAAGAATTGAATTAAATTGAATTGAATTGAATTGAATTGAACTGAATTGAATTGAATTGAATTGAATTGAATTGAATTGAATTGAATTGAATTGAATTGAATTGAATTGAATTGAATTGAATTGAATTGAATTGAATTGAATTGAATTGAATTGAATTGAATTGAATTGAATTGAATTGAATTGAATTGAATTGAATTGAATTGAATTGAATTGAATTGAATTGAATTGAATTGAATTGAATTGAATTGAATTGAATTGAATTGAATTGAATTGAATTGAATTGAATTGAATTGAATTGAATTGAATTGAATTGAATTGAATTGAATTGAATTGAATTGAATTGAATTGAATTGAAATGAATTGAATTGAATTGAATTGAATTGAATTGAATTGAATTGAATTGAATTGAATTGAATTGAATTGAATTGAATTGATATTAAAAAGTTTTTCTAACAAGTTAATCTGTTAGCGTGAACAACTTTGAAGTCTTTTAATTCATAAAGTCACTTTATAATTCTTTATAGACTACAAAAATTGTAAATAAAAACCATAAAAACAAAGAACAAAATACACAAAATTTTTTCTTTTCTTTTGATTTAAAAATTTTTATTTATATAATATGCGAATGCATTTCGGAGACGAAAGTCCAATTGTCTCAAATTTGTTTTCGCTTGCTAAATAGTTCAAAGTCTATTTTATTTTATTATTTGACTTTATATGTATGTATGTATACGTGTAAGATTTTCATATTTCTCTTTGTTAAAGATGTAAATGTAATTTTGGATCTCATTATGTTTTATTTCAATTTTTGATTTTTTGTTTCTTTCTAAAAAGTCTATCGGTTTTTTACCTTTTTTGTTTTCAAATTAGTCACGCGTATGACGCTGATGATGGTCGGTCAAAAAATAAATCCGTCTCCGAAATGCATTCGCATATTATATAAATAAAAATTTTTAAATCAAAAGAAAAGAAAAAATTTTGTGTTTTTTGTTCTTTGTTTTTATGGTTTTTATTTACAATTTTTGTAGTCTATAAAGAATTATAAAGTGACTTTATGAATTAAAAGACTTCAAAGTTGTTCACGCTAACAGATTAACTTGTTAGAAAAACTTTTTAATATCAACATGTATTCTAAACAAGATTTGAACAAATATTCGCGTCTATTGACGAAGATAAAAAGGATCAAAGCAGATATAGTGTTTCGTAAACAGTGCAAAAAGAACGAGGTTTTTCCGATTTTCATGAAAATTAACTGTCCGTTAATAAGTTTACGCACTAATAAAGTAATACATACAGCAAAAATTAATTGGCTAAAAGTGGAAATGCAACACCATTACAGCAATTTGGACAAACTGCAGCTACAATTGTACGAATTACATTTATTAATGACTAAAGATCTACGAGATGATGACGTCTTCAACAAATTTTTGAGTCAACAACAAATTATTTTCGACCGATGTGAAAACATTTTCCACAAAAAACGACAGACTCAATCGAAAAAGCTTGCACAGTTAATTAAAAATAAGGTTTTACCTGTTGAACCAAAACCAGAGGTCAAAGATGTCGAAGGTTTAGTTGTAAATTTGTCAAATGAAAATTTTAACGCCGATGAAATAAGTTTGTTAAACCGCGGATTGAATTTTTCTGTTAAACCACTTTCTTTGCCAATTATTGATACAATAGCTGATATTGAGGCTGCAATTCAATATAAATCGTTTGACATAAAAAAGCAAATAAGAGATACAGCATCCAAAGTTATAGTACAAGTGAAAGAAAATACTAACAAAAATAAACAAGACGGTGATACCCTTAAATGGAATCGTGCATTAAAATCCTTGAAACAACGTAATGTGTATTTTATGAAATCAGACAAAGGTAACAAAGTTGTGGTCATCAATAAAAATGATTACGATGATCGTATGATTCAATCTATAAGTGAAGATAATTTTATTGTGTGTCGTTCTCCGCTCAATAAAATGATTAAAGATGCTAGATCTACAATTGATCTGTTAAACAAAGTTTTTAGTGTCAACAAGTATAAATTGAGAGAGTCAAATCCACAAGTACCACTTATGTACGGTCTTCCGAAGATCCACAAAGATGGCAATAAAATGAGAAAAATTGTCTCTTGCATTAATTCACCTTTTTCTAAAACGACGAAATGGCTTGTTAATGAAATGAAGAAATTCGGCAACTTTGAAGGTTTTTCCATCAAAAACTCGTTTGAATTTGTTGACAAAATAAAAGACATAGAAATTGAGGAAGATGAAATTCTGATTTCGTTTGACGTCACGGCCTTGTTCCCGAGTGTTCCTGTAAACATTGCCATTGAAGCTATAAAAGAGCATCTACAGAAATCAAACGTTAGTCCCGTACACATTGACGCATATATTCGAGCTACAGAAACTTGTATGAAATATAATTGCTTTCAGTTTAGAGACGAGTTTTATTCCAATAATTTCGGATGCAGTATGGGAAATAGTCTCTCACCGTTCATCGCCGCAGCATTTATGTGTAAATTGGAAAGGGAATTGAGAGATGAAAATATTCTCCCACGTATTTGGTGGCGTTATGTGGACGACACATTTGCTGTAGTTAAGAAATCGGATATAAACACTATTTTAAATAACATCAATAATCGTTATGACAGTATTAAATTCACATACGAAATAGAAAGTGCATTAGATCACACATTGCCGTTTTTAGATTTAAAGATTAAACGTATTGGAAAGAAAATTCAATTTGCTATACATAGGAAATCGACAACAACCGACAGATACATAACAAATGATTCCTATTGTTCTCATCAAAACAAAATTTCATCTTTCAATTCGATGATTTATCGTATGTGTCGCTTACCCCTGTTAGTTTCTGATTACAAGAATGAGTATGAGCATATCACCCACTTGGCTCTGGTTAATGGTTTCAAAAAATCTCTAATTGACCATTTGATTAAAAAGTGCTCACGAAAAATAAAGAAAGAGAATGCCTCAACTCTTTTCATACAAAACACAAGCATCAGAAATACGCGAAGAATAACTCTACCATACGTACCAAATATCAGCAATAAATTAACAAAATCTTTTGAACGAGCAAACATGAGCATCGTACACACTAGCACTTACAAAATTCGCACATCACTCGGCTCTACTAAAGATAAAAAACCATCGAGCAAGAAGAGCGGTATATACGAGATCACTTGTCCGACTTGTGGAAGTAAATATATTGGTCAAACCAGCCGCGCTTGTGAGTGCCGTATAGCTGAACATCAACGCTACATAAACAATAGAGAAATCAACAAAGCAGTTGCTGCACATACCTTCGATTTGAGCCACACTGTTTTTCATAATATGAAGCCCCTCACTGACAACTATAAATTAATTAAGAGTGTACCATTCTCTTATAAATTAGACGCGTATGAATCTCTTTATATGAGTATAACAGATAACCTCATGAATATTGACGAAAGTCCAATTTATTTGACTTTATATGTATGTATGTATACGTGTAAGATTTTCATATTTCTCTTTGTTAAAGATGTAAATGTTATTTTGGATCTCATTATGTTTTATTTCAATTTTTGATTTTTTGTTTCTTTCTAAAAAGTCTATCGGTTTTTTACCTTTTTTGTTTTCAAATTAGTCACGCGTATGACGCTGATGATGGTCGGTCAAAAAATAAATCCGTCTCCGAAATGCATTCGCATATTATATAAATAAAAATTTTTAAATCAAAAGAAAAGAAAAAATTTTGTGTTTTTTGTTCTTTGTTTTTATGGTTTTTATTTACAATTTTTGTAGTCTATAAAGAATTATAAAGTGACTTTATGAATTGAATTGAATTGAATTGAATTGAATTGAACTGAATTGAATTGAATTGAATTGAATTGAATTGAATTGAATTGAATTGAATTGAATTGAATTGAATTGAATTGAATTGAATTTAATTGAACTGAATTGAATTGAATTGAATTGAATTGAATTGAATTGAACTGAATTGAATTGAATTGAATTGAATTGAATTGAATTGAATTGAATTGAATTGAATTGAATTGAATTGAAATGAAATGAAATGAATTGAATTGAATTGAATTGAACTGAATTGAATTGAATTGAATTGAATTGAATTGAATTGAATTGAATTGAATTGAATTGAATTGAATTGAATAGAATTGAATTGAATTGAATTGAATTGAATTGAATTGAATTGAATTGAATTGAATTGAATTGAATCGAACTGAACTGAATTGAATTGAATTGAATTGAATTGAATTGAATTGAAATGAAATGAAATGAATTGAATTGAATTGAATTGAATTGAATTGAATTGAATTGAATTGAATTGAATTGAAGTGAATTGAATTGAATTGAATTGAATTGAATTGAATTGAATTGAATTGAATTGAATTGAATTGAATTGAATTGAATTGAATTGAATTGAAATGAAATGAAATGAATTGAATTGAATTGAACTGAATTGAATTGAATTGAATTGAATTGAATTGAATTGAATTGAATTGAATTGAATTGAATTGAATTGAATTGAATTGAATTGAATTGAATTGAATTGAATTGAATTGAATTGAATTGAATTGAATTGAATTGAATTGAATTGAATTGAATTGAATTGAATTGAATTGAATTGAATTGAATTGAATTGAATTGAATTGAATTGAATTGAATTGAATTGAATTGAATTGAATTGAATTGAATTGAATTGAATTGAATTGAATTGAATTGAATTGAATTGAATTGAATTGAATTGAATTGAATTGAATTAAATTGAATTGAATTGAATTGAATTGAATTGAATTGAATTGAATTGAATTGAATCGAATTGTATTGTATTGAATTGAATTGAATTGAATTGGATTGGATTGAAATGAATTGAACTAAATTGAATCGAATTGGAGAAGATCGGATCGAATCGAATTGTATAGAATCGTATTGGATTGGTTAGGACTAAGTTGAATTGCATTGTATCGAACGAATATAGCGATTGATTACTTAAAATCGTATTTCGTCTAGCTTAAGGTTCGTTAGAACTTTGCTGACTACACATAAAAAAAAACCTTTTAAACTACATGTGATGACCGCAGATGTAAAGTAAAATCGCTTTCCTGATAGCTTAAAATCGCTTCGTGTTATCTAATGATTTGAAATCTATTACGAAAATTACTTCTACTTGATTAAATCTTTTCAAAATTAAAAAAAAAAATACTTTACACAAAATGTATTTCCGTGCTGAGTTATATCAATTTAAAAGCATTGCTCATCATATTGCAATCCATCCATACAATTTACAATGACACTTTAAAGTTTAATGTTTTTTCATCAATTGATGTACGACGAATAAAGCCATAGCGGCTTCCTTCCTTTCTTAGCTACTATACGTACTATTACCAAATGTCTACTGCGTATATTTATGTACACTGTTCACATTTTGTGTAATTGTCCTTGCCATTATTGCTGTCTCGTCTAAGTCTTCCTCATTATCATCATCATCGACATCATCGTCATCGAAAACATTGTCAACACCAATTTATTGTTGTCAACTTAGTACGCATTAGAACACAATTAATTTTCTTTCGCTACCAAATCACTTACCATCATCCCAGTAATCCTGCTCCTGTGGACTGCCACCTAAGAAGACGCCACTACCACCAACACCCATATGTTGCTGTGAAGGCGGTGCATTCAATGGATACTTGGCAGCTTCCCGGCGATGCAGTTCATCGACAGCAGCCTGCAATGAGAATGGGGTACGCTGCGCCAGGCAACTACTGTGCCAACCGATAAATTGCAGCAACAGAATAAAAAGATGTTTTGTTGCCATTTTGAAATTTAATTGCGAAATTTTATTCGCCGCCGTTTTTATCCCTCTCAGATATTTTGTGCTTGTAGGTGATATATAATAAATCTGCTGCGCTTGTATGTATTTATGTATGTATGTATATCTGTAAGGATAAAATATTTCATCTTGTTTTTAATTTATTGCTTCTACAAAGTTTTTTTTTTAATTTAAAATTCTACAAGTGTCTTATGCAACCAACCCTCAGAGAGATCTTGATAAGTTTTCACTTTAATAATTTGCATAAGTTTTGACATAATTCTCCATTTAACTTAACGCTTCTACGAACATATCGTTTTGGGGAGAGGTATAATATTTTGATATTTTATGGAAGCTGGTAATGGCATTAATCGTTAGATGTTAATGGAAATTGACTTTTGTATAGGCTTCGCTTGAATTAAATTTGATAGGAATTAATCGGATTCGATTGGATTGGATTGGATTGAGTTTGTTTTGAAGTTGAGTGGATTGGTACCGATTGAATTGGAATGGAATTAGTTTGGATTAAATTGGATTAGGCTGAATTTGTCTGATTTGATTTTTCTAACTTTGTGAGATATCACATTTGGGAAAAACACTTGCGCACGTGATGTGTTACATTCAAAAGAAGAGTAGGAAATAAGATTGAACTAGAATGTGTTTCTTGAAATTATTCATTTAGTTTGGTGTTACAATTAGTAATGACCAAGACCAAATCCAAGTTTTGGACATCGAACCTTGGTCTTGGATATTGAGTCTTGAACTTTGCTTTGCTTTGTCTTGGGCATTAAGTCTTGGCCTCCGTCTTGATCTTGAAATAATTTCTACGCTTATATTCTAAACAAAACTATTTTTATCCGAGTTTTGACCAATCCATGCTTGAAAGTGAGAAAAACTGTGTTTTCGAACATGTTTTAAGTTCATTCACAACAGAAAGATCTCTTTAGCTCATTTTGGCTTATATTATAATTATCGAACGAAGTATTAACTTTTTTTTCAAAGTTCACCAGGATGCTACTTTTATGAGATTTCACCTATTGATTCAATCAATATCAAGGACATCCATGGTTGTAATTGTATGAGGTTAGTTGAGTACTAGGAATAGTTTAGAATTAGTTTGGAACCAAAAACTTCAGATAAACTAACTCACACCTTTCTACAGGGCAATAATTTGTTCATTTGTTTTATACAAAATCGATTTTACCAGAATCACACTCATTGCTTTCGGATAGTACTTAGAATCTTAGCTTACACTGTTTAAAAGCACTTTTTGCAAATAGAACTACTTTTTAATACTTTCATCAACTCCAAATATGTACCTACATAACATCTAAAAAAAAAATTGTTATTTTCATGTTAAATTAGTGGCAATTTGCCTCCCCTGTTGTTATTGAAGTATGTATTTGAAGAATTGTGGGTGGTCCCACGATAGGATACTTTAAAGTGAATAAACCTACATTTAATCTGATGTCCTTTTGCATTTGCATGTCATAAACATTTAATATGCGTATAACGTACAACACTGCGGATGACATATCAAACCCAAAAAAAAAAAAAAAATTCAGTCAAAGTCAGCGAAGGAGTTACGCAAGGAATGATAAATTGTATGATGTTGGCCACTCTTGCGATACAACAACGCACTTGGGCGCTAAGCGGTAATTTTGATTTTATGCCATTAAAGCGACATTAAAACGTTAAGACCACAATATAATGATGAAATTCATGAGAAAGGATAATCTCGCATTAAAATTTCAATGACAAAACAAAGTCACTCGTTGTTTCTTCCTCATTTTCCATAGCTGTTGGTGATAAAAAATATGTTGTTGATATAACAAAATTTATGTCACATAATGAATTGGTATATAACTGCTTAAATTAATTATTAATTTCGTCAAGTTGGTAGCAGCTGCCATATTACTTGCAGTTAATTAATACTGTCTGTGTTCTGACAGGTTTCATATTTCAAAAATCAGAGTACGGTCGGTCGCTTACAAGGATATTTGAGCAAGCACACGCACACAAGTAGCACTCATAATTTAGTGTATTATTTAGTAAAATTAAAATCAATAAAATCTTCTACTTAAAGGACATTCGCAGGATGCTGTCAACAACATGCCCACATAAATTAGTTTGTATGTGCTTGCTTGGGTACATCTCCATTAGTCCTTAACAATGCGACAAAAACAACAAGCCACAGCTTAGCAACTGTTGCTGCGACTGAGTTTTTCTCGGAAATGTTTAGGCCTACTCTTGGGGTGCTTTATTAACAAAGCGAATTGCATGAGTATCGAAAGTAAGTTCTTCATTTAGAAGGTTATCATTTCGTGTGTACGATTTTACTGAAAAGAAAGAATTAAACTATTAGCTAGAAAAGTTAATAGATATTAGAGATATTGCCAAAAAAAAATGTTCTTGAAAAGTTCCAAGGAATACATCGATGCCTGAGATGAAAAGAAGAATGATTAATTTGTTCTAAGAAGACTAGTTTGTCGTTGCTTCTTCGCAGGACGTAGGACGTTTCAAACTTATTTCGACGAAAACTAGGTTGTTTCATTATATGAGTGATTCTCAGATAACTGTACTTTTTGTGTCCTCTGGCGATTTCACCTGTACAGTAGGCTTTTTTTCACAAAACATGACGCTATAAGTTAGAAACTATGTTTTTCTAATAGAGCGGATCCATTTTACCACCAAATAATTATTGGTCTACTGTGAAAGTTTGCAAATATACCCCAAATGTCACAAACGTGGCATGTCCTACCCCTACTTTTTATAAAAAAAACGATGAAAAACGACCAAAAAAACGGAAGTAGAACAGAAAACAAGTTACAACACATATTAAGTAAATACTTAAGGCTACAATATTCTGAGCTCATCTGTAGTTTTAAATAATTTCTAGAGGGCACAATTTCGAATTGAAAACTGTCCCCTACTTTTGGAAAAAAAATTTTCTTGAAAGCATTATGCTACTACTGCATGGTACTACTGTTTCAGTCAATAGATTGCAATACATATGCATTAATTCTGATCACTATCCACCACCCAAAAGTCATCACGTCCAGACGCGTCCAAAAAGAAATCTGTTTGGGTTTTATAGGGCAGTTTATAAACAAAAACAGTTTTTTTTTTTTAATTATGGTCACAAACGTGGCACTCGGCACTCCCAGGTAGTACATTTTATTTTATAAATGAAACAATTTTTTGTAGGATTTGCATACATGGCCCCAAATTCTTTCGGAAAAATCTTGAACTCAAAAGCGTGCTTTACAATGAGCGATAAACTACAAAAATGTCACAAACGTGGCGCATCAAAAATGTCACAAACGTGGCACTTTTTATCAGTCTGCAAAAAAACATATTTCGATGTAAAGTTTGAGTATACAGATGTTAAGTTGAAGACTATTAATTATGTTTTTAATACAAAAATTTTTCTGCACCAAGAATCCTGAGTTATCCTTGCTCAAAAGTGAAAAAATCAATCTTTTGACATCTACTTAAAGCTATACAACAAAAACAACAACCAGTAAAATTAATTTTTGTCAATGGATTCAGACAGCCAAATTTATTGTCAACAAGACATTATTTACCGTTTTCAATTGGATTCCCAGCTTCTGAGTTATAAGCGTTTAAAGTAAAGATGTCTTTCGATAACATACAAAGGATTTTTGAGACCGAAAAGTTACAAAAAATCAAGTTTTATTATTTTTATCAATAACATATTTAATTACAAAAATTTTGAGACCTTGCAGACCATAATCGCATGAAAAATGACAGTTCTATGCTAGATTTAGTGAATGACCTCACTAAACTACTGCTTTGCAAATTAACAGAATCAAAATATCATCTGTTCATTCACTAAATCTACAATAAAGCCTTATTTTTTTATCCGATTTTAGTCTGCAAGGGCTTAAAATTTTCGTGATGAAATATATTTTTGATAAAATTAATAAAACTTACCTTTTTTGTTAATTTTTCGGTCCAGAAAATCCTTTGTGTGTTATTGAGAGGTATCCTTTTTTTAAAGGCTTATAACTCGGAAACTGGGAATCCAATTGAAAAACGGTAAATTATGTCTTGTTGATAATAAATTCGGCTGTCTAAATCCTTTAACAAAAATTAATTTTACTTGTTGCTGTTTTTGTTAATTAGATGTCGAAACTGTGATTTTTTCACTTATGAGCAAGGATAACTAAGGATACTGATGTAATAGAAAAAAATCAAGATCAGATTCGTAATTAGGAGATTCTAATCCACCATAAACGGTTATAAGCACAGGAAAACATAGTTGATCTTTAAGGCGGTAGGGTATAAAAAAAGGATCACCGGAGACATGACACTGTTGCAAAATTAGTCTTGAAGTGTAAATTTGTCATTATATGCAATATATCTCTCATCAAAATGCTTCAAAGCCATAATTTTTCCATACTGTGACTAAAATGTCACAAACGTAGCAATTTGGTCACAAACGTGGCAGCAAAATTTCTTAATTTCGACCTCAAAGCCGTAAATTAACACTTGTAGTTGATCTACTTAAAAGGTGAGTTTTAAGAGTGTGTTTACACAAGATAGCATGAAGAAACTTGCAAAAATCCAAAACAATTATTTGCCAATTTTACAACTCGAAAAAGCACAGTTATCTAAGAATCACCCATATACTTATTACAAAAATTAGATTTCATTGAAGTTTTATGACTGAAAGTAGGACGTTAAAGGTTTTGTGTCAAAAAATAGGATGTCTTAACATTTTGAATGAAAAGTAGAACGATTCGATGGCTTGCACGAAAGTTGGATTGATTCATTATGTATTCATTCAGTATGAAACATTCTTCTTTTCGTTAAAAAGTTTGAAACATCCAACTTTTTGTCCAAAAATATAAAACATTCTACTTTTCATCAGAGGCATCGCGAAATATCCCACTTTTCGTTCAAATTTTCAAAAATCCTACTTTTCGTCAATTTTTATTATGTTCTAGTTTTCGTAGGAGAAATGTAACATCCTACTTTTTATCTGGGGCATCGATATACGGACTAGCAAAAATCCTTAGTCCTTAGTATACCATTTTGTAGGTAATATCTGTCAAGCTCTGGCGGTGTAAAAAGACATCATCATTTTTATTGTTTTTTTTTTTTTTTTGGCTTGATTTAATAGGAGAATTCGCTCCTTTCGGGAGGTTTGTTTTCTGGGTCGTTCTTCTAAAACAATGCGTACTAAGCTGTTGCGATACCATTGAAAATGCTAGATGATTCGGTTTCGAATTTGTTTAGAAAATATAGGCCAAAAAGTACTGGACCATCTTTTTGGATCTCATTTAAAATTCGCGGAACCCATCGAGCAGATTTCTTTATACACACCAGTTCATTATGCAAAATTCACGATACAGCCATTGCATTTAAACTTTAATTTTATGTGAGGACATAAATCAACGCATCTCCGTTGCTTAATATTATGATAAAATTATTTAAGTATGAAACAAAACCTGAGTAAATAGTAAAACAAGTATAGAATTAATTTAAAGCTAGGAATTTAAGTAAGTAATTAGTTGTAGGATAGTACCTTCCTAGGTGTTTGACCACTGATTGTGCAACCGCTTGATGGATAGTTTGACAAGAACTGTGCGACTATCGCGTGTAGCAACCCTGCTCTCGCAACCCAGTTCGTTGCCAACTGCCAAAATTATTGTTCAGAGAAAACAGCTGATAGTGGATAAAATATAGAATACAAGTTCCGGCGACGGTATCCCTTCTTTGGAAAACAACTGGTAACGAGGTAAGATGAGATTATGAATTATTTGAATCATCTTGGGACTGAATGAGCACTTTCTGAATAAGATTATCAGTAGACTGGTACCTTAAGCTTTGTTTTTTTTTTTTTTCAAAAAAATTGCATGACCTGACCTAGAGTGTAGTGGTAGCGTGGGGCTCTCGTAAATGAACAGACTGTCAACGCGAACGCCACGGGGAGGTAGTGGTGGCACAACTCCTGGGGTGGAATCGTCACATCAGTGGACGTGCTACTCGTGATGTAAAATTATGTACTTAGTAATGCTTTAAAATGAATGTACCAAAGTTATTGCTTTCAAATGTTTTTCCTAGTCCGTCATTTTTACTTAAAAATAGCAAACGAGCTAGAAATTTGAAAGTCAATAATAAAAATTTTTCAACATCACCCGCCGCGGTTGGATATCAATGGAATTGCTCGGAATAGCAAAGTTAATGTGAAATTGGTATCAAGAGTTCTGAAAAAATTTAAGGAAGACTTGGGTGGCTTTCAAAAGCCAGGTATCGAAAAAAAAGGCGTCCGTGACCAAAACAAGAAGAAGAAAATTGGCACATTTTCAAAGAAGAACCCCTAAATTTCATGCAGAAAACTGGCACAGAAGATGAAGTGTTCCTAGTTTTTAGTTCGCAAGGCCAAAAAGGAGGCTGGTTTGAGGACGTTCAATGTACAAAAAAATCCTGACAAAAATGCTGTGAAGAATACGGAGGCAAAAAAGCGCGCCATAAAATAAAATTTTTTTTTTTTTTAAATGCGAATGCTACATCATGGACGACGAAACATATGTTTAAGCGGATTATTCGCAGCTTCCAAGCAAAGATTTTTACACTGCAGACTCGCGTGGGAATGTGGCCGAAAAGTATACGTTAAAAAAGCAGTCAAAATTTCCTCGTAAGTTCTTGGTTTGGCAAGCAATCTGCAGTTGTGGCAAAAGAAGAAATTCTTTTGTAACCACTTGAACAATAAACTCCGAATTCTATATTAAGGAATCCTTGGAAAAAAGACTTAAGCCTTTCCGACGAGAGAACGAGGTTTCCATTTTCTTTTATCCCGACCTAGCATCTTGTCATTCTAGTACTCAAAAAATAATGTGTTTTTGGTGCCGCCAAACAGTCCAGAACTTAGGCCTATTGAAAGATACTAGGCTTTGGTCAAAAGTGAGATAAAAGCAACAAAAAAGGAAGCCAAGGATGCTAAAGATTTTTGAGAAAAGTGCGACGGCTACACCCAGGCTAGCAGAAAAAGGTTCGTTACAAACTCAATATGTATGTATATTGTATGGAAATTATTTAATTAGTGCCAATTTACATAAAAGATTTTGTGTTGTTGGTACTAAGGATCACTAAATAAACAAAATCAAATCAAAGCATAAATTGAAAAATTTAATTAACGAGCAATGCTATCTTCAAAAAACATCCACAATCAAAGAAAATTAGAAAGTTGATTAAAATCTTGTAAAAAATTGTACTCTTATAACTGCGTGCAATTTTCTCTAAAGAACCTCAGATAAATCGATGTTCAACGTTTTCATACATCCATGGCCATGATAATTTATTGTAACATTTAGGCTTTCGGCAACATATTTTTTAATGCTACAAAAAAGGAAAATAAAATTTTGTAGCTTTTACTGCCGAACATTATAAAATGCTTCTTGATGCCATTGCGCTGCTTTAATTCAATTGCCATATTTCTTCATCTTCTTTTTGCCAAATTTCAATGAAAATCCTGAATATTTCATATTGCTGAAGAAAAATACGTTCGCAATAACTTGCGTTCTACTTTTAGTTGGTTTTATTTTGTTTTTGTACAACAGACTGTAGTCCTTGATTGCTAAATCATGTCCTTTTTTTGCAATTCTGCCTGGTTTCCTTGACTTCTCTAACGCTAAAGATGTGGCACGTTCTCTAGTGCATACATATCTTTTAAAAAGAATTTATTTCATTTATTAAATTCCGTTTGTAGGCGTTTGAGAGGAATTGTTTGTTTCGCATCCCTCCCACATTGTTTTGTGCAAAAAAAAAAAAAAAAACAAAAAAAAAAACAAAGATGTCTAAATGATTCAGCATCCTAACAATTTTCACGCGCTATTCAATTTTCATGTAAATTTTTGTGGGTTTTTTCATCGAGCATCCGTTGGTATTTGCCATCCAGGTAATGATTATCTGTTTTTAAACATCAATGATTGTGGTTATATTTACATTTTGAAAATTACAGAAGTTAAATTGACATGAAAAGTCAATTTCAATTAATTTTGAAGTTAGTCAATGAAGGTTATGGGTAGAAGAGCATCACGCTATTAAAAACATCAACTTTTTTCATTAAGAGAAGAAATTTAGTACCGTTTCCACTTTATTGGAGTTCGAACTCAAATATTACTAGGTCTTACATATAATGTTTTGGAGATATCGGTTCAACATATGTATGTATGTATTCTCCTTTAACTCCTACGAGGAGCATAGGGCCAATATGAAATCTCTCCATTTGCCACGATCCCTTGCGATGACTTTAATCTCTTGCCACGACTTTCCCGATTCTTGGATTTCCTTTTCCAGCGATCTCTTCCAGTTGGTTTTGGGTCTACCACGTCCTCTACTACCTTGTGGATTCCACTCAAGAGCCTGGCGACAAACTTCGCTGTGTGGTTTCCGGAGGGTGTGACCAATCCATTTCCATTTGCGCAGCTTGACCTCGATTGCTATAGCCCTCTGATTGCATTTTTGATGTATCTCGGCATTTGATATAGTGCGAGGCCACCAAACCTTTAGTATTCGCCTTAAGCATTTGTTGACGAACACTTGCAGCTTGTTCGTTAGTTGTTCAGTAACAAGCCACGTTTCGCACCCATATAGGTTGTCGAAAATTGTAAAATCTGTCTTTTGCAAATAAGTATTCACCGACAACAGTTTATTTTTCGTAAAAAATTTGACCACATTTTTTTTAAACCAACACATTTCATTTTCAAATTCGATCCCCTGAGCATATACTAGGTTGTTCAATAAGTTTTGCGTTTTGCGTTGTTACTATGTAGCTTAACTTTTTTTTTTTTTATACCCTACACCCAGGGTATATTCACTTTGTCCTTCCGTTTGTGACGCAGAGAAGGAGGCGTGGCAGATATAGAAAAGTATATATATTCTTGATCATCGTCACCTCCTGAGTCGATAAAGCCATGTCCGTCTGTCTGGCTGAGTGGCTGGCTGGCTGGGTAACGGCTGGGTGTGTGTGGAAATACACTTTTTGGGCAAACGAAGCAAGATAATTCAATGAAATTTGGTACCCCGCCTCCGCCATCAAAGTCAGCTCGGGGGATTGCAAATGAGCAAAATCGGTTAACGGACACGCCTACCGCCCATACAAAAAATATATTCAAAATGCAATTTTAGGAGTATTTTTCACGACAATGCAACCAAAATACACATAAATACTACAAATTGTAAGCGCAAGCTCTGAGAAAAAACTGAACGAATTCGGACAAGAGGGCGTGGCGCCTCCCATATAAGCAAAAGCTTTAAAACGCTATACTGAAAGCGTTTTTTGAGATATTCAAACCAAATTCGACTCAGACACTAAGAGTCATAAATGAAAGCTCTCAACAAAAATTGGGTAAAATCGAACAAGGGGGCGTGGCACCTCCCATATAAGCAAAAGTTTCAAAATGCTATACTGAAAGTTTTTTGAGATAATCCAACCAAACTTCACTCAAATACTAAAGACTATAAATGCACGCTCTAAGCTAAAACTAGACGAACTCGGACAAGAGGGCGTGGCACCTCCTATATTAGCGAAAGCTTCAACATGCTATACTGAAAACGTTTTTAACTCAGACACTAAAAACTATAAATTCAAGCTCTGGACAAAAACTGGGTGAACTCGGACAGGAGAGCGTAGCACCTCCCATATGAGCAAAATTTAAAAAATACTGCAGTGTAGGGTATTTAAGGGGGGCTTCTCATGTAAAATTTTCAAAAAATCGATTTTTTTTTTCATAGGTTGATAGAATAACGTCTTGGGAGTATATTCCCAAAGTTTCATGACTCAACTCTAAATATTATGGAAAATATGATTGATTGAACCAGCGCGCTCGGGCGCACTTTGTGTGCGAAACTCAAACTTTAAATCGTTTTTTCTCAAAACTATGGTTTTAAAATCGCGGTACACGATTGCGAAAAAACTACTTAACCGATTTTTGATTTCTAAAAAGTGTTTTGCAGATTATAAATTGAACAAGTGCATGAATGTCTGAAATTGTGGAAAAAAATTTATTTTATACACTTTTTAGCCCCATTTAGCGACAAAAAATGACGAAAAAATAGCACTTTTTTTTCAAGACGTGATTTCAATATTGTAGAATCGAATTACTTGGAGTTGCAGACATTCATGCACTCAGGGGAACCCTGCTGAGTAATAAAAAAATTTTGTTTTATGTTTCAGATAAAAACTTTGGGCTCCACAATGTACCGCGATAAATCCGTCAGCCGCGTCACGCCACACGCGACATTTAATAAGTCCGCCATTTTGTCATTTTAGTTTTTGAAAAAATGCTTTTTTTTATAGTTCAAACATGTTCTTAAATATATGCAAAAAATTATTTGTGTGTGTTTTTATTTTCCGAATGAAAAAAAATCCCGAAAAACAACTACTTTTTGACGTGTTACATGAGAAGCCCCCCTTAATGTTTTGCCAGGCCAAATTTTACACCCTTACTAGTTTTTTGTTACGTTGGTACACTATTCATGTGAACGTATGTGAAGTTTCATTTCAATCTGTCAATTCATTCTTTGTTTACAAGCCATTTAGTATCGACGTGTTATAGTATTTTTTTACAATGGAAAAAATCAAGTGTCGTGCAGTGATTGAATTTTTATTTTTGGAAGGTTTAAAAGCAAAGGAAATTTATGAACGAACGCTGAAAGTTTATAAGGACTCTTCGCCTTCAATTACAATTGTACAGTTAAAAGATGCGTTGCTGAATTTAAATGTGGTCGTACAAGCCTTGAAGTCGATCTACGTCAAGGACGTCTAAAAACAGCAACAACACCAGAAATCGTAGATCTTCGGCTCCGAAAAGAATTCGTGTCCAGAAATTGGTGTTAGCATCAGTTTTTTGGGATGTGAAAGGAATTTTGTTTGCAAACTGGTAAAACAAGAAATTCTGAATATTATTGTAACCTTTTAGACCACCTAAAAATTCGTGAAAAAAGACCCGGTTTGCAGAAGAAAAAAATTTTTTTTCGTCAGGACAATGCACCTTGTTACAAAAGCATTTTGACAATGGCTAAAATCCATGAATTAAAGCTCGAATTCACCACATTTGGCCCTTAACGACTTCCATCTGTTTCCAGACCTAAAAAAATTCATGCGTGGAAAGCTTTTTTCATCAAATGATGAGGTCAAAACAGCTGTGGAAGCGTATTTTGCAGCACTTCCAGATTTTCACTTCAGGTATGAAATTCATAAATTGAAATCTAGTTGTATCAAGTGTGTTGATGTTCAGGGAGACTATACTGAATAATAAAATGTACTCCAAACCTTAAAATTGTGTTTTTCTTATCGAACCGCAAAACTTAATTATCAACCTAGTATTTAAGGCTTATACAAGTCTGAAAAATGTATACGAGATGAATAGCAAAATATTAGGGAAAATTTTTGGTTCTCTCAAAATATGTTAAAAGTTATAATAAACCTCATTTTAGTTTTCAACTATCAGAAGCAATTTTATGACTTCAAGTTGAACGATATTATATTGAATGATATTACATTGACCCTCTTTTAATTGATTTTCCCACATAATTTAACTCAAAACGTTGATAAACTGTCCTCATTGAAAAAGGCATCGAAAACTATAATATATACAATAAATTGATTCCCGCTATGTTGGTTTCCCTGGTAACTTAATAAGAAAAAAATGTCGGCTTGATAAAAAATACATGACTGATTCCATTTCAATTCATCCGGTGAGTGTGCACTTAGGTTTGCAAATCAAATTCAAACTAGCAAAATATTTTTCTACAATCAAAATAAAGGAACACGTATTTTTTTTTTTTTTTTTGGTTTGGACCAAAATTGGGGATTTTATGGCGTTTTGTAGGAATTTTGCCGAAAATTTAATTTTGAAAAATTCATGGAGTTTAATCGGTTTTTTCAACCGCATTTCTTTATTTATCAACTGATTTACATGAATCAAAATTTATTTGGTGCACAATGAAATTCGTTTAAGTAATAATTTAAAAAAAAAATTCTTTAACCCTTACTTTCCTTAAAATTGATGTTTATATTTTAAATAAAAATGCTAATTTTCTCAAAAACACCATCTTTTTTTTTCTCGAAAATTTGCACAGTGATAGTAAAGCACGTCCTCTTTATTCCAGTAATGGCGGTTTTCTTGCTTTTTTTGTTATAAGTGTAAAATTTGCAATTTTTAACGTTAATATTGAGTTCTTCTATACAAAATGAATAAAAAAAATTACACAGTTCAATTTTCACTTTCCTAGACGGTTTTGCGACACTGCTTCCGAAAATGGCACTTACATTCTTCTACCATTTTTGGTTTTCAAGATATCTTGAAAAACTTGAATAAAACCCATAAATTTGAAAAAAACCGAATTCTTTATTTTAGAGACACAAAATTCATTTATAGTAAGTTAGATGGAACTTAAATATACTCACGGTATAGAAAACCAAGCATTGTTTTGTTTTTTGCGATTTGACCGTACCTTGGCTTTTGTTTTTCTTCGAAAGTTCTCGGAATTTTTATTAGTTTTTTTTTCGATTGCTTCATGTAATTTCGCGACACATTATAGTCTGTGAAATGACCACACGGCTGCTATCCAGACTGCTTGTGAGTTTCTAACTCAAGTGCTAAAACTGACACCAGCTATTCAATTAAAAATTTTGCTGTTGATGAACTTTATTCCTTTAGAATAAACAAAATTGAACAGTGGAAAAATGCAAAAATGCCATGTTTGGAAGAGTGAGGGAACCAGAGGGTTAACTTCTTGTTACATAGCCAGAACAGCACAACACAATTACACGAAAGTAATCGAAAAAAAAAACTAATAAAAATTCCGAGAACTTTCGAAAAAAAACAAAAGCCAAGGTACGGTCAAATCGCAAAAAACAAAACAATGCTTGGTTTTCTATACCGTGAGTATATTTAAGTTCCATCTAACTTACTATAAATGAATTTTGTGTCTCTAAAATAAAGAATTCGGTTTTTTTCAAATTTATAGGTTTTATTCAAGTTTTTCAAGATATCTTGAAAACCAAAAATGGTAGAAGAATGTAAGTGCCATTTTCGGAAGCAGTGTCGCAAAACCGTCTAGGAAAGTGAAAATTGAACTGTGTAATTTTTTTTATTCATTTTGTATAGAAGAACTCAATATTAACGTTAAAAATTGCAAATTTTACACTTATAACAAAAAAAGCAAGAAAACCGCCATTACTGGAATAAAGAGGACGTGCTTTACTATCACTGTGCAAATTTTCGAGAAAAAAAAAGATGGTGTTTTTGAGAAAATTAGCATTTTTATTTAAAATATAAACATCAATTTTAAGGAAAGTAAGGGTTAAAGAATTTTTTTTTTTAAATTATTACTTAAACGAATTTCATTGTGCACCAAATAAATTTTGATTCATGTAAATCAGTTGATAAATAAAGAAATGCGGTTGAAAAAACCGATTAAACTCCATGAATTTTTCAAAATTAAATTTTCGGCAAAATTCCTACAAAACGCCATAAAATCCCCAATTTTGGTCCAAACCAAAAAAAAAAAAAATACGTGTTCCTTTATTTTGATTGTTAAAAAATATTTTGCTAGTTTGAATTTGATTTGCAAACCTAAGTGCACACTCACCGGATGAATTGAAATGGAATCAGTCACATGTAAAATACCCCTTTCGAGAGTTCGATGATATTAAAAGTAACATTGACCGTAAATTAGTTAAAGGCAAAACTGACTGAAGTAATAAAGTGCAAGGTAAATTTCCTTATTTGTAAATTGGAGAGTTTTGTACCTACATATAATTTTGACAAATAAAACCATTAAATTTGAACTAAAAATCGTCGTATGCAAATTTTTTCTTCGCTTACTTTACTGACACGATCAATTATAGGGGAATGTCGTCAGGGTTGGGCCACTGCTATTTCTCGTATATGACACGTGCTGCCATCTGTGTCATAGCGTCTAATTATTGTTCTCGATGCCAGAAAACTTTTTCAAGCATTGCTTGTCACCGGGATTGCGAATTTGTGTTGTTTTCGATAGTTCAAAAAATTTTGTAATAGCAGTGAAAAACGACTCAAAACTTGGAAAAGAATAATACCACCGCAAAAGTAAGTATATATATCCATTAAAGGGTGAACTATTAACAAGTTCCCAAAGGGAAAATTCGATTCTCTAACCTGTTCGCATGTAGTATTAATCGATCAATTTTTATTTCGAATCAGTAAAATAACATATCTCAATCGGTTTTCGGAGCACAGACTATTAACATTACCGTTTTGGATACCCCCAGAGTAGACACGAACGGGAAAGAAGCGAGTTCTATCGGCATAAAAGAGAAAGTAGCAAGTGAAACGCACGAGGAATTATCGAATTCTTCTCGGCCTTCGAATTCTTCGTCTCATGAGTTCACCCTCTGCAAGCGGCCGCCCCAACAGTGAAATCTAATCGGGGGCACCGCCCGATGAAAAGCACGTTCTTAACCTCCCCAGATAGCCGCAAAAAGTTACGTAAAAAGCAACAGATGCGCGATGCTTCGAAAACGACTTAAAAACGTCCGAAATCGGACGCGAAGAAATCGAACGCAAAAACAACACCTGCTAAACGATGTCACCTACCGAAAAAAGTACAAAAAATCCTCTTCCGGCGAAGATGTGGACCAAGACATCTACATTATATGCTTGGACTTGATGCCCGTGAAACTGAATCGAAACAATTCAATCGCATGCATTGAATGCAAGCGAGATGTGCACTTGAAGTGCGTCAATCTCACAAAAAGTTACTACACGTATGCCTAAATTGCGATTCAGATTGTGATTAATGTATTATGGAGATTTCTCATGAAAATTCTTTATAATCGAATGAAAAACAATAAAAAGCTTAATATGTATTCATTAATATTCAAATATAAAAAAAGATACAGAGGAAAGTTAAAAAGTGGCCCAACCCTGACGAAATTGCCCCACAGGATTCTTTTAATTAATTCGTCGAATCAATAAAGCGAGACTCGCCTAATTAATTTCCCGCTTAATTGAACAGAGAAGTTTGCATTTTACATCAGATCCAACACGAAGGAAGAACTTACTGACGTTAGCTCTGTTTCGGAAGAGGTAGGCCTGAAAACCAACATAACCAAAAAAAGATGGCATATCAATTCATAAAACCGGTGTCCATAACTGTTGATGATGCTAAGAAAAACGTCTACGATAAGAATATTAAGTATAATCGCAAGACATCTTTATATATAGTGTCCTTTTTTTACTCAATCATTTAACACTGAACTGAAGTATTTGATACAATAAATTCAAGACTTAAATCTAAATCATTTTGACACTGAAGTGCACTGAAGCGTTTCACCATTGTCAAAAACAAATCTGATTCCAACAAATACTTCAGCGTACTTTATATTATACAAACAATTACTTCAAGTCATTGCAAAACGTACGAGTATCCAAGCACTGTCAAGACATTTGCACTGCACATTGAATTGAAGTATTTGATATATAAAAAGCGGTTACAAGCCAAAGCATTATCGCCGATGTCGATTTGCTAATCCGTTCAAAACTTAGGGCAAAATTGGAAATGTATAAATCGTGTAACCCTATCCACAACAGGAAGACTCGACGATGTCTTGGAAAGGATCACTGAAATAATAAAAAAAAAATATAAATCGCGAAGATCTTAGAGAGAATGGCAGAATTTGGCAAAGGCCTCATGCCCCTTGGGAAGATAAAGAAAACAAAAAGAAATTGAACTGAAAAGTATAAAAATACTTAATACTCATGGTATGCAGATCATAGAAAATTATAGCGAAGTATCGAATTTAATAGCATGAATCTGAAGAAATACTGCGTCTATTAATATTCAAATTTGTTTCATTTGGAGTATGTAATTTTTAAAGAAAATCAAATTGTTTTTTCGTATTTCAAGTTACCATCTTATTTTGAAGTGTCAGTAAAAAATAGCAACTTGAGTATCATTAAAGGAATTAGTATTCAAAAAGTTGCTTCTTTTCAATCAAATAATCTTATCAAGTAATTCACTTAATTAACATCATTCAGTGTTGCCATATCAATGATGCTTTTTTAAGTGTGTTAATTATGTAGTGTTATAATTGAATTAACGCTTAATTTCTTTATTGTATTTGCCAATGGCAACTACACCTATTTAAATGTGTGGGTACATGTGCTTCCCATTAAGGTAAAAATTATTCCCTTGCGCTGGCTGAACCTGTCATATGCTAAAGGACTTAATAGCACGAAAAAGGTCAAAATATTGGTATTTTCTTAAGGAACATAAGTAACACTCAGTAGGATTTAAGTGGAATTTAAATTAGTAACATAGGTTTCATGCAAAAATAAAATGGTTCTTTACTTAATGCTACCGTAGATAGTTTAGTGCAAAAGTTAGAAAAAATTTCATCCAGAATCTTCCTTAGCATTTGAAAACAGTTCAAAGTTCAGCATGTGAAAATCCACACCCACGTACCGCTGAAATGCATATTTTTTTGTTGTTGTTAGCAAAAAAGTACAAAAAACGCACACCTACAAACAATGTCACAACTACTCAAGGGGAAAAGAAGCGGTACAAAGAGTGCTTCTTATTCACCAATAAACGCTTCCGCTCTGTAAGAACTATTCTTAATTATAAACAATTTGACACCATTGACGCATACGACAAGGAAGTATAAAATTTGTATATTAAGCAAATGTCTGTCCAAACAGAATCAGATATTTGAATGATTCCTACAGCC
This sequence comes from Calliopum simillimum, assembly GCA_951812925.1. Lineage (NCBI taxonomy): Eukaryota > Metazoa > Arthropoda > Insecta > Diptera > Lauxaniidae > Calliopum > Calliopum simillimum. The sequence continues at coordinate 121,517,869 of OX638370.1, read as the reverse complement.
TTAGAAAAAAAATGCAAAAATAGTATACTATCGATTACTCACAACGGCAGGGCAATGCATATAAAGGAAAAAACAAAGAAATTTGAATTTTTGCATGTGCTGTGTTTTTCTTGTAGCTGTGATTCTCGTCTAATCTATGCTTAAAGTTAAATAAAGTATGCTTGCAGAATTCTATAAGATATCGGCAATGCGTCTGATGAGGAATTGACTTATTATAGTCAATTTTCACCTGTGGTGGGTCCCAAAACTAGTAACGCAAGCTAGCCTTCCGATACATTTTTTTGCTTTTTTAAAAAAGTTTTTTTATTTATGTGTATTTTGCCTTATTTTTTGTGTTTTTATTGTTGTTTTACTCAAAAACACTGAACAATAAGCTCCAACCATCAATGTATTTTCATTGTTGGTAGCTAATAATTAGAAAAAATCAATTCAATTTCAGTTCAATTAAACAAAAGTAAATAAATTCGAAAAAAGAAAATAGAAAAGTGAAAAATAAAAAAAAATATTAAAACAACAAAAAATTATGATAATAAAACAACAGTATAAATAAAAAAAAAAATATCACCCGCGCTGAGGATCGAACCTGGGTTAATGCCAAATTAGTGTAACGTGAGTGTAAATATTGAAACAAACAAGTCTCTCTAAATAAAATTTGACATTTGAATGCTTAATGCAGCTTCACAAAAAATCATTGTGAAAGTGCTTCTAAACATCTATGGGAACATGCGCTTTAAAAGTGTTTGAACAAGAAGCGCTTAAAATTTCTCTCCTTGGGTATCTCTATATATTCATAGATACAAGAGATACATGCAAATATATGTCAGTTTGTGCATATTGATGTTGTCCTTAAGAGCAAAGTTGACGGTACCATTGCTAAAATGACTATTAACGAACAAAATAATTTCGTCTCAAAAAAAAACCTGATTTTCTTTTGTTTCCAGTAAAGTTTTTGTCAAACGCAATCTAATTCATAATAAGAATTAATATCACATTTTGCATTACAGTTTTACAAGCTTTCAGTTGAACTTAAAATTTTTTTTATTTTTAGTTAATCCAACAATACATTATTACATACCACTAACTGTTAAATTTCATCAAATGCTTGACTTTCCTTCCAAGTTATATCACTTAATTTATTTTTTGTTTTTCCTTTCTTTAGTTCTTTTTTTAAGTATTTTTTAATTAATAAATCACTTTGACTTACACTTTTAGAAAGAAAAAAAAATGTTGCCTACTATCGTGCGTCACAACTTTTGCTAGGTATCCTTGTGAAGTCGGATCCTATATTAAGTTCTTTCTTCTCAATGGCTTGACATTTTATACCTTAGCTGTTTGACTTTCAATTTGACTGCCAAGTTTTTCAGCTGAGCGTGAAAAGCTCTATAAATATTACTCTCTCACAAAAGCATGAATGCAGTGTTGCCAGTTGTCAAAATATTAAGCAAAATTTTTAATGAACAAATGATAATTTTAAAGTTAAGAGATGGCATTTATTTCAAAAACATATACGAAAAATATGCTTACAAGCTATGCTTCTGGTTGAAATATTCGATTACGCCCATTTTCAATAAGACGAGCTATCTTTGATATGAAGGCAGTGTACCAAATTTCATAGTTTTCTCGTGAAAAATATATCCACAGATAGACAGTCAGCCAAACGGACATAGCTATATCGACTCAATAGGTGACGTTGATCAAAAATATATGTACTTTTCCATACCTGCCACGCCTCCTTCTTTGCGTTTTCGTTTGTAACAAAGTGAATATACCCTGGGTGTGGGGTATACAAATTTATAGTTTAGGATCTTTATAATTTTTCAGTATACATAATATGTGGCCAAGTATGTTTATTCGAAATCCAAAGTTCCAGCTGCTACTTTTGAGACCTTTTTTTATGAATTTTTTCATATTGTAATTTTGAGATGAGAAAATATTTTAATTTTTTTATATTTTGCTACGTTTTACAACATTTTATTATATTTTTTTATTTTTTTAGTCGACATAAATAAAATTTTACGCATTATTGTAACGAATAATGAAAAATATAAATATACATACATTTTATATATATATATATTAGCCTGGTTTTAGTGTTGTATGAAAAAAAAAAATACAGCGATATTGATAGCCTGCACGGGCTAATTTTGTTAGGTTACTCAAAAAACTGATTTTAAAAAAATTTGGTCCCAATCGGAGAGGGGTAATACCTGCTCCATCGGGCCCAAAGAGGGGCACCTTTGCGTAAATTTCACGAAAATAATTCATAGCTCTCCCGGAGTGACCCCTAGAAGGGTAAATGTATGACAAGGTTACATTATTTTTTTCCTCCCAACATTTTTTTCAAGTGCACCTACCCCCTATTTATCACCCTCCGGGGGTCCCCCCTACGAAATCCACATTTTTGAAAATTCGCTGTAACTGTTCCAGAATGACCCCAAGATAGATAAGATGTATGACCAGGTCGTATTATTTTTTTATTCCCAACATTTTAATGTTACAGACCTACCCCCTATCTGTCCCCCTTTTGGGGTCCCCCTACAAAAAACTCAAAAAATTAAAAAATTTCTAAAAATAGTTCAAAGCTCCCACGGAGTGACCTCTAGAGTGGTGAATTGCATGACCAGGTTCTATTATTTTTTTCTCCCCAACATTTTTTCTTGACACACTTGCACCCTATCTGCCACCCTGTTAAGGGCCCCCCTCCAAAATCCACATTTTTGAAAATTTGCTGCATTTGTCCCGGGATGCCCGCAATATTGGCTTAATATCCAATTAGGTCCTATTATTTTTTATTCCCTTATATTTTTCGTTGACACACCTACCCCCTAAAAGCCACCTATTTGGGAGCCACCCCTACAAAAACGCTAAAAAAATTAGGAAAAATATCGAAAAATAATTCTTAGCTCCCCCGGAGTATTTCATAGAAGAGTAAAACGTAAAACCAGGTCCAATTATTTTTTCCGACATTTCCCCCAATCCAATCTACCTCCTATCTGTCACCCTTCAGGAGGTCCCCCTACTAAGTCCAAATTTTTAAAAATTCGCTGTAACTATCCCTGGTGACCTCTAGATGGGACACATGTATCACAAGATCCTATTATTTTTTTATCTCCAATATTTTCCCCTCACACACCTGCCTCCTATCTGCCACCCTTTTGGGGCTACCCCTATAAAAACACTTCAATATAGGAGTTCACTTATAAAGTGACACAGTTTAATTGTTACATATCATGCTCTGGCGCGGTTAAAAACATTCGTTTCATTTCACTTACTTATGTTCATTTATTTCATAAGCCATCGAACAATAATACGTAAATCAATTAAATTAAAAAAGAATTTAGAGTTAGATAAGCCTCTTTTGGTTGCTTGTTGGCAATAGTTTCTTATAACTTGCGATGACTAATAGCAAGTCTTAAAAATCACCTTGATTCCACCAGAGGCCTTCATTGTAGTCTTGAGCCATCTTTACGCCACTTTCAGCCATGTCATTGACAAAGGGCACTTAATTCCATTTTATGAAGCCCTCTATCAGCTTTTTTACGCTGCTGAGAATGATTACGGTAGAGTCAGCTGAAGGAGAAGGTCCTTCTTTATCATCTTTAACAGATGATGTGTCATTTTCTTTTGCCTAAGTTCGGTAGACCTTTTCCTTCAGCTCACTCTACCGTAATTAGTCACAGCATCGTAAAAAAACTGATAGAGGGCTTCATAAAATGGAATTAAGTGCCCTTTGTCAACGACATGGCTGAAAGTGGCGTAAAGATGGCTCAAGACTACAATGAAGGCCTCTGGTGGAATCTAGGTGATTTTTAAGACTTGCTATTAGTCATCGCAAGTTATAAGAAACTATTGCCAACAAGCAACCAAAAGAGGCTTATCTAACTCTAGATTCTTTTTTAATTTAATTGATTTACGTATTATTTTTCGATGGCTTATGAAATAAATGAACATAAGTAAGTGAAATGAAACGAATGTTTTTAACCGCGCCAGAGCATGATATGTAACAATTAAACTGTGTCACTTTATAAGTGAACTCCTATATTGAAGTGTTTTTATAGGGGTAGCCCCAAAAGGGTGGCAGATAGGAGGCAGGTGTGTGAGGGGAAAATATTGGGGATAAAAAAATAATAGGATCTTGTGATACATGTGTCCCATCTAGAGGTCACCAGGGATAGTTACAGCGAATTTTCAAAAATTTGGACTTAGTAGGGGGACCTCCAGAAGGGTGACAGATAGGAGGTAGATTGGATTGGGGGAAATGTCGGAAAAAATAATTGGACCTGGTTTTACGTTTTACTCTTCTATGAAATACTCCGGGGGAGCTAAGAATTATTTTTCGATATTTTTCCTAATTTTTTTTGCGTTTTTGTAGGGCGCCCAAAGAGGTGGATTTTAGGGGGTAGGTGTGTCAACGAAAAATATAAGGGAACAAAAAATAATAGGACCTAATTGGATATTAAGCCTATATTGCGGGCATCCCGGGACAAATGCAGCAAATTTTCAAAAAATTGGATTTTGAAGGGGGGCCCTTAAAAGGGTGGCAGATAGGGTGCAAGTGTTTGAAGAAAAAATGTTGGGAGAAAAAAATAATAGAACCTGGTCATGCATTTCACCACTCTAGAGGTCACTCCGTGGGAGCTTTGAACTATTTTTAGAAATTTTTTTAATTTTTTGAGTTTTTTGTAAGGGGGCCCCAAAAGGGGGACAGATAGGGGGTAGGTCTGTCACATTAAAATGTTGGGAATAAAAAAATAATAGGACCTGGTCATACATCTTATCTATCTTGGGGTCATTCTGGAACAGTTACAGCGTCATACATTTCACCCCTCTAGGGGTCACCCCGAGGGAGCTATGAATTATTTTCGTTAAATTTTCGCAAAAGTGCCCTTCTTTGAGCCCGATGGGGCAGGTGTTATCCCCCTCCGATAGGGACCAAACTTTGGTATAATCAGTTTTTTGAGTAACCTAACAAAATTGGCCCGTGCAAGCTATCAATATCGAAAAAACGCGCACTAAAACCAGGCTAATATATATCATGCATGTATGTTTTGTATAGTATAAAAAGTTGATCCTTATCAAAAAAAAAACACTGAAAAAAGTGATTACAAAAATTTTTATTTAAAAAATATCGTTAATTAGCCTAGAAAATTTCATAAGCAATGTATGCACATATACAATTTACCGTTTAGGAGTTATGAAATTGTTCTGAAAAGTAAATAGTAAAACATAACTTTTTTTTCATATGAAAGGTCTTTTTTTCAAAAAACATATTTTGGAAAGAGCGTATTTGTAGCTTCGTACTAAAGTTGTATTAAATTTAGTACTTTTTACCAAATATCAAAAATTTACTTTGTGCTTATAGCCTGATTCAAAACGTTTCAAAATGTATGTATGTATGTATTCTCCTTTAACTCCTAGGAGGAGCATAGGGCCAAAACGTTTCAAAATAGTCTGTACATAAAAATCGGTTAAGAAATGTCCAAATTATTGACAATTATGTCAAGAGAGTTGTCACAATTCAGCGATTTTTTCACTCCTCGCACCCCTCCAGAAACGCAAAAAAAAAAGTTTTTCTCTTAGAACTGGTAACACTGCACAACCCTGTGTGAATGTTTTGCAAAATACTTAAAAAAAAAAATGCTAAGTTAAATCAATATGCGTGCGCAAAATTTATGAAGGACAAGGACTTTAATTGGGAAATAAATGAAAAAGATAAGGCTGGAAGATGCGAGTTTTTCCACTCAAAGATAAGTTAATGAATTTAAGACTAAAGTTTGTTACCAAATTCAAAAATTCGTTCGAAGGAAGAAAATTTAGCTCCACCTGTTGTTGTCAAAATTTTTTCATTGAAAATGCTCGAATTATATAAATAGCACTACTTCAAATTTATATATGTGCTCCCATATATATATATATATCTGTATATGTTAAACTATTTTTAGAAATTCAAAGATTATCAATATGCAGATAAAGTTATAGTGCGTAGAAAGTAAACGTACTGTAGACAATGCAACTTTGAAACATTTCATTTGTTATATCTTTTGACGTCATATGTATAAGAAAACTGGACAAAATGTTGTCTTACAAAATATTTCTTTAAAAACGCTTTTAAAATTTATCACATACCTTTCTTGAGTTACTCGTTGCACAGAAGAAAAAATTTCACTTTGATAAAAACTTTACTGAAAAAGTCGATTAGAACTTTTCATTATTATTCATGTCCAACCTACGCAATTGTCTTTGTATTGCTCACACTGTATAGCACAGTTTTTATTATTTTCCACTTCTTTTTATTTGACTTTTTTCTTCTTTTTCTATTATTCAAAGACAAAAGAAAACCCGTGCGCAAAGGAATCCAAACAAAATACTTCTGTTTAATAGTTACCGTTAAAATTCCAACTTTTATGGCGTCTATCGGACAAAAAAGAACTTTGAAAGCTTTAAGAGCGAGTCAAATGAGAAATTCCTTGAATTGCAGAATTTTACTCATTCTCAAAAGAGATAGAGAACGCATGCCTGAAATGAGACAAACCACCACTGAAACCATAACCTTACATTTATACACGAGTACATACAGACTTAACTCCGAGTAACTGGTCCGCGACCATTAATGGAATTTAATACAAGTTATACATAGAAGTGTATGGATGAATACAAGTAGAGTTTTATACGAGTACACACGATACTCAATTAAATTATTCCGCTGAACTGTTGCGCTCCTTCGTTGCCGCCGCAGCCAAAGTCATAATACTTATAGTATGTTAAGTGAGAATCATTGCCAGCCTTCCTTATTTTTTTTTTTTTTGTATATTTGTTCATGGCGGCATGTTTTAGTGACACCTGTTACGTGCTTCCATCTGTATTTCGCCAATTTCCGCATGCCTCTTCTTGTTGAAAGCCCCATAGAATGAAATATCATGTTTCTCTAACTTTCGTATCAGTTTATACATATGTGCATAAATACTGTATGTGTGCAAATATGCAATAAGCTGAGCAATACATTAAGTAAAGTTTTTTAATTAAGTTTGGAGTTCATTCAAAGTCCAAGCATCTTTACCAGAATATTGTGGAGCGTTTTAATTTAAAGCAATTTAAAACTTTTACCAAAAATTGTCATGTCACTCCATCTTTGCGGCTAAGATTTTCAGGTAAATGATTTGCACAATAACATTCACTAGAATCGCCCAGCAAATGTATTAAATAATTTTGGTACTAAAGTCAGTGCTATGCTTTTTGTCTTTCTTTTTGTGCTTTATCCTTTTTTCAGCTCGGTGTGACCTTGTATTTTGTTGTAGTTGATATTGAAAATTTGTATTTAAATTTACCTGGCTTAAAGTCAAAATATTAACAAAAATGTAACTTTGTGCACATCTACACACAAATAACTTTCTAATGGTGTATAATTTAATGTCGTGCTCCATTTCTAACATAGTGAAAAAGGTAGGACAAATTTTTGTCTTGCATATTAACATTTAGATTAAATAGGGATTAAACAGGTTCAATTTGTATTTATCAAAAACAAGTTATTCTGGCTGTGTCTCAAAAGTAAGAATGACTTTTAAAAATAATAATATCATTATTTTATTATCTACTTACGACCCTTTCCATTTAAATTTTTTCGAATTAGCAGTTGGGTCCTCAGATTTTTATAAAAATTCACAGAGCTGTTCTAAGTGCTCAGTATAGAGACTTCTCATTATTAGTTTCGCGGAAAAATTTTTGTTTTTGCAAGTTATGGGCATGGAACTTCAGAGTGTTAAAATAGTGTTTTTGCGAAAAGTCGATGCATTTTTTTTTTCTGAGGTCCGGCATTTTGTCAAAAATAAATTTTTATTTTAAGATTCTTGTATCATTTTAAATGTTATTTTGATTTCCATTCCCCAAAGGGCGACACCTGGGCAGCTATGAGGCTATTTGTCGATCGTCCTCATAGTTTCTTGAAGTTTGACCTCGATAAGTTGCTACTTAATACCATCTACCTCATTTTTTGGCTTACGCATTATTACGCATTATCAAACCTCACAAAATAAAGGATTTCCAAATCGAGAAATCGTAGACTTAATCATGTCAATTATGCGTATCCAATAAAAAAGCTGAATTGTGCAAAACAGCCATTTTTCGACCTTTCAAACAATCCCCGCCGTCGGGTGCATCTATTTATTTTGGACTCATAATTTTTCACCAAATGTATATTATGCAGACATATAAGTATCAATGGAAAGCTAGAGACCTTAGCTAACAACTGGTAAGGAAAGTAAATCGACTTCAACAAAATCAGCATCACTGAAAACGTCTGGATCGAATGGCATCATGCATGTTGCCCTGAAACCAGACTTGAATGTTTTGGGCTTCAATGTCAGATCAATTTTTTTGCAGACTAAACCGACTAGGTGACGTAATTTCTAGCCCTGGTTGACATTGCTCTTTTGCCAAACATGTATTTTTTGTACCAATCCATGGCCACCATCTGCTCCACGGTTCACTTGTCTGGAAACTCAATACCGAGATTTTTTGCAAATTGCTATGCCACCTTATCACCCACACTTAATGAAAACAAATTTTTTTCTGCGATATCTTTAAAGGGCCTATTGGTTCTTTCCTTTTCACTAAAAAAGCATAAAAGAGCATAAGAATAGGTACCATTTAAATTAGTAATGTTGGGATCCACTACGATATTTCAGTAAAACACACGCTTTAAATAAAAAAAGAGGGGTGCCCACATCCGACCCAATTGGGTGCCTACAACCGACTTTGGGAAGAAAAAAAGTTATGAGGAAAAAACTTTCTTTTTTTTTTTGATAAAATGGACCTATAGAAGCGCTCTATCGAAATCTTACGCTAAATTTGTGTATACGGCAAAAAATGCTTAGAATTGTCCAAAGAATACGTGTGAATCTTTCGAGAATTTTTGCAAAATTTTATAATTCTTCAAAAAGTGGTCAATAAAAAATAAATTTTAAGCTCCATAAATTCTGAGAAAATTCGCACGTATCCTTTGGACGATTCTAAGCATTTTTTGCAAAATAAACTGTTTTTATAAGATGCCTTGCTTTTGAGTAAAAATACATTTTCCGACCGCGTACTTGAAAAACGGAACCGAATATTATATATTATATAAGAACGCCCCAGAAAACAAGCTATAATACATGGTATAAGACCCGGAAGGCGCTAATCCTCCTATTAAAGCAAGGCAAAAAAAGTCATCAGCAAAAGTGATGAACAAAAACTGTAGCAGCTATTTCCCTGAAAACTGGACGTATGGTAACTGGTTATAAAATGATATACTGAAGACTGCTTACTGCGGAGCTAATTAATGCAATAAATGCAGAAATTAAGAAGCTTCTAAAACACGATTTTGAGAACTGTGTTAATATTCTGTCGAGAATATTGTAGCATGTTCGTGATAATATCTAAAAAACAAAAAAGCCAATATTTTTGGCTTTGTTAAAAAATACTCTGCGTACGTGACATTCTTTGACAACAGATTAAATCGAAAACTCACGTTTAATATAGAAATTAATCCAACCTTAAATAAAGTTAATATGTTTTCATTTTTCCACTCTATTATTCACACCTTTGTTTATTTTAATATTTAAAATATTTCATTTATGACTAAGACTACAAGGTATATGTATGTATGTATGATACTTTCATTATTTACAAAATAAATATAAAATTAAGACTATGAGTTAATACAGTGTAAAGAAAACTTTTCATATCAAATATTTGAGTATATTCCTAAAGTATGACAAACTCGAGAAAACGAAACATTATAGCATTTTCAATTGGTTAAAAACTTCTTCAGAACTTAATTTTAAAATATCAAAATTAATATCATTGCTTATATCTATATGTATTTCAAGTTTTGGTTTAATGGAAATTACTTTCGTTCCTCATTTCACTTTTCATTGCAATTACAAAATGTTTTTTCTTTTCATATCTTAATTACGCCAAAGTAACTACGATTATTTGTATCTTTTAGTATAGCATTGCGATCAGTATGAAAATCTCGCAAATGTATCGTTTCGTTCGCTCCCAGATAGATAAGTCCACTGGTATGACATGTATGTATTTTGAATGGCATATTCGTTGGTACCGTATTCAGACACTGCAAATACGGTTTGTGTCCATGGAATATCACAAAACCATTTTGATCATGCGAATTGTTATAGCAAACTTGTGCGTAAATGTAATAAAGACCCGGTTCTTTTATCGTTAGTATACCGTTGTTTACATTGAAATATTGATCAAAGGAAATTTCATTAGACCAACTGGGTGTGCCAATGTACATATCACCAGAATAGGCTGAAATAAATGTAAAATTTTAGTTATGTTTTTGTCACTAGATTATAATACAAACTTACAATCGACCCTTATGGCTGCATGACGATCCGGTACCTTGCGATTCAAATGAAAATGTGCTGCTGGTGTAGATGAGGATGAACTGCTGCTGGCAGTTAATTTGGCTGAAATTAGAGAGTCACCTGTAAATTTAATAAAAATGTTTATCTCCTTACTTTGGAAGTTAAATAATGTTGGAGTGAAAATAATAGACGTGGATCTAAAACAATTATAAGAAGACCTTACAAAATCGAAATTCAAAAGGAATCAAAGGAATTAGACGAAAATATTGCAAAAACTTAAACGATACAGAAGTTGAACAATATTGAAAAAACCTCAACTTGATTAAAAATCAGATAATATTGAAAAACATTGAAAATGTTAAGAAATTTCGAATAGTAGCAAAAAACATATAACAAGTCTATAAAAATCAATAAGGAAAGGAAGCTATTGGAAAAATTTAAGTTTATCGAAAAACTTGGTAATACTTAAAATTAAAGCACAATTTCTAAGCTTTAAAATAGAATATCATTCAAGATGGTATTCAGTCGATGAGTGGCAGTTTTCGGCCATAGTGCGCCCTCGGTTGGGAAAAGCTTTTTTTACCCAAGCCTATGGCATTTTACGAAAAAAGTTTTCAAATTATAAAAGGCTTAGAATCGTCCAAACTTCACATACATATGTAGGTACTAAGAGTTTTTGTCAGAATTTTTTGAGACATTGTATACACTGCAGTATTTAGACCTCTTCACATAGCTTTTGCCCAGATCTTAAGCTTACTATTACTCAGTGTCGGAATGAAATTTAGTTGAATTATCTCAAAAAACCACGCCCTCTTGTTTGATTTCGTCTAGTTCATAGCGTTTATTTATAGTTCTTAGTGTCTGAGTGAAATTATTTTGGATTAACTCAAAAATCGTTTTCAGTGTTGCATATTGAAGCTTTTGTTTTTTTATAAAAATAACATTTAAAAGTTAAAGTAAAAATTATTAAAAACAGTATTTCGATGAAAATTACAAAAATCATCAACTTGAACAACCTGTATTTTTATTGCAAATAATACTATCACACATAGGTACTACATTATTTTGAGTCAAATCGGTGACTTAAAAATTTTCAACTGGTAGGGGAATAGTGTCGCGGGCATAGGTCAGGTGTGGGCATCCCCACGTAACGTTTGACTGAAAACAAATTTATGCAGTATATTTTGTGATTCAAAACCGAATCCAAAAAAATGTTCACACAACAGAGTTTGCTTATTGCTTTTCAAAGTGGCTATGAAGGTCGGTTGTGGGCACCCCTCTTTTTTTATTTAATGCGTGTGATTTACTGAAATATCGTCGAGGATGTTGTGAGGAGGAAAGTTGGCAGAGCCGCGTTTTCCTCCCACAAATCATTGCTCGTAATATTATATTTTATATCATATTCTTTTCTATCAATTTATAATTCAATTTATATAATTATTAGTCGAAATAACTTTACAAGTATTAATTAAGTAATTATTTTAGAAGAGATAGCGTAATTTAGTAAAATCCCCACCAATCAATAAAAGTGATTAAATGGCAACACCGCACAACAGCTGTTTCTGACACACAGCTGTCGTTCGAATTGTTCATTGTCAAACAATGCTAGCATAAATTTAGACACACAGCAGTTGATCAGGACAGTCTTTGCGTGGCCGGCGGCCAGCACACAACAGCAGTAGCAGCAGTAAGCAGTAGTAGCGGTGATAGCAGAAGTAGCAGACGAGGAGGAAAGCAGTCTTTGCGTGGCCGGCGACCGGCGAACATCAGCAGCAGAAGGAGAACACAGGAAACATAAGAAGAAAACCGGTAAGCAGCAAGGGAAATTAAATATTTAAAGTAGTGGCATGAGTAGTAGTAGTGGTGTGGTAGTATAGTGACGTAGTAGTGGAGTGACGTAGAGACCGTGCATAAGTAACATTGTTGTGTAGGGGTGACGTAGCCCGATACGAAATCAGCTACCTCACGGCCATAAGCCACGCGAGTAACTTAATCTTGTGTATATTAGGGGTGGCGTAGCCCGATACGAAATCAGCTACCTCACGGCCATAAGCCACGCGATTAATCTATTCTTGTGTATAGCAGGGGTGACGTAGCCCGATACGGAATCAGCTACCTCACGGCCATAAGCCACGCGTGTAACTTAATCTTGTGTATAGCAGGGGTGACGTAGCCCGATACGGAATCAGCTACCTCACGGCCATAAGCCACGCGTGTAAATTATTCTTGTGTAAAGCAGGGGTGACGTAGCCCGATACGAAATCAGCTACCTCACGGCCATAAGCCACGCGATTAATCTATTCTTGTGTATAGCAGGGGTGACGTAGCCCGATACGGAATCAGCTACCTCACGGCCATAAGCCACGCGTGTAATTTATTCTTGTGTATAGCAGGGGTGGCGTAGCCCGATACGAAATCAGCTACCTCACGGCCATAAGCCACGCGGTTAATCTATTCTTGTGTATAGCAGGGGTGACGTAGCCCGATACGGAATCAGCTACCTCACGGCCATAAGCCACGCGCGTAACTTAATCTTGTGTGTAGTAGGGGTGGCGTAGCCCGATACGAAATCAGCTACCTCACGGCCATAAGCCACGCGTGTAACTTATTCTTGAGTATAGCAGGAGTGCCGTAGCCCGATACGAAATCAGCTACCTCACGGCCATAAGCCACGCGTATGAAACCGTCTTGTAGCGTAGGTGGGAGCAGCCTGACATGAGATCAACTACTCACGACTATCAGCCACGAGTTTACGACAGTAGCCATTTCAGTAGGAACAAGCGAGACGACAAACCAATTCTACACTTAACGAGACCACGGCTATCGGCGACGAGAGAGCGACGCATAGGAGCGAAGAATGGTGGGGAAGCAGAGAGGCGTGTTTTAAGATATATATATTATTTTCTATGTATTAAGAGAAACTGAATAAAGAAATGAAATTGCACTAAACAAACAAAACTCCAACCCGTGACTTTGAATTTAACCAAGAGGCCGTCCTTTTCTTTATAAATTTTTGTAGCCGAACCCCTGGACACCGGCGAGCAAAACCGCTGGCTGAAAGGTTCGTTACAATGTCAACATAACAAATTTAAATGGTGTTATCCCTTTTTACGCTTTCTTGGCCAAAGAGCAATGTCCACAAGGGCTAGAAATTACATCACCTAGTCTGCAAAACAATTGATCTGACATTGACGCTGAAAACAATCAAGTCTGGTTTCAGGGCAACAGGCATGATGCCATCCGAACTGGACGTTTTCAGTGTCGCTGATTTTGTTGAAGCCGTTGAGCAGAATTTGTTGAATTTGTTTGAGTCAATGTTTCCAAAATACATAGATTAATTTTGCTTTCTTCTAAATTTGATTGCGTTTAACTTCAAATTTTCCCATTTTTAGCTGATTTTCTAAATGTGCCCACAACAAACCCAAATTTTTATTATTTTTTTTTTTTTTTTTGTCAAAAATTATCATTTCACTATTTTTTTGACATAATTTTTTCAACTAACGAAGTCAATTTACGTTCGTAGTTAGGTAAGGTCTCTAGCTTTCCATTGATACCACAGGCCCACAAAAAAAAAGTACCGTGCGCGGAAGATCAGACCACCTGAACTTTATGTTTTCGGGGTCGCTGAATCCGAATATGGTGTCAGAATAGCGAAGTTGGTTCGCGTTTTTTCAGAAATCAGCAATTACGCTGAAAACTTAAATTTTTTTTTTCAGCATTATTTCTGAAAAAACGCGAACCAACTTTGGTTCTGTGCACAGACCAAAAAAAAAAGAAAAGGTGCCCTGCGCGAAAGATCAGACCACCTGAACTTTATGTTTTCGGGGTCGCTGAATCCGAATATGGTGCCAGATTAGCGAAGTTGGTTCGCGTTTTTTCAGAAACCAGCAATAATCAGTAATTTTCAGCATTATTGTTGATTTCTGAAAAAACGCGAACCAACTTCGCTATTCTGGCACCATATTCGGATTCAACGATCCCGAAAACATAAAGTTCAGGTGGTCTGAACTTCGCGCATTGTACTTTTTTTTTTTTTTTGGCCTGTGTACTTATATGACTGCATAATATATGTACATTTGGTCAAAAGATATGAGTCAAAAACAAAATAGTGCCCACACCCGACACTGATCCCTTACACTTGGCGTGTTTTCCTTCATATACTCGCAATATTTATGATTTATCTAGCTTACCACTTTTAACAATCGGAAACTTGCGCCTACGACTATGTCCATGATGACGAAGTGGCGAATACCGACGTTCATCTCGTTTTTCACCCACTATATAGCGCTCAGAATTGCTACCATGTCCATTAGAATCACCGGATTTTTTTCTAAAGCAAAAAAGAAAATTTTTGCATTATTATTTCAGATGAATACAACAACAATATATCGCTCAAATGTGACACAACTAATGGAATAACTACGAATTTTGTACTAAAATCAAAAAAAAAAAAAATGTATTCTAATTGTGAATGCATTTTCTAGCAAATGAACTTTGCGAACAAAATCGATTCGTTTGTTATTACAATCGGTCACTCCAGTCACTCCAATCGTACCGCATTACGGGCTTTCTGCTGTGATGTTGTAGATTTTGACTACTTTTCAACGGCTCTATCGTAGCTACATTTCGATGATCATCAGTTTTATTTAGTTTTTCCAAAAGAGATGCTTCATAGATTGGTAGACCATTTGATGCATTTGCTATAGCGCGTTTTTCTCTTTCGCTTGGAGTGCTTAATAAACAGAAAAAAAATAATAATTTAAAATAGTTTTACATTTTTACTAAGACAAATCATTTGCTTACCTAAGTTTCTTTTTGGAATCCTTAGACTCTTTATACATTTCGAAATCATCAAATAAATTACCATCATCTGAAGAACTGTTGTAATCTTCATCTTCGTCCTCATCTTGACTGTCATAATTTTTATACTTTTTAAACATTTCATTATAGTTCTCATTGAATTCATCAAGTACAACATCTTTATCGTTGTCATCTACATCATCATCATCGTTGTCATCAATATGACTTACATCATCAACAACATCGTCATCATCATCATCATCTTCGTCATTAGCAGGATCATCGTCATCTTTATCAACAACATATTCATAATCTTCGGTATCGTCAATGAGTGCATTGTTATACTGAAAGAAGAGTTGGATTGTTACTTGAAAATTAGTGTTTGATGAAAAATGTTTTCTTCGATGTTTTATAATGATAATAGGTACTTGAAAACTTTAAAATAAACTATCAATTTCTGGAAATATATTTTCTGAAGAAACCTAATTTGAAGCTTTCTTTATGAAAAAACTGTTTTCGTCAAACATTGTTTTAGTGTTTCAATTAGATGCTTCAATCAAAAGAAACGCCCGATGGAAGTTTTTCTTTCAAAAATGTATTTTCCAAACGAATGTCTACATTGTAAATGTAGACACAATGAATACAAAAAGTCGCATTTTTAAAATTGCAGATGCCAGTCTCATAAATTTGCAATTTTTATTTGTTTTAAAAGAATAGAATAATTTAAAATGAAATATCTAAACAACGGAGACGCCATATGACTTATAAATAAATCATAAGATTTTAGAAAGCAATATATAATTTGTATTCTAAGTAAAACGACTTTTTTTGTTAAATGAAATATTAACCAAATGAAAACAAAAACATAAAACTATATTTCAAATCTATTTTAAACCAATATAGAGCATCGAATAAGTATATAGGAAAAAAAATAAAAATAAAAATGGACAAAAAATATTTCCTTAGTTCAAAAATAAATACTCAGAAAACTCAAGTATTTGCCAATAAAAATATTCTTTTTTTAATAAAGCTAATTTTCGGATTTGCTTTATTTTAATAAATTAGATCTATATGCTATTTTAGCAAAAATATTTAAAAGAATGGCAACAAGTATATACATGATATTACGTACAAACAAAGTATAAGTATATTATTTTTCATTAAGTTTTTTTCATATCTTTCCATCATATAAATTTTACTTTAATTTGTACCCGTCAAATGTCTAACGATAAGTGGAATGAGAATGATATATGCGCATAATTAAGATTAATATCCATAACAAACGCATACAATTTTATTGAGGAAGACTATAAAAATTATTTTGTCAACATTTTAGCGCCACCTACAAGAAAACAATATATGAAGCATCTATTAAAAAGTCCTTGAACGTTGGGAAAATACATATTTCAAAAGTCATTAACTTTGCATTGAAAAGTAGAAACTATTTACGAGCACAAATAGATAGTTCCAAATATAATTTTTTCATATTAAATGTTACTAATTAGAAGAAAATCACTTCGTTTAAAAAGAAGCGGACACAAACTATTTAAAATTGCCTGTATGGGCACGGTGTCCACAAAAATTCTATATGTGTGTCACAAAGTATTATGGTTAACAGGGAGAGCAAGCTAGTTTTAATGTGGTACAAATACTTATCAAAATTTTTTTTCGAAATCATTCGCTTATTTTCAATTGAAATCAATTTTGTAATTGAAAAATTACAAAAAAAAATTATTTAAAAATTAAACCTTAAAATTATTGGTGTGTGCAGAGAGTATGAAAGCTTGCTTGCTCCGATATATGCACAAAAACTTCATGCTGTCATAACACATGCTTAACACTTGTCAGAACAGCCGTATTTGTTTTCTGTCAAAAGTTACGGGGGGGTGCCCGCACCCGACCCATGCCCGCAGGCGACACTATTCCTCTATTTATAACAGACAAATAAGGTTTGTACAAAATTTTAAAATACTACAAAAGCTTTTCCACTTACAAAGGTATATGTTGTCCACATAGTAAATAAAATACAATAGAAATTGTATGTATTATGATAATCTCAGGGATATACATCTAAAATTTTATAATGTTTCTTAAAGTCAAATAAAGATTGATATGTCCGTTCGACTTAATGCCAGTGGTTTCATAATATATATTTGAGGAGTGATTTTTCAAAAGGGCGTAAAACCATGTTAAGCAAATTTTCAGTCATGAGAAAAAACTTTTATGGGTTGTTTGAAATAACTTATTTTTTTTAATGTCCCTTAACATTTTTGTTGTAACATATTTGTAGTAATTGCAAAAAGTAAAAAACATTTGGAAATAAGCCCTTTTGTTTGAAAACACCGTTCGACACAAAAAAAAAAACACATGAGAAAATCCAAAAAATTCTTAAAGTAGACATTAAAAAAAAATACCCGTGTCTCTTGGTTTTTCCCCAGCACGTCAAATTTTTTTTTAATCGATTTTTGAAGTTTTTTTATCCACTGTACATGAAAAAAACAAAAATTCTGCATTCTTGTGTTAAATCGATGAATTTAACTATATGATCCTTACATCTGAGGTTTATTATGAGTTCAGTAAACTTATGCAGGATATTGCGGGGAATATTTTTGTAGAAAATTTTAACCATGTACAACCCCCACATGTGGGTCATTTTTGCCCTTTTCTTAAAAAGGTACAAAAATGACACCTAAAACAGGGGAATATTGAGTCAGTATGCACTACTGAAATATTTGCTATACAATTTCACTACTAGTTGTTGAACACTTAAAAAGCAAAACTTTATCCCGAAAGCAAAAAAATCGTTAAAATCAGTAAGCAGTTCTAACAATAAATATTTTCCAAATTTCACCCCACTGTAAAACTCTTAAACTACAATTTTGACAAAACTCGTTCTCACAAGATCATAACGTAATCACACAAGGATCATTTCCTAGAACACATTAACCCATTATATCATGTTTATGTGGGTCTTTTTGACCCCTTTTTCTAAAACTGAGCCACAATGGGTTAAAAAAATTTGCGAAAATATCCTACAAAAAATTTCACTTAGGGTTACCGAAGACGAAAAATTCGTTAAACTTAAGGTAAGCGCGTCAGGGATGTAATTAATATGCAATGCGAAAAGTCCTAATTGATTTTAACGATTTTTTTGGTTTCGGGCTCAAATTTCGACCTTTACGTGTTTAGAAACTAGTAGTGAAATTTTATAGCAAATATTTCTGTAGCACATACCGACCCAATATTTTCCTTTTTTGGGTGTCAATTTTATACCTTTTTAAGAAAAGGGCAAAAATGACCCACATGTGGGGGTCAAACAAGGTTAAAATTTTTCACAAAAATATTCTCCGCAATATCCTGCATAAGTTTGCTCAACACATGACACACCTCAGATGTAAGGATCATATAGTTAAATTCATCGATTTAACACAAGAATACGGTATTTTTGGTTTTTTCATATACAGTGGATAAAAAAACTTTAAAAATCGATTAAAAAAAAAAATGTGACGTACTGGGGAAAAACCACGAGACACGGGTATTTTTTTAACGTCCACTTTAAGAATTTTTTGGATTTTCTAATGTGTTTCAAAAAAAGTTTGAAATTGTTCCACAGTGAAATCACTCTTATTTCACCATTTGGAAGTTTATGCTGATGTCTATAGGCATGGTATGTAAGCACCTATATAGTCTGGGGTATATAAAAATTTTTTTTTTTTTTTTTTTTTTTTAAGAATTTTTAAAGGCCAGTTTTTCAGTGCAAGTTTAAACTTCGTTTAAACGACGTTTTATTAAACGCGTTTAAATTGTTAAACTCGTTTAAATATGAATTGACTTTTTCAGTGTGAGTTTAACTGGAACTCGTTACTTTGATTTTTAGTAGGCAAGCTGTTGACTTATAAATATTGAAATTTTTTGACAACTCGCAGCGAGAAATTTAAATTTTAGAAAAGTTTCCTAAAATCGTTCTGATTCTTCTGGAAAGCTGCGAAAATGTCAGGAGCAGCATCAGCAACAATAAAGCAGCGGGTGGCTACAAGAAAATTTCGATTGCGCGTATTCCTGCGAAAAGTTATTTTTCAGGCTTTCAATTATTGGGGGTTGGCCACCACAACAGTTGGCCTACATTTACTATATCACCGCTGAAGAAGCTGATTTAATGAAAAATGTACCCGGTTGGGACGTTGGTGCCTGGTAAAGGGATCCAGTATCAAAGCTTTGCCCAAGGACATCTTGGTTGCTCCAATGTTTAAGGAATTTCATGGTCATACTGATTGAAAATCATATGCAGAACGTGATCACATTAAAAAGTGGTCAAAAGAGAAGTTTGTGAATTACTTATTTTCAAAATAAAATAAAAGACGAAGAATAAACTTCAGAACTGAAATAAATTCTTCTTTTCCAAATTGTGGACTTTTTTTATTCATTTATTTATTTGTTTTTTTTTTTGTTTTTTTTTTGATAAAATATGTCAATTTTGATTTATTTATCAACAGTTGTCAAAACAAAATTATAGGTTAAACGGAATTTAAACGGCCAATATTGTTCAGTTAAACTTAGTTTAAACTACGTTTAACATTAACTGAAAAACTCATTCATGAGTTTAAACTTAGTTTAAACCAGAAAAAGAGTTTAACTTGCACTGAAAAACTGGCCCTAAGTGTGTTACTTAATGACATTTATATATTGAAAATTGATTTTTTAATTGAACTTTTAGTCATATATTTGCAAAGATCGATTTACATATAAATCTATCAATGCATTTTCTAACACATAATTATGACAAATCAAGGAACGGATTAAAAACACGGCTATAGTGACATATGTTTCGTCTTTCGCCACAAAGTATATAAAAAATATTAAAAGTTTTTTAGGCCACTATTCGAAATACGTCTTTTTATATCAAACTCTAAAAATGTCTATGAAATTATATGGAAATAAGCCCTTTTGTTCTGAAATGCGACTTTTGATCACGATTTTATTTTAGAAAAATGAATTTTTTGTGATGAATTTTGAACTAGAGTAAGCATTTTAGCATGGTAATGGCGATGGTTTGTTCGAGGTTGGAAGTGGTTTTACGCCCTTTTGAAAAATTACTCCTCATTTCAGAAATTGTCGCAGTAGAAGACCCTTTCCCAGCAAGTTTGTCAGCATTCTCAATGCTAGAAAATTTAACAAAAATGCTACCATACAGTGTTGACTTGCAGAAGAAAAATTTCTTCAACCTGATAGCACTCTTTGCTGAAATCCCTTTAGCGTAAATATCAAGAGCTTCTAAATGAAGTAAAGCGTCATTCTGTATGAAACTTAAAATATTTAAGTCACGACCAGACACAAGCAAAAGAAAATTATCAGCATAAGCTACCACCTTG
Source organism: Calliopum simillimum (assembly GCA_951812925.1). NCBI lineage: Eukaryota > Metazoa > Arthropoda > Insecta > Diptera > Lauxaniidae > Calliopum > Calliopum simillimum. The sequence goes on along the minus strand of OX638370.1, from coordinate 121,497,336 downwards.
ACACCCTGTCGACTTATGATCCATAGTAAATGACAATACTCTTAAGGGGACATTCGCTTTTGTAATTGAAAAGAAAAACATTTTTTAAAAATTTTATTATGAAAAAACTATTATAGTTATTGACAAAATTTCTTTTGGACATTGTTAAACACTGTTTAAGAAATATGAAAAAAAAAATTTTTTTTATTTTTAGTTTCCCTTAGCTGCTGTAGAGGGCGCCATCCAAAAGTTACTTTTTAAACGGATTTTTGAAAAATTCAAAATGGATTTTATTCTTGAGACCCAAAACTATACAATAAGCCTTTAAAATTCATACTTTTTTATATTTTGAAGTTTTTGTATGAACATTTATGAAAAATGCGAAAAAATTGAGGGACTTAAAAATGCCCCGTAAAATAAAGGGGGGCGTATTTTTTAAAACTTTCAGAGGTTTATTGTTTAATATTTTTTATGGGAAATCGAATGCTTTTTGGTTTTTTAAAATCCGTCAAGCAGATTCGGAGAAAAATTTCCTCCAGTTTGAAAATTAACTTTTGGATGACGCCCTCTACAGCAGCCAAGTGAAACTAAGAATAAAAAAACTAAAACTTTTTTCATATTTTTTGGACAATATTTAACAATGTTCAAAAGAAATTTTGTCAATAAATATAATAGTTTTTCCATAATAAAATTTTTAAAAAGTGTTTTTTTGTTTTCAATTACAAAAGCGAATGTCCCCTTAATTCAGACGAAATTGTTTTGTCCAGAAGTATGTTTTTAACTTTATGTTGCACACATTGTACCGTATCAATGCGACTGAGTGACGTAATAGTTACATTAGAAAAAATATTGCGGAAGGTAGTAAGTTACTGTTTTTTCAAGTAGATGGTAATCCAATAATCTCTCAAAAGCTTTTAACAAAAATTAAGTTAGACTGATAGGTAAAGTCTTCTAAAACATTTTAAGAAATTGCTCTTCAATGTTTATTCAAATGACATTTTTTTTTTTTTTTTCACATTAGATCATTTCTTATAATTATTCAAAAGTTCCCAAAAATAAAAAGCACAATATTTTCATCCAGCAACACCCACAAAAATCGGTCACACCTCATTAGCTATCACACGAACATATGGGCATTAAAGCAAATAGCAGATGATATTTAAAAAACCATAATGTGTGAACTTTTAAGTGATATATTTATGTACCAAGCGATGAAAAAACAAAGAAATGTATCGTTTACTCTAGTGATATTCAAAACATATGTTGAAAAGCGTAAATTAAGTCACTAAAACCAGATCAAAGCATTGCAGATAAACAATGAAACATTTCTGATGTGCAGAGAATATGCGTGTTCTTGCAATAGGAAACACACTTAATTACACTAACTTACAAATTAAAAATAATAATAATAATGATAAAAAATTTTCTGAAACAAAAATGTCCATTTTCGACGAATTCTCCCTTGCTGAATTCGTATACAGGCACGGAATTGAGAATTTGAGAAATCCTAAATTAAAAGCTCGAAAAATATGTTTTCTACTGTTTTTGAGATTATATATTTTTCATTAATATATATCATATATTAAAAAAAGATATCTGTAAGCCATAAAACGTGATATTTGGGTGTACAACTTAAAAACCGGAATTTTTAGCGAAATTTGATGCTTTATTGTGGAAAAATGTTACAATATATTTTATTCAAAGTATTGTCCATTGGAAGCTCAAATTTCCCCATCTTTCAGGCAATTTATGAATTCCATCCCAAAAAAATTGCGCCGGCTTGGCGGCCAAAAATGAATCGAGCCAATTTTTGATATCTTGAACTTAAGTGAAGCGTATTCCTGATAGGGCATTCTGCATCGATCGGAACAAATGGTAGTCTGATGGTGCAAGGTCTGGGCTATAAAGCGGGTGAGGCAAAATTTCCCATCCGTTGTTTTCCAGGTAATTTTTGACTGGGGCAGCAATATGTGGCCGAGCGTTATCGTGGTAGAAAATGATTGACTCATGTCTGGTCGCATACGTTGGCCGCTCTGCCTGGATTTTCTGCTTCAATTGGATCAATTGTTGACGATAGAATTGAGCATTAATGGTTTGGCCACCTGGCAACAGCTCATAATGGATTACACCTAGCTGGTCCTGACCAGGACGTTCTTTGTCTTCGACATCAAAATAACCACTTTTAAACCACTCACGACAGCTTGATTCAGCTGGAGCGTAGTCCCCATAAACTTCTACAAGAATGCGATGACTTTCGGCAGCTGTTTTCTTTGCAAAAAAATGACCCACTAGAACCCCCCCGCAAATGCTGTCTTTTTCTCCAATTTTCGAAGTTATTCATCGTGAAAAATAATAATGATGCACACAAGATAAAATTGTTTTGTTGACTGATTTTGACAGCTGTCAAATGTACCTTCAAAATGACATATATAAAGTTCGAGCTTTCACGATATTTGTTAGTACGGACATCCACCGTCAAATTCCGGTTTTTAAGTTGTACACCAATAAATCAAAGCACTAGTCTTTTTCTTCAAAACATACTTTGAAATACACCCATCTTTATTTTCTCCGAAATTTCTGATTCTTTATTATATGGACCCGTGTTATAAATTTTAAATTAGAGTATTTCGAAGAAGGAAATAATATTTCGATATACATTCATAATTCAAAGTGGGTTAGTACTTTTAACTACCGTGTCAGGATTGATGGTCAAGAATTACCTCATTTTATATAGCAAAATACTAACGAAAAATTATGATTTTTGAACTTATGATATCTCAAAATTTCTTTCATAAAAAAACAATTTGAGATTTTTTTTGCCAGGTTCGAATTCAACATCAGAAAATTTATTTATATTCATTTGGTCCTTCCGTTTGTAATGCAAAGAAAGAGTCGTGGCAGAGATAGAGTCAAAATAAATGGCTTGTAAACAAAAAAAGGATTGACAGATTGAAATGAAACTTCACATACGTTCATATGAAGAGTGTACCATCTTATCCAACCGCAAGCTGACTGGCTGGCTGTGCGTGGAAATGCATTTCACAGCAAAACTGAGCAAGATAATTCAATGAAATTAAGTAAACTGCCTTCGTCATTAGAGTCAGCTCAGGAGATTGAAAATGAACGAAATCAGTCAATAGACACGTCCATCGCCCTTAAAAAAAATATATTCAAAACGCAATGTTAGAGCATTATATGCGATAACGCAAGCAAAATACTCACTAGGGATAGTTACTACCAGCTCTGGGCAACAACTAGGAAATTCGGAGAAGAGGGCGTAGCATCTCTCATATAAGTAAAAATTTCAAAATGCTATACTGAAAGCGTTTTTTGAGATGTTCCAGCCAAATTTCACTCAAACACTAAGAACAGTAAATGCAAGGTATTTAAGTTTTGGCCAGGCTAAAGCTAACAGCTTTAGTTGTTTTGTTTACTGACTCTTAACACAGATCGTAATAAACTTAAGGAAAAAAATAATAATAAATATAAAATTCACTCAATTAATAGCGATTTTTAAATGTTTTTATTTGACAAATTAAGTTATGGAATATTGCATGATAAAAATTTAACAATTCATTGTTTTCCAAATGAAACTTTTGCTTTTGTGCTGTCCCAGTGTGCCAGACGGTTCATATCTTCGCTTTTTTACCCATTATGGATCCGTTACTGATCCGTTTGCGGGAGAAATTCCAAAAAAAAAAACGATTCGCTTTTTTTTTTTGGGAATCTCTCCCGCCAACGGATCAGTAACGGGTCCATAACGGATAAAAAGCGGAGATTTGAACCATCTGGCACACTGGGGTATATCAATTTAACAAACTTATGAAAAGATTTTTGCTTGAACGATTTTCGGCAGTTTCTTTATTTATTAAAATTTTAAATTGCTTTTCCTAATATACTTAAGTTTTGTTTCGTATTTTTTTGTTTAAATAATATTCTTCTATACAACATTCTCGCTCCATCTGTACAGATGTATATACAGACATACTCGTACATATATTCAAGTTTATCGAATTGAAGTGTTGTATAATTTCTGGAGACGACTGATCTCATTACACTTGGGCATCGTTATTAACGCGACTGTGAAGATAAATTTTGCGGTTTATGATTTCATGGCAGTGGTTGTGTTTTTTGAATCAATGAGGAATCATGCGGTCAGAATAATAAAATGATACTCAAACCAATTAGAAGAAAATAAAAAATAAATGGAATTTCCTCAAAAATATTTTTTATGAGATATCTGTATTTTTTCATAATTTTTCTGTTGTGCTATTTTTTTGGCATTGCTGTTAACGATGGACTGGCTGACTACCAAATTAATAAATTGATGGCGCATGCATCGAAATCGCTAATTGTAAAAGCCATGCGTTAATTTTCTTGAAAGAAAAAAAAATTTCTTTACTCATTCTGTTTTGTTTAATTTCAGACCATTAACCTCAATTTAAGGAACTGTTTTAGTTAGAATTTCTTTTTACAATATCTACTTGTAAATGAGTGATGCATTATTTTTATCTTTATCTCTTTTTTTTGAGTTTTATTGTTTTTCTTTTCAAATAAAAAATTTGCTTGCATAGATATTAGTTGCCCTGCCACAGAAACATTGCATGTGATTATTGCAGCAAAAAGTTTTTTTTTTTTTTTGAAAAATTTTAAAAATAATTTTTGATGAATCATACTTACATATATATGTAAATATTGAACATAATAAGTATTTATGAACGCCATTCGTATAACGAAATTCATTGATTTTTAAGTAAAAATTTTTTTATTATAATATTTTGATTTTAAAGAACGATTCATTAATCGAAAGAACATGAATTCATAAATATTTTTCTATGAAGAATTTTTTTATAAACTTCCGTTCTTTAATTTTAAGAATTTTTTCGTAAGCATAAAGACGTTTCATAAAACTACATGTCAAACATTTTTTGTACGATTTCATAAAATTAAAGAAAACGTACATAAATGTTAAATAAAAGTTTTACCAACTTGAAATATTATTTTAATGCTATATTTCATCTTCTTATTTTGGTTCTAGACAGGTTTATTCTAAAGGGCGAATATAGTATTCTTGAAAGTTCGTTTCTATGCACACACCATCATGCTATGTATGTGTATGTATTCTCCTGCAACTCCTAGGCATAGTGCCATGCTATGGTAAGTATGTATTTATTTTTCTAAGGGGACAAAAACACTTTGAAATGCTTTCTCCAGTATCAAACTCTTACTTTCTTTAAGACGCACTACTTCATTTTAATATTGTGTGTCCAAGGTCTTGTAACTTAAGCATTCTCCTTTAAAAAAAAAAAAAAAATATTAATAAAAACTTTCAACATACCCTTGACGTTTTTGTGTAAAATTTGTAGGGGAGGGGGGGGCTAGTGTGGACTGGGGGCTAGTGTGGACTGGGGGCTAGTGTGGACTGGGGGCTAGTGTGGACAAATTCAAATTCTCGCGCCGCACACTGCGTTGGCTAGTGGGCAAAAATCAAAATTTTTTGTGACTCGAAACCTAATAATATTAGTATCGATCGACAGGTAATTGTATCAATAAAATAAAAACAAAATATTTATGGGAAAAACTTAGTTTTGGCTACGCTGTGACACTTCAAAGTTGAGATATTTTTCAAAAAAAATCATGTTTTATTCACTTCGTTTTGGGTTCCCTTAAACAAATAATTATCAAAAATTTGTCTTTTGATTAAACCAAGCGAAGTAAAGTTTTTTATTATAAATAATATTTAAGTAAATAAATAAAACTAAAAAATTTTCGAAAATATATAATTTAGTATATATTGTAGTGGTTTTAATATATGATATTATCACAGAAATTGACAAATTTCGATGAAAAAAAAAAAACAAATAGTATAAAATTAAGTGCCGTTTTTTTTTTTTAATCTACTAGTACGGACTCTATATAATCAAGAACTGCAAATAACTTTTCCTACTTCGTCCTACAAATATGTTTTTTCTTTTTTTAAAAAATGTCTAAAACGAAAAATTTGTATGAAATATAAAATTTATGTTGAAATTTTTTTTTTTGTTTTTATGAACACAAATGGTCTCACAAGTACAAAAAACATTATTCCTACTACGTACATTTCATTTGTTAACATTAAACATTACTTTTTCATCATCGTTATATAAGGACCTTAAGAAAATCGTCCTAAATACCTGGTTTTTAGCAAAACTATAAAGTTTACAACAAATCTGAGATCATTTTTGAGCTCAACAACCCCAAATTACTTATAGTACCAAATTTCATCGATATCCAACCACTCCTTCTATTTTTGACCATTGCTTGTATGGGCTCAACGCACTGTGCGCCGTTTTGAATTTTTTGTTTCTGTTTTATATTTTTCAAGTTGGTATTCGACTCTGCATCACCAAAAAAAAATTCATTTGTTGACAGTTCAGCTTTCCATGATAACGTGACCGAACGTGTTTTACGCAGCAAAAAGTAATTTTTTTGTTGTTTCGTAATTTCAGTGATACTTTTAAACTAATTATTCTTCTACTCCAGTATTAATAGATAATACAACTTAAAATAGTGTTTATTTAAACCATTGAAATTATTTTTGAAGAACTTTACCGTAAGATTAAAAAAAAACTATTTTTGTTTAAGAAGACTTGAAGGGGCTAGTGTGGACAACTGAAATTGGGCTAGTGTGGACATGTCCACAGCAGCTGAAATGACTCCAGAAATCGTCAGACCATTTCTAAAAGCAGTTCCAAGAAAGTACGTTACTAAAAAGAGGGAACGACAGATTCACGTATCCCGATTTACCGGGTACCAGCGAAATTTACCGAAATGAAATAGTGGCAAAGCTGCCACAACCACAACATCTGTCGGAAATATCGCGATCAGCAAGTTATAAAAAGTTTGAAACAACATGGACAAAAAGGATTTTATATTGGCCAAATTGTCACGATCCACGGTTCTGAAGATTTCGACATAACGTTTCTAAAAAGAAAGAACGATAGATTCACGTATCCCGATATACCGGACACCAGCCAAATTCACCGAAATGAAATAGTGGCAAAGCTGCCACAATCACAACAACTGCCGGGATCATCTCGATCAGCAAGTTATATGAAGTTTGATATAAATTTCTCCAAATACAACATGGGATAGCAGTTAATTTTTTATTTGTATTATTATTTGTATTACATCATTATTTTCTTGAATAAACATGTATCTAAACTCTTTCTTAACGTTTTTGTATGAATTATCAAGTTTCTTATGGTGTCCACATTAGCCCCCAGTTAAATCAATGGTTGTCCACACTAGCCCCGTATAAGGGGCTAGTGTGGACAAATGTAAGCTCTTTTTAAAATGCATTAATAAAGCAAATGAAAATAAAAAATCATAACTATTGATGCAATTATGAAGGCAAGAGGTATAAGTAATCGCTAAAAATTACTTTATTACAAAAATGATATATTTACATATATAATTTTGTAATTATATAAAAATTGTCCACACTAGCCCCCCCCTCCCCTATATAAAACTAGCTGACCCGGCAAACGTTGTACTGCCCTTTCCTGTAGGTGGCGCGATGATTTTAATTTGGGTGATGTTCATCTTTAAATTGAAGATGGGCAATATAAAGAACCAAGTTTTATAATGATAGCTGCTATGGGTGCAGAGATATAGCTTTTTAAGAATGGAGAGTACAACTCTTTTCGGAAAATTCCATGTGAATTGATAAAAAGGTCTTCGAGGAAATGCTATTTTAACAATATCTTTGTATTAGAACCACCCTAAATATGCATACTTCATACAATTTTCTTTCGTAAAAACCTTTTTCTGACAATTATGAACAAGTGAAAAAAAAATTTGAGCTGAATCGGCACAGCCGTTTTCAATTGATGAATTAGTATACATTTTTCACGCCATTTTTATTAGTTAGATATCGAATTCCTACCTCTTTTTCAAAATCCTTTATATCATCCAAATAGTTCAATCCTAAGCGTTTCTGCATTGTTTCAACAACTTCATTTAGTGTTTTCAGTTTAGTTTGCAATTCAGGAATTAGTTTCACCTCAGTTTCCAATTCAGAAATTCGTATGGTATTCCACATCTGAAAAAAAAAATTGTTTTTTGGAAAAATATCACAATCTATATTGAATTTAAAAAAAATAATAAATTTTTATTAATAAATATTATGCGAAAATCGAATTCTAATACAATATATACGATTCAATGTGTGCATACAATAAAATAAAATCATAAAAATCATGCATAAAATATATAGTTTCTGTATACGAATATAATTAAAAAACTTTTATGTGCCATAAACTTAAACCACTAAAAGTCTAACAAACATATTTAATACGATTTGAAGAAAAACACTTGAAAATTTATTTTCGTCTTGTGGATGACGAAATGACCTAAATTGGCTGCAGTTCCACAATAATAATATAAAGTATATTAAAAGTCCATTAATATACAATATTTAGCAAGTTTTATTTTAAGAAAAATATCAACTTTTAATTTGTTTTTTAAATTTTCAACAATTTATTTATAATAAACTATTATTTTTAAAAATTTATCATATTTGTAAAATTAAGAAAAACTCAAAATAAACGTATTAATAGAATTTTTTGAAAGTGGAATAACTCCATTTTTTCATGGACTGAAGCGTTTGTGTACGATTCAGTTTAAAAATATTGCTAAGTGATATAATGTGTACCTTTACCACTGTTAATTTATTAAATTTTGTAATAAAAAATATTCGAAATTTTTTACACCGAATCGACTTTTCCACTTTCACGTATAGCAAATTGACAAAGGGAAGTTAAAACTTTGGTATGTTGCTGAATGTAGACTTTTTCGATAGCCCTCGATAACTTTTGATTCTTAACGAATTTTTTGATATTTTTCAATGCTTTTGGATTGATTCCGATATCTGTAGTCCTTTTCGATGTTTTTCGATAATTTCGGGATCTAAGCGATTTTTTTAATATTTTTCGATAATATCTGATTCCTGCGCCGACTTTTTGACTTTGATATATACATATGATTAATTCAAATTCCTTTAGACTTTTTTTTTTGATATTTTTCTATTTATTTCGATTTCTGTAGTCTGTTTAGATGATTTTCAATGATTTCAGACTTTTAGTTCAATTAGTTATAATTACTGCAAACTTTTTCGATACCTTTATTGTGTTATTTTCCGGCGCTAACCAGACGCAGAATGGCTACTCTTGGGCAGGCTATGTTCAGGTCTACGAATAAGTTAGCTGGAATAGCATTATCGAAACAAATGAATTTTGCCTTAAAAACCAGAACCTTCGATATAGATAAAAATCATGAAGCCAGAACATTAGGGGTAAGTGGGGTAAAGTGGGATATAGTGGAAAATGTCCCTTTCCGGGCAAATTATCAAAGAATAGTTGTCATGTGCTACTGACATGTATTTGTAATGGCCGTAAGGAAATCTTTATGGTATTCCGACACATGCTCTCTGGAATTTTGTAAAGTTCTTAAGTGATTTGAAATTTCATTTTTAAGTTTTTAGACATCGATATTTTTACTGTTTTTGGAGATAAACCGATTGTAAGTACACTAAAAATTTTCTTTAAAGTCTTCTATTTTGATAATGCAAAAGGATTCCCGTGTGATTCATAGAGTGAAATAATCACGCTCCATTTTTTGCAAAATGTACTGTCGGGGTAAAGTGGGAAATTTTGTATGGAGTTAAGTGGGTAAAATTATTTGACTATATCCCCACTTGTTAACGTTATATACTATATAATGATCCAAACAAGTGTTACGCATTTATTTCAAACGTTTTTTGTTTATTTTCTGTAATTATGCCGGGAAAATACGTGCAAAAAACTAATTATATAGCTCCAGATCCTGATGATTTACTGGAAATGTTGACAGCAATCAAAATTGATAAGACATCGGTACTTACTGTTTCAAAGCTTGCCAAAGTCCAATTTGTATCATATCGTTGATGTACTTGATCAGAGTATTGGTAAAAGTGAGGTGACCAAAGAAAATTTTTCGACTGCGATAACTCGCAAAACAAAAAGGATTGTCAACGCCTACTTATATCACTTTAAATGCGTCAATCCTACTACTAGCTTCTCCTGCTGCCCACATTCTGACTGGGACTTGAATGTTTCTTCGGAGAATGATGATTAAGCTACAATTTCATAAATTTTTTTAAACACATTTTATCATTCATTTTTTTCGAGCAAAATTATTTTTTTTTTTACATTTACTGTTATGGGTGTATTCTGTGAACCTTTTTCGACTTACAATAAAGATATTAGAACTTTGCTATAACATTTGTGTATTTGTGTTAGTTTAAATGAGTTTTTGAAAGTTTCCCACTTTACCCCACGATTTTCAATTTTTGTCATTTTGGGCATGGTCGGTCAAAGCTTGGTACTCAACATGAAATCAATATTTTCGGTTGGTTTCTTCGGCAAAAAGATAGCTAATTTAGTTCTCCTTACCGTAGTAAGTTAAAACATGAAAAAAATAGTTAGTTTTGCTGAATTCATAGAGCTTCGAATTTCCCACTTTACCCCACTTTTCCCTACTATTCTCCTAACAAAAGGGAGGTTGTGGTAACGCTATGGACCTAGTAAGTCTATGTGAGGTTTTTGCCCACTCAATAACCTCCACCCTATCCTAACCTAACCTTCAAAAATTTTCAATGAACTCCGATTTCTGTGGAATTTTTCGATATTTTTGATAATTTCCGATTCTTATTGTCTTTTTTGGATAGTTGATAGATTCCGATTTTTTTAAAATCTTGATCTTTTTCTTGGCCTAAAAAATACCAAGACCAAGACTAATATTGCTCATAACGTATGTCAAAGAAGTCGAAAAATTTTGAGAAGGCAAGGAGTTGAAAAAATATTGTGTTTCTTTGCATAACTTTGAACGTAGCTCAAATAGTCACTTTGCAAGCATATAATTAATTTCTGTTCACAAATTCAGATTCTACACAAGAACTTACTTGGACAGCGGCCACATCTGCACAACTATAAAATTTTGTAGACATATGTAATAAAAATATACCAAAGCTTAATTCATAAAGCCACTCCAATGAATTAACCAAGAAGTCTGTAATGAAATTTGAGATCACATAGTCAGAGATTCTTTAGAAATAAATGATTGTTTAATCTTCTAATGAATCATTGAAAAGTTTATGTTATAAAGTAATGTGTCACCAGATTTTTATGACATACATAAAACACAAATGTTTGTTGGACTTCAGAATATTTTTTTTTTTTTTTTTGCTAAGCCCTTGCTTGACCTTGGAAATATGAACTCATTACAATTATTAAAAATTTATGATGGAAGTGACAAAGTCATATCCACAAAATCATAGTCATAGTAAAGAAAAAAGAGTCCAAAGAAATTTAATTACATATATATATTTAAAAATATATATGTTGTTTCTATTCTTTTGTATATATTTATTTAGAAAAATAATAATATAACTGCAATAAAGAACGACACTGCCAAAAGGAAAGCAAATCAAATTCGAGCTTCCGTTTCAACAACGAGTGATAATCGCATTTACAAATATATCACCAACATGAATGACATGACACACTATGCGCTGCACTTTTTGATGCCTCATCACAATGGATAGACGTGATTACAAATTGCTCTTAGAATAGATTTTTGTAACAACTTCAAGCTTAATTGAGGATTTCTCTTACTTGAAGAATAAACGTTTAAATTGTTAAACTCCTCCACGCGGTCATGCAGGAACTCTCCCTATTATTGACCACTTAAATTTTCATTATATGGCGCGTCAAATGCGCCATAAATCATATTTAAATTAAAAGCGCTGAAATATTCAAAGTAACTCAGTGTGGAATACCAAAAAGGGAGTTGTAAAAAAATAAAGTAGATGAAGAGTGCCGGGTGTATATTATGCAGACATATAAGTAACAATGGAAAGCTATAGACCTTAGCTAACTACTGGTGAAGGAGGTAAATTGATTTTGTCAGTTGGAAAAATTATATCAAAAAAATAGTGAAGTGATAATTTTTGACAAAACAAAATTTTTTTTATTGATATTGATATTGATATTTATTGATAATTCATTTGTACAAGTAAGACTCGAGGTCTCTTAAAGTACATTAATTGCTTAAATTATAACGTTTGCTGTACACGTATATGCACAAAAACTTCGTGCTGTCATAACACGCGCTTAACATTTGCCAGAACAGCCGCAGTTGTTTTCTGTCAAAAGTTACGGGTGGGTGCGCACACCCGAACCATGCCCGCAGGCGACACTATTCTTTTACATTAGAATTAAGCAACTTCTCCGCCTCTGAGAAAATTACAAAAACTATGTGGGCACTCCCCCCATATCTAGGAACTACTTATATCTATATATAAAATTGGAGTAATCAATACTAGTTCCAAAGTTATTAACAGTATAGTGAAGCCGTTTTTAGTAGTAGAGAAAAAAAGGCATCTTAAGAAAAAAGTGCATATGACATAAAATGCTTAGAATCATCAAAGGAATACGTGTGAGTTTTTTTGGAATTTTTGGGAACGAAATATTTTTTTTTTTCGGACCAATTTTTGAAAAATTATAAAATGTTCCAAAAAATTCTGAAAAATTTCACACGTATTTTTTGAATAATTCTAAACATTTTATGCCACATGCACTTTTTTCGTAAGATGCCTTGTTTTTTGCTACTAACGAAGAAAGTCTTGCACGGCTTCAATATATTGTTAATAACTATATATATTGAACCAGTATCGATTACCCCGATTTTTTTCTTGAGTATAGTTCCTACACTTGTGGAGAGTTCCCACATATATTTTTTAATTTTCTCACAGGCTAATTAAATAGGGATTATCAATAATAAATGAAAAATTTCGGTCAAAAAAGAAAATATACCATGCTAAATATCTAAGAAAAAAATTTTTTCAAAATATAATTTTTCTGAAATTTCATTAAATTTCTTAGGTGGCTCACTTGCGAATTTTTTGACCATTATCATTTTTTATTTTTTAATACTTTTTTTTAACACCTAAGCAAAATCTACACTGAAATAACTTTCTAACAAGCCCACGACCATACAAAGCATATCACTACTTTTACGTGTATTTATTTTTATAGGTATTGTTAATATCACTGGTTTCCTTATCACTTCTAAGGCGGTTCCTTTTAGAACCTGACGCAACGAAAGGGATAGCATATTCCTATTTATGAGATCAAAATACACGTAAAAATACGTTCCAAACCTCTTGGGGCTTTTTGACTTTTAGACTGTTGTACAGTGTTATCAAATGTTATGTAATAAGAGAGCAACAACACTTTTCTCAATAAGTAAACGAATACTTTCAGACAAGCTGACGACGCGAGCGATATCTTTCACCATCCAAATCAAATATTTGTAGAATTTAAATCAAAAAACCATCTATCTGCTAAAACACACACAAACAGATGTATCTCATGAGGTAATTAACAGATGATGCACCGATAAATAGAATATTTATGTATTTTCCATCTACGAAATTTCTTTTTAATTCGTGATTATGTTTACTGTATCTACAAATACGCATATTTGGTTAATTTTTTCAATTTCAGCGGCGTCTTTTTGTCTGAGCTCTTAGAAATAGGCGTGTGATTTATATTCTCCAAATTTCAATTTAGGTGTACGTGATAATTAAACTAAATTTCATACGCTAGATTAAACAACAATTATGCCAATATTTTTTGATTTAGCAAACAAATAAAATCTTTCAAATTTCAATAATAAATTTTAATAGCGCTGATTACATTTTGATGTTTATACATATGAAGAATAAAAGTTCTTATGTCAGAGCTTACTCAGTCAAACATTGAGAGGCTTTAAGGCGTTTTATTTAGTGACACCCCTGAAATTGCTTTGATATTTTGTACAAATTTTATTTCATTTCATATTTCCAATCTAAAAATATTTGATATTTTTAAATCTACATTGGCTGTGGGTCATGAAAGTCAGCTTGAGTAACAAAATGAAAATTTTAAATTGAAATTATAATAAAAACAGATTTAATAAGAAACAAAAGTGATTAACAATAATTGCTAAAAATAAAAGAATTAAGGAATAAACAAAAATTTGTGGAATATATTCTATCAGGGTTTCAAACCCGCTCCAGTTCAAGGTTTGCGTTTTCTTTTTTTGTTTTGTGAACTCGAACAAGAACCAAAACCAAATAAAAAAAATTTGGTACAGGTTTGATTTCATTGCCAATTATTACACAACACAACAATTGTTGCAAATATTTTTTTATTCATTTCACTTAATTCATAGCGTAGTCCTACTCTTTCAAAATCAGCTCTTGAAAAGTGTCGTGTGATGCTATCTTTAAAATTATGGTCAGTTTAAGATGATAACACGAAATCCATAGACTATTTCGGGTTAGTTGTTTTATAAAATTTCATGATGCGTATTACAGAGTGGGTTTTCCTCAAGTTTTAAAAAAATTATATAGGGTAAGGGAGGGAAATATGGACCACCAATCTTTCTTTTTTAAATAAAACTCAAATAACATAAAACAAAACAATAATTTTATGTCATTCATTAAAGGAATCAATTCACCTTTATTCTGATTCACTTTTAGATAAATATCTCATCAGGATAAAGAAAAAAATAAAAAAAAACTGAAAATATATTATATTATATTGACTATATAGTCCATATTGCCCCATATGTTTATTTGGTACAGAAGCTGGATATAAAAATGTCACTTCCGTATCCGGAATATTTTTCATGACTCCAAGAACGTCAGAATACACATTCAAACCAAAATTCGCCACGGCGATCTTCTGAGTAAAGGGTATTGTATTATATGCATTTTTCATCTTCTTCTCATTTGTAGTTTACAAATTACAAATAACGACGATCAGACTCGTCATGAAAACTCCAACTAGATTCGCCATCTAAAGCAGATGAATAACACATTTGCTTTTTTTAGGCTTTTTTCTTTGGTGGTCCATATTACCCGCACCACATGTTGGTGAAATAAATGGTTTTTATCAAAAACTTTTGCGGTCAATGAACTTATTTGTGCTGATAAATTATAAATGGTGTTTACTGACTTTATATAATTAACCATTTATTTAAAAACACCATGTATTTAAAGTAAAATAATGAAATTTACTCACTGGAAAAAATTTAACACCAAACTATTTTTAGAAAAAACCACTTTACAGAAACATGCGACTTCTCACTGGCATAAACTTTAGGTATTGGCGTAACGTTTAAATATGAATAACGGTATATCCTATGTACGCAATAGAAAATATCCATGTGGTCCATATTACCCACGTAGTCATTAGGTATAGTTCAGGTTTTAGAAAGAAAAAAAAAACAGTATATAATGGGTAAAGATGAAAAGAAAAACTATTGTTTGATGATTTTATTATGACCATGGGACAACAAGTTTTATCCAAATGTAGTTTTAGATACTAACAGTGGTGTGGAAACACAAAAATTCGTTACTTTTGAAGATTTTGCTAAAGAAACAGTTTGCGGTTGATGTTTAGTTTATGATATTATTTTTTTATGTACCTCAAGCCAAGACAAAAAATTTGAGACATCGCACTATTAATTCCGAATATTTTTGAGATCGTAATAAAATATATACCGCATTAAACCGTGCTTTTGAATACTGTAAAATTCTAAAACTACATTTTGGAAAAATCTAATTTTACAAAGTTCATAATGAAATTACACAAGGATCATATTTTATGACATAATAGCCCACTATATCCTGTTATTATGTATGTATGTGTGTATTCTAATTTAACTCCTAGGAGGAGCATAGGGCCAATATGAAGCATTTCCATTCGTCGCGATCCCTTGCGATGACTTTGATCTCTTGCCACGACTTTCCCGATTCTTGGATTTCCTTTTCCAGCGACCTTTTTCAGTTGGTTTTGGGTCTACCACGTGCTCTACTGCCTTGTGGACTCCACTCAAGAGCCTGGCGACTAACTTCGCTGTGTGGTTTACGAAGAGTGTGACCAATCCATCTCCATTTGCTCACCTTGACCTCGTTTGCTATAGCCCTCTGATTGCATTTTTGATGTAGCTCGGCATTTGATATAGTGCGAGGCCACCAGATCTTTAGTATACGCCTTAAGCATTTGTTGACGAATACTTGCAGCTTGTTCGTTAGTTGTTCAGTAACAAGCCACGTTTCGCACCCATATAACAAAACCGATTTCACATTCGAATCAAAAATGCGTACTCTCGTTTTGGTGGATATAACGGATGAAGACCACATTTTGTTCAGTTGAGCAAACGCGCATTTTGCTTTTGCTGTTCTTGAGTTGATATCATCTTTTGCTCCACCATCCATGGAGATAATGCTGCCTAAATACGTGAAGCTATCGACGTTTTTGATGTCATCACTGCCAAACGTGATGTCAATCCTGTTTGCGTTTAGCTTCATGCTTTTAGTCTTGGTTACGTTGATTTTTAGGCCGGCCTTTTGTGATTCCAAGACAATGTCCTCAATTTTGCTTTGCGTATCTGAATGTTTGGACGATAAGAGACAGATGTCGTCAGCGTAGTCGAGATCTTCCAGATGTTCGGTAAAGTTCCATTGGATACCCCTTTTGGCCTTATTAAGAGCTTTATAAAGGATATCATCAAGAAAGATAAAAAAGAGTGATGGTGATAGTAGACACCCCTGCCGTACGCCTGAATTAGTGGTGAATGTCGGTGACAACAACCCATTGTACACTGCATTTATAGCCTTCATATTGTGCACGTACTAAGTTTATGGCCTTTGCGGCAATACCTCTTCGTTGCAGTGAAACTCAGATATTTTCTCTGGAGACACTGTCGAAGGCAGTGCTATAGTCTACGAAGACAAGTTGAAGATCTGCACGCCATTCGCATGTTTGTTCGACAATTATTCTGAGTGTTTCATGCTTTGGATAGCTTTCACTATTTCATCGATTGTAGGCGGTGGTGTTTGTATTCGACTACTACTGCGGCGGCTTTCCAACAATGGTAGGGAATATTTCTAAATGTTAGTTATAAGATTTATTTTCTACATAAGAAAGATCCAATAAAATTAATTATGAATAAAAAAAAAAACTGCGTTAGATGTAGTTGGTATTCTACAAAAATATTCTACGAAATATTTCACAAGAGATCCACAGAGTCGAGAAATGCTTAACACTTAAGAATGTGAGCTTATTGTCCAACTTTCGTGACCTTATGATTTTAAAAGTACCATCTGGTGAAATATTATTTGTTTCAACTCTTGAGCAAAATATACTGTTTAGTTTCTTAAGCATTTGATTATAAATATTGAAGCACTTATTTCACTTTTAGCTGTTCTTATATGACAAGTAATATCACCGGCTTCTTAATTACTTCTAACCCAGTTTTACAGAATACCTGGCCTGTTGCAAAAAAAAAAAAACGTACAGCATATTCGTGTTTAAGAGACCAAAATACACTAAAAACACTTTTCGAAGCTTCTTGGGCTTTCAAAAGTTTCAGAATTGTTGTACAGTGTAATCAATGACCAACTGAGTCAACAAATCAAGTGGCCAATAAGTCAATAAACTATTAAATCAATAAGGGCCAATAGAAATTCATAAAACCAGAAATCAAGAACTCTATAAAATTAAATGAAAATTTGATAAAAACATAAAAAAAACTATGAATTTATTTAAAAAGCTAATAGAACTACATAACAATGTTTCAATAAGTCAAATTAAAATAAATATTACAAGGAATCAAAAAGCCATATTAAAAACACTAATTCAATAAAAAATACACATTAAGTTAATCAATTAATTAAAATATCATTACATTAATAAGTAAATTAAAAAAAAAATGGTGTCGAAATGTTTCGATATATGGGTGATTCTCAGATAACTGTACTTTTTGTGTCCTCTGGCGATTTCACCTATACAGCAGGCTGTTTTTTCACAAAAAATGACGCTATTAGTTAGAAACTATGTTTTTCTAATAGAGCGGATCAATTTTACCTCCAAATAATTATTGGTCTACTGTAAAAGATTGGAAATACACCCCAAATTTCACAAACGTGGCATGTCCTACCCCTACTTTTTTCACACAAAACGATGAAAAACGACCTAAAAACGGAAATAGAACAGAAAACAAGTTACTACACATATTAAGAAAATACTTAAGGCTACAATATTCTGAGCTCATCTGTAGTTTTAAATAAATTTTAGAGGGCACAATTTCGAATTGAAAACTGTCCCCTAGTTTTGGAAAAAAAAATTTCTTGAAAGCATTATGCTACTACTGCATGGCACTACTGTCTCAGTCAATAGATTGCAATACATATGCATTAATTCTGATCACTATCCATCACCCAAGGGTCATCATGTCCAGACGCGTCCAAAAAGAAATCCGGTTGCGTTTTATATGACAGTTTATAAACAAAAACAGTTTTTTTTAAAAATTATGGTCACAAACGTGGCACTCGGCACTCCCAGGTAGTACATTTTATTTTATGAATGAAACAATTTTTTTGTAGGATTTGCAGACATGACCCCTAATTCTTTCGGAAAAATCTTGAACTCAAAGGCGTGCTTTACAATGAGCGATAAACTACAAAAATGTCACAAACGTGGCGCATCAAAAATGTCACAAACGTGGCACTTTTTATCAGTCTGCAAAAAACATATTTCGATTTAAAGTTTGAGTATACAGATGTTAAGTTGAAGGCTATTAATTATGTTTTTAATACAAAAATTTTTACACCATCAGAATCCTGAGTTATCCTTGCTCAAAAGTGAAAAAATCACTGTTTTGACATCTACTTAAAGCTATTGAACAAAAACAACAACAAGACAGCCAAATTTATTGTCAACAAGACATAATTTACCGTTTTTCAATTGGATTCCCAGCTTCCGAGTTATAAGCGTTTAAAGTAAGGATTCTTTCGATAACATACAAAGGATTTTTCGAGACCGAAAAGTTACAAAAAATCAAGTTTTATTATTTTTATCAATAACATATTTAATTACAAAAATTTCGAGACCGTGCAGACCATAATCGCATGACAAATGACAGCTCTATTCTTGATTTAGTGAATAAGCCTACTAAACTACTGCTTTGCAAATTAACAGAATCAAAATTTCATCTGTTCATTCACTAAATCTACAAAAGAGCCTTATTTTTTCATCCGATTTTAGTCTTCAAGGGCTTAAAATTTTCGTGATAAAATATATTTTTGACAAAAATAATAAAACTTACCATTTTTGTTAATTTTTCGGTCCAGAAAATCCTTTGTGTGTTATTGAGAGGTATCCTTTTTTTAAAGGCATATAACTCGGAAACTGGGAATCCAATTGAAAAACGGTAAATTATGTCTTGTTGATAATAAATTCGGCTGTCAGAATCCATTGACAGAAATTAATTTAACTTGTTGTTGTTTTTGTTAAGTAGATATCAAAACTGTGATTTTTCCACTTTTGAGCAAGGATATCTAAGGATATTGATGTAATAGAAAAAAATCAAGATCAGATTCGTAATTAGGAGATTCTAATCCACCATAAACGGCTATAAAAACAGAGGACAGGAAACCTTAGTTGATGTTTAGGGCGGTAGGGTATAAAAAAATGGACCACTGGAGATATAACACTGTTGCAAAATCAGTCTTGAAGTATAAATTTGTCATTATATGCAATATATCTCTCATCAAAACGCTTCAAAACCATAATTTTTCCATACAGTAACTAAAATGTCACAAACGTGGCAATTTGGTCTCAAACGTGGCAGCAAAATTTCTTAATTTCGACCTCAAAGCCGTAAATTCACACTTGTAGTTGATCTACTTAAAAGGTGAGTTTTAAGAGTGTGTTTACACAAGATAGCATGAAGAAACTTGCAAAAATCCAAAAAAATTATCTGCCAATTTTACAACTCGAAAAAGCACAGTTATCTAAGAATCACCCATATACCAAAAATATCGAACAATACAATACAGCAATTGTCGACAGTAGCCAAAATCATACCGAATAGATTCATACTAAACAAATAATTTTGAAATGTATTCATATGTAGGAAAATTCAGAGGACTTTGACTTAAAAACATAAATGATAAGTAAATTCTGCAAGTGCAGATAGAAGTTCCCTCATCAAAATCATATTATCAAACTTTTCTAGCTATATCGATCTTAGTGAAAGAAACTCTTATACAAAATTTTAAAACTTACCGTAATAGACATCAAAATGATGCCCGATATAACGCATGCTGCAACTAATGCGATCGCCCTTATGTTGCTACTTAATGGACGAATTTTTGTTGCATGTGCCGTCGGGAAATCAACATTTGGTGTTATAAATGGTTTCAATGTCTCTGCAGTCATTTTGGGGCACGGGGCAATAACGTCAGTAGTTGGTTGGGGTGATGCAAAAAATGTATGCGAACTTTTAATGGATGGATCACACACAGCAACGAAATAAGTAAGTAAAAGTTACCGAATGAAAGAAATCAGCGTAGGTAACTTTTTTAAGTTGTGATGTTTAATCAAACAACGCTTAGAAATCAACTAAAAACAACACTTTTTGGGCAAACAGATACAAGATATTCTACTTCATAATGAAAATGCAAAATTGATTTTTTCACTCTACGCTTTGGTACAGGAATTTTGCGCTGTTGATAAACTACACGTTTGTTGATTCTTGGCGAGAAAAAACTCGTTTTATATAAATAAAGCTTATCAGCAATAAATGCACTTGATTTTGTATCTAGATACTATTTGCGTTAAGTATTTGCAACTGCATTTTTGCAATATATTCAAAGAATTTTATTATTTCTTTAGTTTTACTTTTACTTTTTGTTAATTTCTTATTATGAAAATCTTTTTTTTTTTCTGTCGTACATATATTATTTTTTGTTTAATTTTGTTTTATTTATTTTGGTTTACTTATATCTCGTATTTGCCGCGTTTCTATTATCTCGAAACGTCTGCTCATTTCCACAGTTCGCGCACTACTAAAACAGATTTTATTAAAAGCAGATCCATTCATTCATTCATTGAGCAAAAGTAACAAACAAATAATTGCTCGATCACTTTCTTATGTTTCAGATCCCGCATGTCTTGTATCGCCGGCGCGCCGTTGCTTTTGCCTTGCTCGAATAATCTTCAGTTGTGCATAGTTCTCGTACATTTTTGTTCTTGTTCTTTTGGTGATAACTCAAAAAATAAAATTCACTCTGTATTTTTGTCAATACTTTGTCTCTCTCTGAGATTAATCTTCTATTTTTGTTCGTTATGCACTTTGAATTTTTGTCAAAATTTTGATACTCTTTCTATTTTTTTTTTATCTTTTTCGCAAAACGTAAATTTCGTACTTTGTCGTTTCAGTTTACTGATTTCGTTATTCCATTTATCTCACAATTGTCATCGATCAACCACAGCCATCGCTTATGTTTGACTTCTGTATTTGTTTTTGGACTGCCTGCTGTTAATGAGGCTTTAAGCTGTGGGTAGCCTCGACGGTATATCACTTAAAATTCCATATTCAACTGTAATAGTTTCGTTTGAAATTGAAAAAAGGAGAAAAACTGCCTTTTAAAAGCGTTCGATATATCAAATAATTGGTGGAAAATTAAAAGCTGTGAGCTGTGTCGTCTTTACGAGGTGGAAAACTATAACTAGGAAAACATAACAACCAATGTCAGTACCCGATGAAAAAGTCCACCGTCTAATCCGCAGCATTTTTGAAAGGAAATTTCTAAATACTTTTATAGGGAAAGTTTAATTATTTTTTGTGAACTTTAATTTTCTGACATATGTAAGAGTGGTACATTTGGTTGGTAGGAACTGAGATTTGGTGGATCAGTACTAGAATGGGGAAATGACCTTCGGAGCAAAAAAAATATCTCTTTGAGATATACATATCAAATTTTAAGATCGCATTGCAAGTTCCGAAGAAAGGACGAAAAATGTTAATGCAAAACCCATACGATCGGTCAAAAAAAATTTTTTTTTTTTTTCAAAATTGAAAATATTTTAAGTTATGAAATTTGCTTCTCTTAAAATTAATATATCGAGGGCTTATACTCAATACAGTCTATCTACAAAAACACAATTTTTCAGGAAAGCAAAGAACTGTTTTATTCGCTATTTTTTATAGTTATAATCAAACAAATTACTACGATATTAATTAAAAAGGGCCACTAGATCCTACAAATAAAAAGATTTTAAAAATTTTAGTTATTCGCGCTAGTATGGTAGATAGAGGATATTGCAATTCAAATATAATATAAAGTTTGTATTCAAACAAGCAGATAGAGTCTATTGCACAATAATAAAAACCAATTTTTATATGAATCAGTTATTGATGGTATATTAAAATTTATTAAAAATAGATTGTTTTTTTAACAAAAGAAAATTCTATATAGGTTAGGCGCCAGACGAACTTGAATATGAGCTTGGTTTTCTCTATCACGTCAGGATCCTGAGCTATCCTTCCTTAGAAGTGCAAAAATCACCGTTTTGAGATCTACTTACACAAGTTGTAAAATTATTTTTTGTCAACGGATTTGGATAGCAAATTTTATCCTTAACAAGTCGTGTTCATACCATTTTTTAGTTAGTTCCCGACTTTCCTAGTTATAAGCTTTTAAAAATGGATAACGCTTAATAACATACAAAGGATTTTAGTAAAATTGTCAGTAAAAAAAATTTATTACTAAATTTCAAGCCCTTGTGGACCACGATCGGATGAAAAATGGCAGCTCCATTCTGGATTTAGTGAATGAACAAAGGAAATATTGTGCTCATAATTTAGTAGGTTTATTAAATAATTCTTTCCATCACATACTGGTCGGCAAGAGTTCGAAATTTGTGTAATAAAATATGTTGATAAAGAAACCTTTGTATGTTACAGAGACATCCTTTTTTTAAAGGCTTTTCACTCGGAAAGTCGGGACCCAATTGAAAAATGTTTTGCTTACGGCTTGTTGAGGATAAGTTTAACTATCCGATTCTGTTGATAAAAAATAATTTTACTACTTGTCGTTTTTGCTAAATAGCTTTAAGTAGGCCTCGAAACAGTGATTTTTGCACTTCTAAGTAAGTAAACATAACTCAGGATCCTTACATGATAGAAAAAAACCTAGTTCGGATACGTATGTAAGTAATAAGGAGATCCTAGTCCACCATAAACGGTTATACAAAAATAGTGGACCACTCTTGCTCCTGCGTACATCTACTTTCTAATAACTTGAGGTTCTTCATATAAAAGTCTGAGCTCAGATATATTTTGCATATTTTGCGTCTAGATCCCGCTCTAATACCCAGTTTCTTTTGATGCGTATATACAATTATGTAAATTTTCAAATTACGATAATTCATAAACGGTGCACCGCAAAATAAAAAGTGCAAAAAGAATCATATGCTCTAAGCTGTCTGATTGTGATTGTGTGTGATCGGTTAATGCATGAAGTTTAACCGATCACGTCCATTTTTAATCCCAGGCAGTCTAGTAACATTGTTGTTATCTGTACCAAATTTCATGTGTCTAGCCTTATTTGTTTGGCCGTAATCGTAACTTCAGCAGACAGACGCTCACATTTCTAAAAGGGCCAATCACGACTCAGCAGTGCCAGCAAGGGTCAACATAAAAGCCTGAAAAAATCAGGAAAATTTATTTTCGGCATTTGGAGCCGATTGATGACCGTCCGTCATGATCTTGTGTATAACGCCCACCCAATAAATATAATAAAATGAAAAATCCTTCACATTTCATATGTAGATAGAGGATATTGCATTTCACAAAATCGATTGCTGTAGATAGTGAATTTCTTTAAATGCAAAAAAGTAGCTCTGGAAGCAAATTTTTCGTTTGGAATTAATATCATGCATGACATTTGACTCAATGAAGGGTTTACCATCAAAAACTAATTTTCGTGTAAATTGTAGATAGAGGGTATTGAATATAAGCCGTCGATATGTAATTATTGGAAGTTTAATGATATTTTTTATTATCGAATTTGTTGTGCATAACTAGATTTGTTTATATGGTGATAACATGAATTTTATATAAAAAATACTTTCATATGAATTTTATACAAAAAAAAGTATGAAAGATTTTTATATAGTGATACTATAAAATTTAAACCAAAATAGTTTAAATTGTGTTAATACTTTATGTGTATACATTTTATACGAACAAGCATAAACGGTTTGTATACCAAATTGAAGCGTAGATTTTATCTGTATTCGTTCCAATTTGGTTTGAATTTTACACCCAATTTATTTGCTCTGTACAAATTTCTTATGTTAATTTTGTTGTAGGCTCAATTTATTCAATTACTCTAACGAGTGATACAAGTTACTTTTACAAAATTCACTTGTCAATTTTTAATATGACTGATCACTTCCTAGCTGTGTACTTAATGTACCACACTTAAGGTACATACATACATATGTATGTCATATAACACTTAGAAATCTTTTGGTAAAATTTATATTTTGAAATTGATAAGAAGTTATGAAACAAAAAAAAAAAATAAATTAGAAAAATTTTCATGATAGAACTTTTGTACAAAGCTCGTCGCTGATGCGATTTTGTTGTAGCTACCTACCTACCTACTCTGGAATAATATATGTACCTTCATAAATCCTACTTGCCGTGACTTGGTTCTTAATACCAAAAAATTCCCAGACACTTTTGCTTCTGGCAAAACGGAGCTAAGGCAAGGGCTCATTTCGGAAATTGCGGAATTGTTTTACAAAATCCGATACTGTTAATCAACCTAAGTATTTAACGATTTTTCAAAGGCACATGTTTATTTTCGGATATTTTATCTTGCATCTGATTACAGCATACGGAAACGCAACTTTAGCTTTTCAACTATGATTTGTCTCGTTATTTACTTTCAATTTGGTATGAACTGCATGCAATAAAATTTAAAAAAGAATTCTTTTATAGTTTAAATTTAAATAAATTTAACAAATAAATAATTTTTAATAAAATTGTATATAAAATAAATTTACGATTTTATTCTGCTTTTGACGTCAATTGCAGTAGAAACTAAAATTTATGTTTATAACCCATATACATGTACATTAGGGTGGGCCAAATTGTATGGACGAAATTTTATCGACCTCGGCTACCCCCCTATGTGAAAGTTCATTCAATTCTATGAATATTTGCCCCAGGAACTATACCTCTGCGTTCAACTTTTATTCGGCGCATTTTTGATCGAAAATTTTACCTTTTATTAATATTTTTTTTATTTTCATAATAAATTTTAAAAATTTTTATAAAGACAAAAGTAATGTCATTATATGATTTGGCTGTTATTCTGTCAGTAATCAATTAAACTGGGTTCTGTTTACATAAAAAATTTACTTGATGGTGTGGAATTGATGCTATATATTTAAAAAAGTGATATGGGTCAAATAGCCGATTATTATGACCGACTTTCAAAATAAACGATTCATATTTTTGGATGAATTTTTTCAAACAAAACACCAACCTAGGCTGAAAGTTCATTCAATTCTATGAATATTTGCCCAAGAAAACATACCTCTACGTTCAACTTTAGTTCGGCGCATTTTCGATTGAAAATTTTACCTTGCGTTTAATATTTATTTTTATGCTTAATTTTCAAAATTCTTATACAGACAAAAGTAATATCATAATATGTTTTGGCTGGTATTCTGTCAGTAATCAATCAAATTGGGTTCTGTTTTTACGAAAAGTTTACTTGATAGCGTGGAATTGACTGTATTTATTCCAAAAAATTATATCGGTCAAATAACCGATTTATTATAAACGATTCATATTTTTACATGGATTTTTGGTATATTGTTCTGTAAAATTAAAAAAGCGGCTAATTATTTCCTAAAACTGCCGCTAGATGTTGCCCTGGAAAAAAATGAGTGTCAAATTCGGCATCCTAGCATCCAAAAATACTTGGGTTGGTGTTACGATTGAAAAAATCCATGTAAAAATATGACTCGTTTATTTTGAAATCGGTTATTTGACCGATATAATTTTTTGAAATAAATATAGTCAATTCCACGCTATCAAGTAAACTTTTCGTAAAAACAGAACCCAATTTGATTGATTACTGACAGAATACCAGCCAAAACATATTATGATATTACTTTTGTCTGTATAAGAATATTGAAAATTAAGCATAAAAATAAATATTAAACGCAAGGTAAAATTTCAATCGAAAATGCGCCGAACTAAAGTTGAACGTAGAGGTATGTTTTCTTGGGCACATATTCATAGAATTGAATGAACTTTCACATAGGGGGGTAGCCGAGATCAGTTTTCAAATCGGCCCACCCTAATGTACGTATTTACATATATAATATGTATACAATATAATATACATTTTTACATCAACAAAAGAAAAATGCATCAATTTTGACCGAATATATGTTGGTACATAAATAAATAAATTTAAATCATGAACAAATTTTATTTTGATATACTGGCATTTTAATTAATTTGTTGCAGACAATTAATTAGGATATTGTAAAGAACTTTCTTGATTTCTTTGAAATTCACATTTCTTATTCGATATCTTAATTTGCAATCAGACAATTGCAATTTCTTAATTTACTCTAATAGAAATTACGTAAAACTGATGTGCACTAATTGATTTATCACATATGCTTTTCAAATTTTTTTTTTCATTATTTTTTTTTTATATTGCAATTTAAATTGATATACCGTATGATAAAGTATGTACCAGAAAAAAAAGTCAGCCGCACACCATTGAATCCGTAGCATTTTTGTAGGGCAATTACGAAAACAAAAATTTTTTTACCGGTCGTACCGGGTCGCCCATTGACATTTTTCGTCATATCTTAGGCGTTTACAGTACGATCTTAAAGTATGATATATCAATATTTATGCCTCGAAGGGACCTATTTTGTTGCTTCGAAGGTTATTGACATCAAATAACCCGTTCTAGTAACTATCCGACAGATCTTAGTTTAAACCATCCTAATGAGACACCCTTATAGCAGAAAATTAAAGCTCGTAAAAAACCATTAAATTTTTGCTAACCATTAGAGCTATTTCAAGTTTATTGAATTTTTTGACGAATATAAGTCGCTAGGCCTTACCCGAAATAAAAAGTCAACCGTACATCATTGACACCGTAGTATTTTCGCAAGACAATTTCGAGATATAAATATTGTCATATCGTACTTTAAGACACTGACATTCTCTGACTTTATCAACCTTACGTAGGTTGCCTTTTATATTTCGGCATTGGGCAACCTTAGTGTTGCAATCTGGCAACTGCCAGCTCTATCGTAAAGTTTGACATTTTTGAGGTTATTAGTACTCAGAACATTTTGATTCATCTCGCCCAAAAAATGGAATTAAATCGTGAAAATTTTCGTGCGATTATTTTTTACAACTTTCGACGTGGATTAACTCAACAACAGTGCATCGATGAACTTAATTCAATTTTTGGCGATGAAGCTCCATCCAGGACCAGTGTTTATCGATGGTATGGTGAATTCAACCGAGGTCGTAGTTCACTCCAAGACGAATTTCGTGAAGGTCGTCCAAAATCAGTTGTTGTTCCGGAAACCATTGATGCTGTGCGCCAACTGATATTGCAAGATCGTCATGTGACCTATCGTGAGATTGAGACAACCTTAGGCTTTAGTGGGACCAGCATACATTCAATATTGCATGAACATTTGACCGTCAAAAAAATTTGTTCGCGTTGGAAACCCCATAATTTATCAATCGCTTAAATTATCAATTTAAAAAATTGATTTTCTTAACTCACTGTAAACAAAACAAATAGCACTTGTACATCAAAACGTTGTGAGTACGTTTATGCTAAAAAATGTCGAACTTTATAATGGTGTTGCCAGATTTTAGCTATTGACATTAGTGTTACCTAATCCCGAAATATAAAATGCAACCCTCGTATTAGAATTTTTCGACATTTTTGCACTATACACCTGTTTTTCGATGTTTTTCGTAACGTTATCGACTTTATCAATTTTTTTTCTACATTATTGATTTTTGTCAACTTTTTGGAATCTGATCCGAAATTCTCGATGATGATCCGTTTCGAACCCGTTACGAGTTCATAAAGGGATAAAAAACGTAATCCGTGTTAACGGATCCATTTCGAACCCGTAACGTACATCAAAAACGAATTCAAAACGGATTTCCTTTTAAAAATGTTATTGCTGTATATTTACAGAAAAAAACCGTTTTGATGCGCTTATTAACAATTGAAAAAAAAGAAAAAGAAAAAAAGGCAGAAAAATAAAGGATAAAAATCCACCTGTGGTAGGATTCGAACCTGGGTAAATCCGTTTCGAATCCGTAACACGAACTCAAAACGGATTTGCTTTAATTAATGTTAATGATGATAAAAAAACATTTTTGATTTGTTTTTTTTTTTATTTTATTGCGTATGATTTTTTGTAAATTTTTCAAACTCTGTTTGAAGAAAAGATTTTGATTCAAAATTTGAGTATGTAATATTTATTATCAAAAGAAGGGAATAGAAAGAATACTTAAAAAAAAAAGAGATTTTACGAACTTTAAATCTAATACCCCGAGAGCCTGGGTTCGATTCCCGACGACCACCGGATAGGATGTTTTTTCAACAAAATTTTTTACACTTAAAAATACTTTTGAATTTTTTTTAAAACAAACCCCCTTAGATTTTTTTTTTTAAGTACTTTAGATTAAAGCATAATTTATAAGCTTTAAAATGATGTATGACTCAAGATGGAATTCAGACGCAACATGGGCGTTTTTGGCTTTTGAACGCCCGTGGCAGAACAAAATCTTTTTTTACTCGAGAGGAAAACATCTTACGTAAAAAGTGTATGTAGCAAAAAATGCTTAAAATCGTCCAAGCAA
This sequence comes from Calliopum simillimum, assembly GCA_951812925.1. Classification (NCBI taxonomy): domain Eukaryota; kingdom Metazoa; phylum Arthropoda; class Insecta; order Diptera; family Lauxaniidae; genus Calliopum; species Calliopum simillimum. The sequence continues at coordinate 121,468,491 of OX638370.1, read as the reverse complement.
TACGTGTGATTTTTTTTAGAATTTTTTGAAAAGCTAAAAAAAAAATTTTTTTCCTTTCAATATTTTTTGCAAAAATTTTTCAAAAATTATTCAAAAAAAAAAGTTAAAAAATTCCAAAAAAATTCACACGTATTTCTTAGACGATTCTGAGCATTTTTTGCTTAGTGAACTTTTTACGTAAGATGCTTTCAAATTCAAAAGTATTTTTAAGTGTAAAAAATTTTGGTGAGAAAAAATTTTTTTCACCAAGAAATATTTTTTTGTAAAAAGAACACTTCGAAATAAATGGGACCATTAACTTAGATCTATCAATTTACAAACTTTAGTGTAAGCTAGAAATTTTTGAAAAAACACCCTTTTCATGAAAATTATTAAAAACGCAAACTTCACCACCCTGTATTTTAACAACAAATGGTACTAGGACCAAATCCTCCCGAATTGTTATTCTTGCACACCGGATCTACCATATTGCCAAATTTGAGCGAAATCGGAAAAAAAAATTTTGAGCTGGTACACATGGCGTGGATTGCTTCATATACAGCCTTACAAAGAATCATTGTGTATACAGTCTCAATTCAATTAAGCAAAAGTAAATAGATTAGAGGAAGAAAAATTGAAAAGTGAAACAAAAAAAAAAAGTAAAACAAAAAAAAAATAAAAAAAAGTAGGGTAAGGGAGGGAAATATGGACTACGCGGGTACTATGGACCACACGGTTATTGCCCACTGCATACATGGGACTTACCGTTATTCATGTTCAAACTTAGCGCTAATACCTAAAGCTTATAATAGGGCGATGTCAGCGTTCGGTGAAGTCGCATGTTTCTGTAAAGTTGATTTTTCTAAAAAAAAGATCAGTGATAATTCTTTTCTAGTGAGTATATTTCATTATTTCACTTTAAAGACATCACGTTTTTAAATAAATGGTTAATTATATAAGGTCAGTGAATACTATTTGTAATTTATTAGCACAAATAAGTTCATTAACCAAAAGAGTTTTTGATAAAAAAACCATTTATTTCACCAACACGTGCTGTGGGTAATATGGACCACCAAAGAAAAAAGCCTCAAAAACAAATGTATTTATCATCTTTATTAGATGGGGAATCTAGTTGCAGTTTTCATGACGAGTCTGATGGTCATTATATGTAATTCGTTAACTACAAAGGAAAAAAAATGATAAAAAATGCATATAATGTAATACCCTTTAATCAGAAGATCGACGTGGCGAATTTTGGGTTGAATGTGTAATCTGACGTTCTTGGAGTCATGAAAAATGTGACGGATGTGGAAGTGACATTTTGATATGCAACTTCTGTATCAAATAAACATGTGGGGCAATATGGACTATATAGTCCATATAACACTACACTTTTTTTTATCTTCATTTTGAGTGTTTTCAGTTTTTTAATTTTTTTTCTTTATCCTGATGAGATATTTATCTAAAAGTGAATTAGATTAAAGGTAAATTGTTTCCTTTAATGAATGACATAAAATTAATTGTTTTCTTTTATGTATTTTGGGTTTTATTTAAAAAAGAAAGATGGGTGGTCCATATTTCCCTCCCTTACCCTACTAACGCTGGGGATTGAACCTATGTCCATGGCAAACTTAAGCAACTTCTTTTTTTTTTTTGTATTTATTTTGTTCTCCTTCACATTTCTCTCTTAACAGAATTTGATATTTGAATGCTTACTGCAGCCTTACAAAAAATCATTATGTAAATGTTTCTAAATTTCTATGGGAACAAGCGCTTTAATAGTGCTTGGTTAAGAAGCGCTTGCAATTTTTACCCTGGGTATTTACTTTTCTATAAAAACATGCAAACATCATTTAGTTCCTAGTGTCTTTTTTTTAAAAAAGTAACTTATGAATTTTAGAACGTACTAAAGTGTTTGTTCTAAAAAATCTATGCGGTAAGTACATAGATACATACATATCCATATGCATGATGCACTCACTTATCCCTTCTGCCATATCCCATATGTATTTAATCATAATAATGAAATCGTTCAATTAATTTATAAATAATTTAACTCACTTTATTGACATTGACATTCAGAAAAAATCTACTCGTAATTCCACTGAATTAAACCATAAAGAACTCAATTATATTTTTGCACTGGGGTGTAACGCAAGATTTCAACGAGATTTACGATATATCTACTTAATAGCTGCTGCGATTTTATTTTTATGGTTTTACTTAAGGGTGTTTATGCAACTGAACGAAGCCAAGTGGTGCCATTTTAATTGTGCAAAGCCATTGAAAAAATATTATTTCTACACAGTACGATGTGTACAATATCCTAAGCAAACTATCGGAAATATACATAAATAAAATAAGCAGTACATTGTACTTATCGAGATACTCGTAATTAATATATTGAAAATAACTTACCTGTCAAAATAGAAATTGTTTTAACATACTCAAAATAGATTACTCTTCAACGTGAGTGGCGTCATATTTCAATAATGGTCAAGAAAAAAGGTAGCCATCGTAAAGGTACCTGCGATAGTGTCGCACTTAAGGAACATAATCCATAAAAAAGAACGAAATTTGAAACTAATTACAAAAGGAAACCGTTTGTCATTACAGAAGGCATTCGTTGACGAAATAACAATTACAGAAAGACCGCGTCACACTCAAACTCTTCATTCATGTATTACTTAGATAGAATTCACTTAACATACGATTATTCGCCAGGTAAGATGAGGTTCATACAGTCTCATCACTAAACTCCAAATCGTACACTTATCGGTAATAATAACTTTTTGAAAGTGGCTTTTGGCCACAAATGTACCGCAAGAACGGGTTCAAAGTTAAATTGCAAAATGCTTGAAAATTTTATGGATTTAAATTGTGTGGCATCACCCCAAACTCCCCTCTTACACTTTGTCACTAAAAAATATGAGTACTTCCTCCTTTCTCCCAAAAGTGTGGCGTAATTTATGAACGGCCCCTCATTTCCGGACGCTCAGAAAATAATTTAAAAATTTGATCTTGTAATTTTGGGTCCTTACAACCTCTACATATCTACATATGCCTATATGACCAATCATTAAAATAAGAATGAAATGTGGCGAAATCAACGCATTTGGTATATACCCAAGGGGAAAAGAAGTGCTTCAAAAACCCATCTGTAGTGCATCTTTTTCACCAATAAGCGCTTCCGCTCCGTAAGAAGTATTCTTTTTTTTAACATTGCATGTCATAGGATGTAACCGCACTTAAGCTTACCGCAACGTTACTTCAGAAGGCCTTTTGATGCGCTTATTTGTAGTGCTGCGGTAAGCGTTTATTCAATAAAATTTAAAAAAAAAAGAAAAAAGCTGGCAGCCCCAGGATTTGAATCCACGACCGTCCCGTGTGATAGATAGAAACATATTATTTATACTTACATTTACCAACTCGTTAGACCGCTACACCAATACCCGATGATATGAAGAGGTATTACATTTGTATACTAAGCAAATGTTGTCCAAACAGAATTTGACATTCAAATGCTCCTACAGCCTTACATAGAATCATTGTGTAATCAGTTTCAATTCAATTAAATAAAACTTAATAAGTAAATAAGAGAAAGGAACATAGAAAAGTGAAATAAAAAAATGTTGAATATAATTTTTTTTTCCTTTTGTATATTTTATGACTTTTTTAATTTCAAATCAAATAAATAAGCGGGTTTTTGGTCACATTTTAGTAAAAAAAAAAATAAAGCAAAAAAAAAAGTAAAAAAAAAATCACCCGGGTTCGAACCCATGTTGTTCTTACTGCAGCCTTAAAAAATTCATTGCGTAAGTGCTTCTAAATTTCTATGGGGACAAGCACTTTTTATGTGCTTGGATTGGAAGCGCTAGAAATTTTTCCTCTTGGGTATATATTTTATACATATAAACAAAAGTATATGGCTTCAATTATTGCCTGCAATTGCGCTTTGTTGATTCGCGAATTTTGACAATTTGTCATCAAAAATTGATAAACTTTTTAACCTAAAATCTTTTATTTTTGTTTTTCGTAGTCCATTTAGTCCTTGAAATTTAACGAATTCCGTGTCACATTGTACCAAAGCTGCATTTCACTTCAGTTCAGATAAGTCTTAAATGTTATCAATTTTCTATTTAAAAACACTTTTTTTTTAATCTTTGCTGACTAACCTATTTGAATAAAAACATATTTTTAGATTGCTTTCTTTACTTTCAATTTATTTTCACCTTTGCGATAATTTGTGAAATGACACTTTAAATCAAGATTGGGTGGGGTGTCGAAAAAACCATTGTATGTATGTCCGTTAGATACAAAAAAAAAAGTTCGCTGTAAGCCCCCCATTTTGAAAGCTTATCGGTTTTGATTCTTAAGTATTTTTTTCGACCTCTATATAATACGCTATTTGATTTTTTTGTATTTCCCTGTCATTTGACGTTCGATCATCAAGAGTGGTATGCGTTGCAAATGTCTGAATGTGGGCTATATTTATTTCATAGAAGTAATTTATCTCAAATATTTTTTTCGAGTAGTTGTACTCATTATCTCAGTTCCTACCACCAAGGGCACTCCATGGAATTGAAGCCCATAAAAAATCATAAAATTCATCTCTGCAAAGTTTCCTCAAATTGTTGAAATTGAAGAAGTTATAGCGCATCTAAAACCTCAGTGCAAAATATGAAAAAAAGGATGTTTCAATAACGAAAATCTCCCCCTGAAACTATGCAAGATTCTTTTTTTTATTTATTTGCATTCTGTTTGCAATGTTAAATGTTAAAACATAGAATATTTGAGGAAACTTTGTAGAGATGAATTTTATGATTTTTATAGGCTTCAATTCTGTGAAGTGCCTTTGGCACCTTAGGGTGGCAGGAATTGAGATAATAAGTACAACTAGTAGAGAAAAGCATTTGAGATAAATTACTTCTATGAATTAAATACAGCCCACATCGGATGTCAAATGGCGAGGCAATAGGAAAAAATCAAAAAGCGCATTATTTAGAGGTCGAAAAAAAAAAATTTTTTTTTTCTTAAAAATCAAAACCGATAAGCCTTCAAAATGGGATGCGAACATTTTCTTTGTGATATTTTCTACTATATAATCTCATGAAAATTCTGGTTTGCTCCAATTATTTATTATTTTACTGAATTCTCATGAAAAAGTAATGGTAGGAAAGTAAAAAATGCAGTTTTAACTTCAAACAGTACAGTGCTTTTCATATTATTAAAATCCATTCAGGGGTTAAGAACTTATACGAGTTTTCATAAAGCTATATCTCGATACCTTTATCCCCGTTGGATATACGAATTTCGAAAAATGGAACGAATAAAAGTAATTCAGAATAGTCCCAGGGGTCTTACATTTTACGGTATTCTGCCGATTCCCGCCCACCTAGTTATCCATCACCTTATCGATTTCTAGTTATCGGAAACTTTCTTACCAGTTAAGGTGCACGGTAGCCCTGCGTTCAATTTTTAACAAGTCACAAATGTCACACGTCACTTTATTTTTACATCATTCATTGACAGCTGAAAAAATCCAATTAGACGGCAGAAAAATGAGACCCCGTGAATTTTTCCTAATTTTATTAATTAAATTATCCTATTTAATTAATACAAGTTCTTCAAATGAAGTGTTGGGCTGTGGAGGATTTATAAAAGCGGACACCACGGATATCGACTTCTCCAAAGTGGAAATAAAATTGTAAGTAAAAAACCGCAAGATAAATTGTGGAGCACCTTTCAGTTCACTGTAAACTAACAGAAAACTGATAAGCCGCTATTGTTTAACCAAAACGATGGCGACAGGTATAAAATGTGTGCTAGTTAATCTAAGTGTAATCTCTTCAAATTATAACTTAATAAAATTCTTATCCAATAGATACAACAAACAGGGCAGCCTCAAGGACAAAACCGATTGTTCGCCTTCCAATGGCTACTATTTCATTCCTGTATATGACAAAGGTGAATATTTGTTAAAAATTTCACCACCTCCAGGCTGGAGTTTTGAACCAGAACAGGTGGAACTGAATTTCGATGGCAAGACCGATCTCTGCAGTTTGGGCAAAGATGTGAATTTTGCCTTCAAAGGTTTTGGTATCACAGGAAAAGTAGTTTTAGCTGGTCATGGTAGTAGTGGCGTTCGCGGTGTTGATGTAGAATTGCGCTCCGAAGATGAAGCTGATGTACGTCGCACAACAACTGACTTAAATGGTATCTTCTCTTTTACGCCAATTGTACCAGGCAAATATGTGATACGTGCTACACATCCTAAATGGTATTTCTCCAAGTCTGCTCATACAGTAGTAGTTGTCAGTGGTAATACCGAATTGCCGGTTAATTCGTTAATTGTTTCTGGTTTTGATGTTCTTGGACGTGTCGAAACTAATGGCCAACTGTCATCTGGTATTGGTGTTGCTATATTCAAGCATAAGGGGGTAAGTCTTCTCACTGTTATCTAAATTACAATTAAAAGGTGTCTTGTCAATAATAAATAATGTCAAAATGAAGTTTCAACTGATTCCCTAGATTTTGTAAGTTAGTATGTGCATTAAGTTCAAGAGTAGAACATGGCAAAAAAAAAGCGTCAAGTTCCTCCTTTTTAGATTCAGAATTAAATAGTCATAGGTCTTCGTCGTTTATGACTATGTAATTCTGAATCTAAAAAGGAGGAAGTCTTTAGAATTTTTCATTGCTCAGACGAACTCAGCTCTCTGCATAAATTTATTGAAAATCCCAATAAAAAAGTTAATACAATACATGCAAAAGTTCTTGTTTTATTGTTTTCCCCTTGTTATATTAATCTTTCGATATTAAACTTTTCTTGCATAGCGCCTTAAAAAACATTTTTTCGTGGGTGTTGTAATTCCGGGAAATTTTTAAAATTTTTGATTTGATTTGTGTTTGTTGTATGAGAGCCAAAATTCTCTCACTTTTATTTTACGCTGACACCTTTGTCTTAGAACTTCCAAGTTATTCAGATTGGATAATTCCTTAATTAAGTATTATATTTAAGTTAATATGTTTAGTTTTAAAATGATAAATGCAATAATTTGAGACATAAATGTTTTTTTTTTTTTTTTTTTTGTTACAGAATACATTGTCTCTAAGATGTAATACTCAAGTTCCAGTCGCACTAACTGCAAAAAATGAAAACTTTGCGACTGATTCACCTTGTTACGCGCAAGTCGATAAATCAGGAGACTATAGTTTTAAAGATATTTCACCCGGCAAATATTTAGTGCAAACTGTGGTGGAAAATAAAAACTTAAAACTACACATCAGTCCTGACTTTTTAGAGTTTGAAGTGGGAAAGGATACTTTAGTATTGAAAGATACCTTCAAGGTAAATAAATTAAAAAAATGTACGATTGTTAATAAAATTTCATATAAACAAACTATGCTTCCCATAGATAACTGGCTTCAGTGTTACGGGTAGAGTACTCACAGCAGCAAATGGGCGGCCTATTGATGGTGCCGATGTCAAATTAAATGGTCATCACGTTGCCAAAACTGATGCTAAAGGTAGCTATGTAGTAGAAAATATTAAAAGCGGCACATATTATCTTGCTGTAGAAGCGGAAAACTTTCAATTCAATGAAGAACAAGTAAAAATACAACTATCTGAACCAAATCTTCCTGATGCAATTCCAACGGCATATAAAGTTTGCAGTAAAGTTATTTCGAAAAAATCATATGTTGTAGGCATAACGAAACATGGTTCAACGTTTCACACTACATCATCTACCAAACCAGAAACTGGTGTATGTTGCACTTTTCTACCCAGCGGCAAATATAATATTGAAGTTGTAACAACTGATGCTGACAAAGCTAGTGGCATACAATTTTTCCCCGTGCAGCATATAATTGAAGTTCGTTCAGAACCCATTTTATCAGGCGTATCGTTCTCCCAGTTGCGTGCTACTCTAAGTGGAGAATTGAAATGTTTAACAGATGCGCCAAAGACATGTACTGAAGCTGAAATAACATTGCATTCATTGGATGCTGTAGGGCAACCCGGTCAGAAGCAAAGTGTAAACGCTTTAAGTGAGTAAAATTAAGTTTTAATTGAAGAATGCCAAATTGTAAAACCATTTCTTTGTTTCAAGATGGTAAATACAGCTATAAAAATATCTTGCCTGGTCCTTATGAGATAACTATACCACAGTCCGGTTTATGTTTTGATCTAACCCGCGTCTTGATCAATGTTGCCACTGCAACCGAGTTTGCAACACCATTTGTGCAGCGTGGCTATGAAATTTCTATAATCTCTAGTCATCGCGCTATGGTATGAACTGCTTTTTACATCGTCTATATTGATTTTTAACTAATAGTTTACGTTTTAAATGCAGATGAAATATTCGCTTGTCACACCTTCTGACCAGCCACCAGCTGCTTGTGAAACTTTGAAATTACTTACTGGTGTCAATACTTTCTGTGTACCTAAATCAGGATCATACAATATCAAGCTTGAAGGCTGCCACCTCTATGACGAAACTTTACCCAAAACTTTCTCTACATCTGTTACTGACCCTATTATCATAACCGCTGTTGCACACAAGATTGGTATACGCGTACTTTCTACTGAATCAAGTGAAGAAAACATCAAACTAGCTATTGAATCAAAAATATTGGGTAAACAAATTATAACACCCACAGCTGAGTCTCATAAAGTAGATGGTAAATTTGCTTTCCGTTATGATACACATTTAAAGTCAGAAGAAACATTAAAAATTACGCCACAAAGTGATGTATTGCTCTTTAAACCGGAAACAAAAGAACTTGTTGGTTCAAATGATTGCGTTGATATTGCATTTAACTTTGAGGCTACACGTGGCCTGATTTTACGTGGTAAAATTGCACCACCGATTAAGGATGCTATGGTCACCTTGAGTTTTCCTAAAAATTCCGAATTGAGAACACAAACTACGATGTCTTCTGTTACGGGTGAATTCAAATTTGGTCCTATCGATGAAAGTTTGACATACGAATTGACAGCTGAAAAAGAGTCGTATGTTTTCTCCGATTATGATAAAGCTACAGCACTATTTAAAGCACATAAACTGTGTGAAATTGTGGTGAAGGTGAAGGATGAATCGAACAAAGGCTTAAATGGCGTATTGCTATCGCTTAGTGGAGCTGAAAGTTATCGCAAGAATTTAGCAACCGGAGATGATGGTGCTATCAATTTCCATTCATTATCACCATCGCAATATTTTCTAAGGCCAATGATGAAAGAATATAAATTTGAGCCCAATTCAAAAATGATTGAAATAAAAGATGGTGAAACAGTTGAAGTTGTATTAATGTAAGAAATATGCCTATTTAATTCGAAAAGAAAATTATTAACAAATATCTTCTTTTTTTTTTGCAGAGGCAAGCGTGTAGCTTATTCCGTCTTTGGTACAATTAGCTCGCTTAATGGCGAACCTTTTGGTCAGATTAATATCGAAGCAACCGCTAATGAAGAATGCTCTCATCATCAAGAAGAAGCCACCAGTGAAAGCAATGGCCAATATCGTTTGCGTGGCTTACAGCCAGGTTGCACATACACTATACGACCAAAGGATGTTGGAAACGCAAATGCAAATATTGAACGTTCCATACCAGCTACACGTACGATTACTGTAGCCAACGAAGATATACGTAATATTAACTTAATTGCCATTAGTCCAATAACATCGGTTGATGTTACCGCACGTGTTACGGCTTCTCTTAACGAACATTACAAAAATTTGCGTATTGTTATGTATCGCAAAGGTAGCGCTGATTCGCCAATCTATTCACAGCGAGTTGAGGCACCATTGAATACTAAAGCTCGCTATAATCCTGGTATTATGGTATTCTTTCCACGTATACCACTCGATGGTAAAACTTATATTGTCGAGTTAAAATCAACAATTTCGGATAAAACGTACACTTACACTCTGCCAACGGCACAATTTGTAGCAAATACTAGCTCAATTTTCGTTGAACTTGATTTCAAGCCAGAAGTGCGTGCCGCTGAAGCTGACTTAAATCAGAATTCAATTTCGGCATTGGTGCTTGTAGCGTTAGTAGCAATTGCTTTCTTCAAACAGGATATTGCAATGGACTTTTTCAATTTTGTCTGGGCACGTATAAATGGTATTGCGCAAGATATTGCACAAAAACAGAAAAATAATAGCAAGAAGGATTTACGTAAAGTCGAACCAATAAATTACAAAGAGATTGAACAAATGGCGGAGCAAATAAATGCTATTAAGAAAAAAAAGACAAAGAAAATCTAAGTCAATATCAGCAGGGGATAGTATTAACTTAACTATGTAATCATTTTCAATTTGTGAAAGGTAAGCGCTTTGGTGAATTTGTCGACTGTAACATAACTAGAAAACGTTTCATAGTGTAATAATGAATACTAAACTAGAATTAGACTCTGAAAAGTTGATCTTATTGTAAAGTAACGATGTGGTAAAATTTTTCAATCAAGAACCATTGTCCAAACTGAAAATTAAGTAACAAAAACCATTCAGTAAAGTAACGTTATCACTCACTAATTGTTATTTGAGGAGATAAATTAAATTTAGTGTTTAAACTAAAACGCCGTAAGGATTTTGTAATCAATTTAAAGGACGATTTTTTTTTTATTAAATATTTTGGGCAAGTTGAATTTTTAATTTAGATCAGCTTATAACTAAGTTAAAACAATAATTTAAAGTAATATTACTTAAACTAAAAAATAAATAAATAAATATTAAAAATAATATGACTAATTACACAACAATTTTACTTAAACATTTTTCTGAAATGATTACTACAACTCCATTAATTTATATCATTTGTTTCCGATCTGCTTAATATACTCGCTGCTACAGTATCAATTGATTTTTTAGCACGGCGATGCCTCTTGTACATGCCAACTCTTTCGGCATGCAAATTTGCTTCGTTGGCTTTATCCTGGACATCTACAGTTACATCTAACTCATTTGCATTTAAATCAGCTGCAACATTTGTATCGTTTATTGTTTCATTGTCATTACTCTCTACCTCTTCCGCTTCTTCGTGTTGATTCGCTTCATTCTCATCATCCATGTTTTCTTCTATTACTGTGCAATCTGGATTGACTGCTGCACATTCCAGGAACGATTTCGCTTGACCATTTGTATTACGTGCATTCGTGTATTTCTCAAAGAAACCATGTCCCACAATGCGGAAAGCCATGCTTGTGAGTGGATTTAGCTTGGAACGGAATTCCATTTCGCATATGAAACGGCGGCGACAGGCTTTTGAATCGAGTCCCAAAAAGAGGAACATAAATTCCGCAATTCTTTTGAGAAAAAAAAAACAACAAATCTAATGACATGGAATATTTTATATAAAAACATCACTCTACTTACTGTTCTTCCGTCATCATATTTTGTTGGCGGTGGTGCGCACTACGCTTTGTTATGTGATGTGATTCGGGTGCGGTTGAAGGTGCCGTTTCAACATAAGGCCCACCATAGCCGCTGTATGGTCCATTGCCAGTAGTGTCGAAAGTAGATGAAGAGGCATCAAATCCATGATCAAACGAATGTTCGGAATGATCGAAATGATCAGAATGATCGAATGAATATGGAGTATGGTCATGGTGTGCAAAGGACGGTCTGGAGACACAACAATAAAAGTTTTTTTCAATACTATGTATGTAGTTAATTAATGAAATTTTAAAAAAACGCCCAAAATTTTGTTTTTAAATAACGCCAAAAATAAAAACGGAATAACGGCCAAAAACCAAAACGAAATTTGGGCGATAATCATTATTGAAATAACGCCCAAAATTTATTTATAAAAATTAACTTGGGCATTATTTGGTTTTTTGTTTTTGCGCGTTTTTTTTTTAATGAAATAACGCCCAAAAAAATTTAATACAGACGAAATTTTGGGAGTTTTTTCCAAAACAATTATCAAACAAATTTATATGAAAACACTTTGGGCGTTATTTCGTTTTTGTTTTATTTCATATTGTTTGGACTTTTTTGGCGTTATTTCATCGGTTGTCATAATACTAAATCCGTTTAATTTTATACAAATATTTACTAGTAAATTTTTGATAAAATTATCCTTTTTTAAATTAAAATCCATTCATTTGAATACTTGTTTTAGGATGGCTTTTATACTTTTCTTTATTTTTCTTACCCGTGATCATAGACAATTGGTCCTTCATGCACAATGTCTGAATGGCATTTATGTGGCCAGAAATACTTTAATCCCCAGAAAACAGCTGCACCCACAAAGAAAGCAACAATCACCACTTTAACTTTAATGAAATATGCCAATGCTAGAGCGTGCCAACCCCACATGTGATGGTCTATAAATTAAAAAAGAAATTAATGAAATAAGAAAAATATAAATTTTATTTAATTAAAAAAAAAAATATTTCTCCACCGTGACAATGTTTGCTGTGAAACATTGCCGTGACCAGGATTCGAACCTGGGTTACTACGGCCACAACGTAGGGTCCTAACCACTAGACGATCACGGCTGTTGGAGATATATTTTGTTGCAGTGGTTAATTACGTATTTGACTTTGCTATACATTTGCTTTGCGACAGCAGAATGAAAGATGCGGCAGCGTGTGAATAGGTTTTTCTTGCATTTTTTTCACAATAACGTTTTCTATTGTAACATTAAGCTTTGCCATAAGCTGTGTTTTAAACGACAATTTATCTGAGAATATGTGGGAAAAGCACAGATAAACTGTCGTCAAGAACACAACTAAATACAAATACCTTCAAAAAGACAATTTTTAAGATTCCACAGGCTTGAAGTGAGTAGTAGTCCACATAGCATTTTCATAGCAATGAATTTTATAACAAAAAGATTCGTACCTCAAACCATTCTTTCGTTTTTTCAATGCAAAAAACGAACAGCTTGAAAAGCACTGCTGTTTAAAATGTCCAAAAATTTCTCAAGTGAACCACCCAAGAAATTGAACGTAAAAAGGCTGTACAAAAATTGTTTTATAGCAATCAGTAAAGATTTTGTAAAAAAATGATTTCTTAGATATTTAGCATAGACCAGGGAATAAAATGAATTTTTTTTGACAAAAATTTTATATTCATTGCTGAAAATCCCTATTTCAAATAGGTACATTAAAATTAGGCCACTTCTCCGCTTCCGAGAAAACTATAAAAATATGTGGGCACTCTCCACAAGTCTTTGCTTTCAGTACCATCAAAAGTACTGACAAAAGTGTTTCTAAACAGGGTACGCGAAAAACTTGATTCGGCCATCCGAAGGCAACAAGCAGGATTCCGGCCAAACCGATCATGCGAGGATCAAATCAACACCCTTAGAATAATTGTCGAGCAATCATGTGAGTGGCGTGCTACACTTCAACTTGTCTTCGTAGACTATAGAACTGCCTTCGACAGTGTCTCCAGAGAAAACATCTGGGTTGCACTGCAGCGAAGAGGTATTGCCGCAAAGGCCATAAACTTAGTTCGTGCACAATATGAAGGCTTTAAATGCAGTGTGTTACACAACGGGTTGTTGTCACCGACATTCACCACTAATTCACGCGTACGGCAGGGGTGTTTACTATCACCATCACTCTTCCTTATCGTTCTTGATGATATCCTAGATAAAGCTCTTAATAAGGCCAAAAGGGGTATTCAATGGAACTTTACCGAACATATGGAAGATCTCGACTACGCTGACGACATCTGCCTCTTATCGTCAAAACATTCAGATATGCAAAACAAAATTGAAGACCTTGTCTTGGAATCACAAAAGGCCGGCCTAAAAATCAACGTATCCAAGACTAAAAGCATGAAGCTAAACGCAAGCAATGACATCACGTTTAAAGCTGGCAGTGATGACATCGGAAACGTCGATAGCTTCACGTATTTAGGCAGCATTATCTCCATGGATGGTGGAGCAAAAGAGTATATCAACTCAAGAATAGCAAAAGCAAAAGGCGCGTTTGCTCAACTGAACAAATTATTGTCTTCACCCGTTATAGCCACTAAAACGAAAGTGCGCATTTTTGATTCGAATGTGAAATCGGTTTTGTTATATGGGTGCAAAACACGGCTTGTTACTGAACAACTAACGAACAAGCTGCAAGTATTCGTCAACAAATGCTTAAGGCGTATACTCGTGGTCTCGCACTATATCAAATGCCGAGTTACATCAAAAATGCAATCAGAAAACTATATCAAACGAGGTCAAGCTGCGCAAATGGAGATGGATGGGTTACACTCTCCGGAAACCACACAGCGTAGTTTGTCGCCAGGCTCTTGATTGGAATCCACAAGGCAGTAGAGGACGTGGTAGACCCAAAACCAACTGGAAAAGGTCGCTGGAAAAGGAAATACAAGAATTGGGAAAGTCGTGGCAAGAAATCAAAGTCATCGCAAGGGATCGCAAGAAATGGAAACGTCTCATATTGGCCCTATGCTCTTCATAGGAGTTAAAGGAGAAAACACATACTAGAAAGAAACTATTTAAATGTTTAGTTTTGTTCCTAAATAAATGCATTATATATGACGCTCCGCCTCTGAGAAAATTATAAAAATATGTGTGAACTCTCCACAAGTCTAGAAACTATCTCCCAGGTAATCGAAGTTGGTTAAAATTTGTTAACAATATAGTGATGCAGTGGAATTTTTTTTTTTTTTAGCAGTAGAGAAAAACAAGGCATCTTACAAAAAAGTGTTCATAGCATAAAATGCTTAGAGTTTTCCAAAGAATACGTTTGAATTTTTTCAGAATTTTGTAAAACATTTTATAATTTTTTAAAAATTGGTCCGAAAAAAAATTATTTTGAATAAAGTGACACCTCAATCACTGGAAAATTCCAAAAATTGACTGAGTTATGGCGTTAAGAAATCACAAAATGAAAAACTCAAGTTTCTAGATATCAAAGCTTGTCAATTATTTCTCCAAAGAGGTAGGGGTTTTGTAAGACCACTTTTGTTGATATTTGTAATTTGATATTCGAGCTAAAATCAATTGCAAAATGCTCAGGACATATCTAAGTACACAGTTCCATCTTAAACACAAACCCAAAAAAATGTACCCTATCTCTTATTTTTAGTTCTTCTGCGAAGCGAAGAGATATATAATAAGAGATAGATTATTCTTCTGCGAAGCGAAGAGATATATACAATAATAAGAGATATATAATAAGAGATAGATTATATACCTCTTCGAGCAGCGTAATTCAACCAAAGCAAAGGGATATAAATAGATACATCTCTTCTCATCCGGAAGCGAAGGGATATAAATAGATTTTTTGGTTGAATTACGCTGCCATTCAACTTCTAGATTCGTCAAAGCTATCGTCTATGGCTAATACAAGCCGAAGAAAAATTGCTCCAGTGCTTCTTTGCGTCTCTTGGTTATATAACTCTTCGTCTTCTGTAAAATTTTGCCAGTGAAGATAGAGTCCATTTTCGTGTGGAGCGTCTCATAAGTAATAACAAAAAAATATACAAAATAAAATGAGCCGCAGAATATTTTTTAGTGAGTAGAATCACCAATATAAAAGTGTTTTATATGAATTTCGAAGCTCAATCGTTTTTTTTTTTCAAACTGGGCAGCCCATGTTTTTGTTTCCAATTTACTAAATTATAACCACTTTTTTTGGTACTCTCCACATAAAACAAATTCTAAACAGGTTCTTATCGATCTGATTTTTTGCGTCCTAAAGGGATGTGAATCTTCAATCTCAAAAAAAAAAAAAAAATATCAATACTATCAAATATCTGTGGAATGATAGCAATACTAGGTATCGCATATTTTCAGGAGAGCAAATTTAAATTTTTAGTTGAATAAAAAACTCTAATTTTTTGACCATGCGTAAAGTTGCCATTTCTAGGCAGCTCAGTTTAAGAGTGCCAAAAACTCGTTCTTTCTTAACATAATCTCTAATCTAAATAGAGTTGATAACTGTCTTCGATTACAACAATTTTTTATTTTATACTTTCACTTTCATTGATATCCAAATTCTAAAAAATCTATATTAAATAACGATTACGAAATTCATTC
This sequence comes from Calliopum simillimum, assembly GCA_951812925.1. Classification (NCBI taxonomy): domain Eukaryota; kingdom Metazoa; phylum Arthropoda; class Insecta; order Diptera; family Lauxaniidae; genus Calliopum; species Calliopum simillimum. Next base: position 121,452,495 of record OX638370.1, on the reverse strand, counting down.
GATATAAACAAAAATACGTGACATTTTAAATTGGAGTGATAAAAATACGCATAGAGAATCAATATTAAAAGTGAAAAGTGTTAATTAATTGAGCATTATTGCAGCTGCTAAAGAAACTTAACTTGCAAGCTTAGCCAAATGAAAATACAAGTATCGCAAATCGTGATCAAATCAATTAGCAGCTAGTATTTAGTATGAGGTTCACCAGTAATCGTATTCTGACAAAAAATGTAGCTATGACGAAAACTTTCCAAAGATAAATAAATAAAAAGATTTTACAATTTCACTCCAAACTCAAAAATATTGTTGAATGCTAATTAAATCACAGTTTTCTTGAGGAGATGAATGAATATTTTAATTTTATAGTTTCTAGTTTGTTTTTTTGCATAAAAAGTGATAATTGTTGCATAATGCAAGTCGAACTTTTAAAGAATATTGTATGTATGTTTGTATTCCAAACTTACGCAATCCAAAGCCAAAGTGTTTTCGGCGTATTCTGCCTTCTTCAACCAATTCAACTAAATCAGTTTTTCCTTCAACTGCTTCATCCTTAGTATTATCCACAGCGCTTATATTATCATCACAGAAGACTAAGGTAAAATACACAACCAATATGACAACGACAAAATAAAATGATGATTTGTTCATTTTCGCTCAAGTTTATCCCTAATACGGTCCTTTTAAATTTTTTCGAATAAAATTCTGTTGCACTATTCGTTATTTTGATACACGGTATTATCCACTTTGCTGTTAACTTGCAGTTGTAGCTTGACACTGACTGACATCAAAAGATAACGATATTTTGCTTTTATATGCGATACGTTTACTCTTAAGTTCAAGGTGATAATTGGTGGACTAATTTGTCAATAAATACTGTGAGTTAGTGGCTTATCGATTTTCTATACCCTAACGTGTGCAACTCATCAACATATAATTTTTACAATATATGTTAGAAGTAAGTTTTAAATGCCAATATGTAGATATATACATCCGATATAAAATATTTATATTATTTTGCACATTATACAATAAACCGTGACAAATGATGCACTGATTTTCTCTTTTACATGTATTTTTTTTTTATTGTTTTATGTGAAATTTTTATTGATGATTTAAACTGGTGCAGTGATAAAATGGGTTTGGACAGGACAGGACGTTATATCGGAAGAAAGCCGTGTATTAAAAGTAGAATTATTGTTTAGGAAATCTATAGAATTTCGATATCGTGTAGTATCGTTAGCCTGCAAAATAAAGGCTAATAGCCTGTTTTCACCGGAGATTTATGAAATGATTTAGCCGTAAATCGCCTCATTCATCATGTATTAAATGTCAAATAAATCTGGAAACAGCCGTAAATAACCTCTTAAGCCTCCTCTAGAAACAGGCTATTATAGTGCGTATATTTATGGCTGTTTCCACATTTATTTGACTTTTAATACATGATGAATTGGGTGAGTTATGAAGCGTGGAAACGCACTATTATGGCTAAATCATCTCATGAATCTCCGATGGAAACGACCTATTGGTATATTACGTTTCCACGTTAGATTTAGGAGGTGATTATTCAGCAGCATTTTGTTACACGCAACAACATCAGAGAATTTAATAAAAAAAACTATACAGTTTTAGTAATAAAAAAGTTTTAAATTCTTTGAAATTCCTTTAATTGTAAGCAATATATTTTTAATTTAAAATATTTTATGTATTTGTAAAACTTAACATTAACCTACATGCATATGTATTAAATCATTGTATATGACGATTTAAATAAACTTTGTTTTTAATAAAAGCATCATCTACATCATTGAATCCGCATTTTTGCAAGGAAGTTTCGAAGAAAAAAAAATTTTCACCGATTATTTCCATTGACATTTTTCGTCATAACTTCGGCACTTAAAGTATGATATATCAATATTTATGTCTCGTGGATACCGATATTTTTGCACAGAGGTCATTGACATCAAGTACCCCATTCTAATACTTACTTACCATCCTAAAATACCACCCTTATGTGAGAAAATTCAATCTCGCACAATATCATTAAACTTTTCTTCAGAAAGTATTTCGATTCTTCCATGAGAAATTTTAAAAAAATTTTTTTGAAATATTTTTTGCCTAATGTAGGTCTCTAGACCTTAGCAGTAATAAAAAATCCACTGTACACCATGCAAGGCAATTTCGAAAAATTTTTTTGCATTAACAATTTTCGTCATACCTTCGGGAGGTAATTGAAGTACATGATTAATCAATATTTTTGTCTCGAGACCTACTTTTTTTTCTCCAGAGGTCAATGATATAAGGTACTTACCCACCAGATCTCAGTTTCTATCGTCCTAAAATACCACCCTTATATCAGGAAATTAAGTCTCGCAAAAAATCATTAAGCTTTTCCTCAGAAAGTTTTTCGATTATTCCATTAGAACTACATATTTTATTCTCGAGACATAACCATTGATATATCATACTTTAAATTGGACTGTAAATGCCGAAATATGATAAAACTGTTTGAGCGCAACTCCTACGCTTGGTCAAAAAAAGAAAAAAATTTAAATTGGCTTGCTTCAGATTCAATGGTGAACGGTGGGTGGTCTTTTTTTCTGTTGAAATTTCCTAGTAACCTGGTGTTTTTGGCCCTTTTTTCGGTTTCAAAGTTCAGCAAACGAAAGCCGCAGAAGCCATTTCTGACGTATTTTTCGATACTGAATCCGGCCTTAGAATTGTTTGAGTTTTTAAGAAAAAACTACCCTTCAGGACCACGGACTATTCCAAAAATAGTTTGCAAACTACTTCATGGGAGAAACCGACTAGTCCAAATTCTGATTCCATCATGTATAAAGTTCTATTTACGTTTTACATTGTTTATCATTGGGCGTAACCAATTGTCTCCTTATGCATTACAATCGGACCAGAAAAATGTTAATTGTCTCTTTATGGATTACATTTGGACCAGAAAAAGGCCATTTTGTTTTTATTTTATTTATAAATTTCAACAAATTTAATTTGAAATTCAAATTTTACACAAAAATGTCAAAAGGTTTCATAGCCGAATGAGCTAAAGAGTTTGTTTATATTGGCAATTTTCAAATTGCGATAACTTATGAACGGTGAGTCGTATGATAAAAAGTCCAAGGGTCTTTTTCATTGAGAACCACATGCTCTACAAATAATTTTGTAAAAAAAAAACGTAATTATTTAGAAGTTATTTAAAAAAAAGTGATTTTTTGCCGTTTATCGGCGCTTAACCAGTTTTTATAGAATAACTCCTAAAAGGTAAATTTTTTTGAAAATAAAATGAAAAGTTTTTGTTGAAGAGAACGTGATTCTTCATAAAAAAGTTCCTTGGAGTTTTGTTGTGCAACTCACTGTTCATGAGTTATCGCAATTTAAAAATATCCACAATTGCTCTGTTATTGACATTCATTAAATGCTATTTGGTCAATCAACTGTGCAACCATGGTACAATTATAGAGGTAGCGCCAAATTGTGAAAACACACATAGCGGAGACAAATGTCAAAATCAGAAAACTGTAAAATTGTTGTTGTTTTGCTTGTTTTGTTAATTTTGACAGTACTTGCTACCAAAAATGAAGAACAAGAAACGTGTCAGTCACGGACGCTACCTTATTAATTGTATCATGTGTGCAACCGTGAAAATAAAAAAATCACCATTTATTGTGAACTGTCACATTTTGACATTCATTTGTTTATATCAAAGATTATAGATTAATATCCTTAATTTCTTTATAAGAAATAAATAGCAGATAAAATAAGTAAAGGTGAGTTTAAACTTTAAAATATTTGTTTTTATTATGATAACAACCTTCAACAAATATCACACAGAAATGAGTGAAAAGATAAAAAGTTCAGCAGATCCCCAGGCACCAGTAACACGAAAAGGTTTTCTGATTTCCATTAAAACCGGCGAACCTATCGAAATAAAAGAAAGGGATGTGGTAAGTTTATTGAATGATGTATCCCTATTGTTTTATTTAAATATAAATTTATATCAAAAAAGCATGGTCGGTGTCGTGCGGTAACAGAGTTTGAAAAGCTAAATCGGATTGGGGAAGGCACCTATGGTATTGTTTGTGAGTACAGTTTATGATAAGAATTTTAAAGGATGCGGTTAATGGGATAAAGTTAAATTTGATTTGTTCATTAATTCATAGATCGCGCCCGCGACACACGAACAAAGGAAATTGTTGCACTTAAGCGTGTGCGTATGGATCAAGAAAAAGATGGACTACCTGTTAGCGGTCTCCGAGAAATAACAATATTGAAATCCTGCAATCATGAAAATATCGTCAATTTGCGCGATGTTGTTGTAGGCAAAAGCTTAGACAGGTTGGTAAATTGCTAACTTACATAACAATGTAGCTATTGAAGCATCCTTATCTTTATTTATAATGCTTTTTAGCATTTTTCTCGTTATGGAGTATTGCGAACAAGATTTAGCTTCACTTCTAGATAATATGGCGCAACCATTTTCTGAATCAGAAGTAAAATGCATTATTCTACAAGTTCTTCATGGCTTGCAGTACATGCATACACGTTACATTATACATCGCGACCTAAAGGTCTCCAACTTACTAATGACTGACAAGGGCTGCGTTAAAATAGGTAAATATTTAAAATACATTTTTGAAATACACGACTTTATCAATTAACCTCTACTCATTGTAGCCGATTTTGGCTTGGCACGCCTTTTTGGTCAACCTTCCAGTGCAATGACACCGCAAGTGGTTACACTATGGTACCGCTCACCTGAATTGTTGCTTGGCTCGGTTACACAAACTACTGCTGTGGATATGTGGGCATTAGGATGCATCTTAGGTGAATTGTTATCGCATAAACCGCTTTTACCGGGTAATACAGAAATTGCACAATTGGAGTTGATAGTCGATCTTTTGGGAACACCTTCTGAAGCAATTTGGTCCGATTATCCCAACATGCCTGCTATACAAAATTTTACACTCAAAACGCAGCCATATAATAATTTGAAGCCAAAATTTAATTACTTAACCGCAGCAGGATTACGTCTTTTGAACTTTCTTTTTATGTACGATCCTAAAAAACGCGCTACCGCAGACGAATGCTTACAAAGTTCATATTTTAAAGAGGTACCATTACGTAAGTAGTGAAATTGGTTTCTTAAAATATTTATATGTATGGTTTATAATGTACAGCTGAACAGCATTTTGATAGCTAAATATGTTTCCTAAACTAAACAAAAAATTATACTTTACAGCTTGCGATCCAAAGTTAATGCCAACTTTTCCACAGCACCGAAATCTTCCTAAAGAGCAAAAACCAGTTTCAAGTACCACCATAGTACCAGAGTTACCTGCAATATCAGATCTGCTAGGAAGTTTACTGAAGAAACGTCGTTTAGAGTAATTCAAATCAACAATATACACTAAAACCTAAGGTTTGCAAAATAAAAAATAATCAAACTCTTTAAACAGAAAAAATGCATTGCTATATTTCCCTTAATTGATTACACAATAATTATCTTACAAATACGGCCTGTCCATTGGAGTCTTCTTAGCTCTACGATCACGCGAGCGTGGAAACCAACGGTGCTTTGTGGTGGCCGTTAAATTCATCAACTCCTGACGTGCTACTTCGGGATGTTTGTCTTTAAAAGCACGCATTGCACTCTGTAACGCTGTTTCCTTTAACAAAGATCCTGCGCTAGCTTCAACAGCTTTCGGTATTGGTTTTGAAAATTCATAAGAAAATTCCACATCCGGATGCCAGGCTACAATTGTTTTACCATTATCAGTTATAGCCACCTTTTCAACCAGATTGTTACCACCAACAGCATTTTTATTTATTGAAATTGTTGAAAACAAACGCACTCCTATGGCCCAACGTGAAGCCATTGTGAAAATTTTACACGAAATAAATTGCATTCAACTATTGTGAATGCATGCGCACAGCTGATTATGACAGACACGTTTAAAAAGCACTGTAGTTCATATTGTGAAGAGTAAAAAATAAAATATCTTATTAATTTATTAAATTAATAATGCATTAATAATGCATGAAGTCTGAAAAAAGGAAAACAATATTCGGGGTATTTTTGCAACTGAAAAGCATTGGTTTCAAACTGGTTAATCTAACAGATTAACAATCGAAATTAACAATTAACAATTAACACTTTCGAAAGAAAAAAAAAGAAAATTTCTGAAATTTAATTTTCAGAACCTTCAGGAAACAAGTGACGTCAAACTGACGAACCTCGCAGGTTCGGAACCTGCAAAAATGAACAGGTTCGGAACCTGCGAGAATCTGAACCTGCAAAAACTGGTAAACAGCAGTGTTGCCAGTATTTGATTTGAAAAATACCTCAAACTGCAATAAAAATTTACCTTTTTTTGCCGTTGGCAAAATAAAAGTTGCATGCAAGTTGCACAAATTTGTTTTCATTTGCAGTGATTCAGATTCACTTCAAAAGTGTAAATTTGCAATTGAACTGTGAAAGTGAAATGCAGTTCTTCGTATGACCGTATTCATCTTTGGTTGTATGAGTGAAAAACTAATCTAGTGGATATCAAAAGAATAAAAACAATGTGTGATAATTCAAAAAAATGCAATATAAAAAAAAGCTAAGGACAAATATTCAGAATTTGGATATGCGGCGCATACAACTTTATGAAAAAGTACCTCGTGTTTAAAGTTTTCCGTTGACGTTTTTGAAATAACTGCTTCTACTCTTCTAAAGCGCTGAGTAAGTGATTAGGTATTAGAAATTCCAATTTTTGGGCTTTTTGCAATCCCGGGATTTTCGGGATCAGAAATTTGAATCTCGGGATTTTTCGGGATTTGTATGATTTTTTTTTTTCGGCTTAATGTTACATGTCCGACTGTTGTTGTTTTGATTTTATTTTTTTTGCCCAGATAGGGCTTTGAAAATTAGTCACATCAACAACAACAACAACCTCTGAGCGCATCTACTTTCGGAGATATAGCCATCGGAAGATCGGGATATATCTTTTATAAAAGTCGGTATAAGTTGGAAATTCCTGGATGGATTTCAAAAATATTGGTGTCATATGAAAGGTATTTTATTAGGCTATATAATTGCCCTACAAAGTTTTTCAATTTAGGTGATTGTTTTCGAGATATGACAATTTTTCAAAAATTAACCCCATTTTTTTCGCAAAAAACCGTTATTTTTCCCAAAAAATGTGTTATTAACCTATAATTTTAATAACTAAATTAGGAAGCCTAATTTATTTCCTTTCATTTGATATACAACATGTATCTGAAATTGTATCATTAATAACTTTTTATAGAAAAAAACAAAAATAGACCAAATCAATTTTCTTGAAATTAGGAACTTTAAACAACAACAATGCCAGAACAAACAACAACAAAAACAAAAACAACAACAACAACTACAACAACAACAACTTGGATACTACTACAACAACAAAGAGGATCAGCTACTTTTTATAGTAAAAAAATTTAAAATTTTTATTAAAAATTGCGCGCGCAATTTGGCTAGCAAACTATGTGTTGGATATATTATAGACTGATCCGCGGCCGAAGGCCGCCGCGAAGCCGGTGTCGGATTTTTGGGAGTTTTAAATCCTGAGCTGCGGCCGCAGGCCGCCCAATTACCCCTACTCTTATGTAAAATTACTGTTGTTGTAGTAGTAGTAAAGTTGTTGTTGTCTGTTTTAGCATTGTTGTTGTGTAAAGTTCCAAATTTGAAGAAAATTGATTTGGTCCATTTTTGTTTATTTCTATTAAAATTTATTAATGATGCAATTTCAGATACATAATGCATATCAAATGAAAGGAAATAAATTAGGCTTTCTAATTTAGTTATTAAAATTATAGGTTAATAACACATTTTTTGGGAAAAATAACGGTTTTTTGCAAAAAAAAATCGGGTGAATTTTTGAAAAATTGTCATTTCTCGAAAACCATCACTCAAATTGAAAAACTTTGTACAGCAATTATATAGCCCGGTAAAATACCTTTCATATGACACCAATATTTTTAAAATCCATCCAGGGGCTCCCAACTTATACTGATTTTTATAAAAGATATATCCCGACCTTCCGATGGCTATATCTCCGAAAGTAGATCCGCTCAGAGGTTGTTGTTGTTGTAATTAATTCCCAGAGCCCTATTTGGGCAAAAAAATAAAAAATAAACAACAACAGTCGGACATGTAAAATTGTTCCTTTTTTTCTAATAAAGCAGAAATGCTATATCAAAATTTCCCAATATATTGTCTTAAAAAACCCCTGCTATACCCCTACAAAGATATTCTATTTATAAAGTGAAAAAATATTAACAGAACAATTTCTTAAGGGGACGTTCGCACGGTGGTTTTTAAAAAATTTCAACTTTTTGAAATACCACCCGCGATTTTTTTCGGGGATAGTGTTGGGGGACCCTTCTAGTATCAGAATCCGGGAACCGCGAAATCGAACGTCCAGCCGTTTTTTTTTTTAGACATTTTAGTTTTTTTAACGATTTTTGAGAATTTATCGGATTTATATACATATTATGTACACATATATATGTATGTACGTACATATATATACTTGTGTATGTATGTATGTGTAATATATATATATGTATATATATATACATACATGCATACATACATATAAAAGGTATCGTTTCCGCACCATTTATTGTTAAAAAAAATCGGTTTTTTCGTATATAAAAAAACACAAACAAAAACCGGATACAGCAATAGTCACTATAGATGTGATTTTTGATGCTTAATCTGAATCCGGTCTTAGAATTGCTCTATTACTTCTGGACTTTGAGATATCCTTACATATATGTATAAAGGACACCACTTTTTTTCCTATTTTTGAAGTTATATAACAAGATAAGGTAATATTATGCCGTAAAATCTGGTATGACAGTTAATAGCCCTAGTTTTTTTCTTGAAAACTCAATCAAACCGATAACGATATCTTTTTTTTTGTCGGAGATATCTTTACCTAAAAAGTTAAAAAAGTGCAAAAACACGATTTTTGGCTATATTGGATGTTATATGCAGGACACACAAAATTCTTCTGTGAATTTCTATTACCAGAAGCATTTAGTACTTTCTTTTGGCTTTCAATTGAGTTGTTAAATGTTCATCTGCAATATTCCTCTACAAAGTTATGACCGTTTAAAAATTACATTATGAAGTGCAAACTCACAGGCGTGTCTAGTGTACGAGTGTTTCTTATATACATATTGCTGCAACATGTCGTCTTAAAATAGTTATAACTTTTAAGAAAACTATTACAAGAGACCACTTGTTAGCTCATTTTGAAGATAAAGAATGGTTTTAAATGCTTCGGTTGGTAAAAAAGAGCAGAAAAATTTCGTCCGTACTGTATACGACCTCAAATATAGCCAAAAACCGAGATTTTTCGCTTTAAGTTTCATGGTGTGCTTTTAAAGTTAACATAACTTTGCAGAGAAATATTGCAGATGAACATTTAATAGCTCAATTGAAAGCCAAAAGAAAGCACTAAATGCTTCTGGCAATAGAAATTCACAGAAGAATTTTGTGTGTCCTGCATATAACATCCAATATAGCCAAAAATCGTGTTTTTGCACTTTTTTAACTTTTTAGGTAAAGATATCTCCGACAAAAAAAAAGATATCGTTATCGGTTTGATTGAGTTTTCAAGAAAAAAACTAGGGCTATTAACTGTCATACCAGATTTTACGGCATAATATTATCTTATCTTGTTATATAACTTCAAAAATAGGAAAAAAAGTGGTATCCTTTATACATATATGTAAGGATATCTCAAAGTCCAGAAGTAATAGAGCAATTCTAAGACCGGATTCGGATTAAGCATCAAAAATCACATCTGGAATGACTATTGCTGTATCCGGTTTTTGTTTGTGTTTTTTTATATACGAAAAAACCGATTTTTTTTAAAAATAAATGGTGTGGAAACGATACCTTTTATATGTATGTATGCATGTATGTATATATATATACATATATATATATTACACATATATACATATACAAGTATATATATGTACGTACATACATATATATGTGTACATAATATGTATATAAATCCGAGACATTCTCAAAAATCGTTAAAAAAACTAAAATGTCGAAAAAAAAAAAACGGCTGGACGTTCGATTTCGCGGTCCCCGGATTCTGTTACTAGAAGGGTCCCCCAACACTATCCCCGAAAAAAATCGCGGGTGGTATTTCAAAAAGTTGAATTTTTTTAAAAACCACCGTGTTCGCCTTTGTAATTGAAAAAAAAAAAAAAAAACACTTAAAAATTTTATTATGAAAAAACTATTACATTTATTGACAAAATTTCTTTTGGACATTGTTGAATATTGTCTAAAAAATATGAACATTTTTTTTTTATACTTAGTTTTCCTTGGCTGCTGTAGAGGGCGTCATCCAAAAGTTACTTTTTAAACGGTAGGACATGTTGTAGACCTCCTGTAACAGATTTTTCAAAAATTCAAAATGGATTTTATTCTTGAGTCTCAAAACTATACAATAAGCCTCTGAAATTCATATTTTTTTATATTTTGAAGTTTTTGTATGAATATTTATGAAAAATGCGAAATAATAAAATTTTTTGAGGGTAATTCACCCCCGTAAAAAAAGGGGGTGGTATTTTTTAAAACTTTCAGAGGCTTATTGTTTAATATGTATTTTTATGAGTAATCGAATGCTCTTTTTAAAATCGGTCGAGTAGTAGATTCGGAGAAAAATGTCCTATCAGTTTGAAAAGTAACTTTTGGATGACGCCCTCTTCAGCAGCCAAGGGAAACTAAAAATAAAAAAATAAAAAATTTTCATATTTTTTAGACAATATTTAACAATGTCCAAAAGAAATTTTGTCAATAAATATAATAGTTTTTCATAATAAAGTTTTTAAAAAGTGTTTTTTTTTTTTTTGTTTTCATTACTTATGTCCAACATAACCGGTTCGAACCCGGACCACATTGCTCAGAAATATATAACAAACTCTTTAGCACATTCGGCTATGAAACCTTTTGGGATTTTTGTGTAAAATTTGAATTTCAAATTAAATTTGTTGAAATTTATAAATAAAATAAAAAAAAAATTGGCCTTTTTCTGGTCCGCATGTAATCCATGAGGTGACAATTAGTTACGCCCAATGACAAACAATGTAAAACGTAAATAGATCTATACGTGATGGGATCAGAATTTGGACTACTCGGTTTCTCCCGAGGAGTAGTTTGCAAACTAGTTTTGGAATAATCCGTAGTCCTGCAGGGTAGTTTTTTCTTATAAATTCAAACAATTCTAAGGCCGGTATTGAAAATACGTCAGAAATAGCTATTGCGGCTACCGTTTGGTAAACTTTGTTGATCGGTCCAAAAAACAAGGTTACTAGGTAATTTCAACAGAAAAGAAGTTCACCGTACACCATTGAATCCGAAGCAAGCCAAATTATTTTTTTTTTCTTTTTTTGACCAAGCGTAGGAGTTGCGCTCAAACAGTTTTATCATATTTCGGCATTTACAGTTCGATTTAAAGTATGATATATCAATGTTTATGTCTCGAGAACAAAATATGTCGTTCTAATGGAATAATCGAAAAACTTTCTGAGGAAAAGCTTAATGATTTTTTGCGAGACTTATTTTCCTGATATAAGAGTGGTATTTTAGGACGTTAGGAAGTGGGGTCTGGTAGGTCAGTACCTTATATCATTGACCTCTGGAGAAAGAAAAATAGGTCTCCAGACAAAAATATTGATTAATCATATATTAAGATTGGACTTTTAATACCTACCGAAGGTATCACGAAAATTGTTAATGCAAAAAAAATTTCGAAATTGCCTTGCAAAAATGCGTCGAATTCGATTATGTACAGTTGATTTAAGTTGAGTTAGTTTAAGTTGTAGAGCAATCTTCCGCGAGTTGTCACATTTAGGAGTTAAGAGGAATTATGTGTATTATACCGTTAAACGGTTTGTCGATACTGGTTCCATACAAGATCGTAAAAAAAGTGGGAGAAAAAGGAAAGTCCGTACCGCGAACGCGATCAAAATAGTTTGTGAAAGAATCCGAAGAAATTGTGACCGTTCAGCACGAAAGATGGCCAAAAATATAGGAATGAACCGAGAATGTTTACGGCACCTTTTGCGTTGCGACCTTAATATAAAAGCCTTTAAAAAAAGAAAATGCATGGCCTTACTAATGCGACCGTGGAAAAGCGATGGCAAAGATAGAAACTGCTCCTTTCTTGGCACGCTGGCGATGATATAGTTTTGTCCGATGAAAAACTTTTTGTGCTGGAAGCTCCTCACCACACGCAAAATGACAGACTATGGGCAGTATCATACAAAGACATCCCAAACGATAAGAAGCATGTACCAAGATATTAAAACTCGTCATCTATTATGGTCTGGGGTGCTATATCCAGCAGAGGTAAATTGTCGCTAGTCTTCATTGTCAAAGGTGTTAAAATAAACGCTCAGTATTTCCTGGAAGAAGTCTTATAGAAAAATTTGAAGCCTTGTGTTCAGGCCATGTATGGAGAATACTATTATTGCTTCATGCAGGATGATGCACCTGCTCACACTGCTAAACTAGTTCAAGACTGGTGTAAGCAAAAGTTGACAGATTTTATACCTAAGGATGAATAGCCTAGGAGACTGCAATCCTTTGGATTTCTGCATATAGGGATATATGGTACAGCGACTCAAGGAATACAGATACAGAAGCTTGAAGGACTTTAAAGCTGCTATTATTGATGTATGGGACAAAATACCGATAACAGTAGTGCGTGGTGCGTGTAACAATTTTGATTGCAGACTTCGGCGGGTTGTGACTAACAAAGGTCAGGCCATCGAGTAATTGCTTAATATACAAAATATTTTAACTTCATTAAGTAGTTGCTAATTTGCTTAATTAAAATAACATTTAATTCAAAAAACCTATTTTGTTTTTGTATCAACACATATTTGTCACACTGTACATTCAAAGAATTGACTGAGAAACTATCCATTTTTTCAATGATTCAAGGAAAATGAAGATGATACTTTTATTTTATTAAAAACAAAGTTTATTTAAATCGTCACATACAATGATTTAATACATAAATAAGCACTAGAAATTATAAAACCTTTTTTATTTACACACACGTTTTTATGCGTGTATGTTAATGTTAAGTTTTACAAATACATAAAATATTTTGAATTAAAAATATATTGCTTACAATTAAAGGAATTTCAAAGAGTTTAAAACTTTTATATTACTAAAAATTTATAGTTTTTTATTAAATTCCCTGATGTTGTTGCGTTTAAAAAAATGCTGACAATTATTTAATCTTTCCAAATCGAATTCGTTTACCAACTTGAGTGGTGACAATATCTATATGTAAATGACTGATATTCCGAATTAGGTGGAAATAATTCCTTTTTAAGGTTCATAGCTGGTTAACTACACCACCCAGTTCTTATAATAAATATATGATAGGAAACAATGAAAGTTATTGCTTATATTTATATACGAGGGTTACTTCAGAGTGTTGTCGCATTTGAGACTGAAATGAAAACGCAAAAATACAAAATTAACAAATTTAAAAGAAATAATCAAACTAAACTAGAGCATAAATCAGGTCACTAAAGTATTAGGCGCGAACAACATGAAATACAAAAATGTTATGCAAATTAACTGGACACACTAACCCACATTAGTCATTTGTCGAGCACACATTTTCTTAACCAGATTTTTCACATGCAGACGGACACACCCACCAACCTACCTACCAATTTATTTACTACGTTCTTGACGTATGGTGGAAGCCAAATAAAGTGCCAGCACGATTCCAAGTAACTGTAGAAAAGCTATGCCTATGCCAACGCCAATCAATATTACGGCGTTCTTATCGATACGTGCCTTTAGGAGGCCCACGCAACCATCCTGTAAATAAAGAAAGGATTTAAATGCGACAGCGTTTAATTTATTAGAAGACCATTTTCCATTTGCCAATACATAGGAGGCATAAATATCGAAAACTGTGTAAATATATACTTTCTATGCTACGCACCTGAAAGTATTTGTCTCTGCCAAGAGCTGGTGAATCGGTGCAGTGTTTGGCAACTGAATCAACATATTGTGGACGACAGCAGCTGGCTGGTAATGTTTTGTTCGGGCTTATCGAACGCCAATCGGCTGGACTATCAACGCCGCAACACATCAATTTTTGTTGTATACCATCCCAGGCGATATTGTCTTCACGGTTAGAACGCTGTATGGACTCGTGTAGTTTATCTTTCAATGCCATTTCAAGATCTTTTTTGAAAACACATGCTGCAATACCAACTGCAAGTTCAACAATGAAGATGACGGCCAGTAGGAAAGCATACTGTAAAATGTACACATTTTTATTATAAGGGAAAACTACAGTAAGGAAGCGGTGATTGAAGAAGTGTTACCTAGTAAATATATTATTTATTTATAGATAGATCTGCATATTATCGTTTATATGAGAATATGATACGATTGAACTTCTAGTAACACTTCAGTTTACCACAAATTAATATTGTATCTATTGTAAATAAAATATACATACAGTAAGCAGCAATGGAGGAGATTCTTTTATTGCTCCAAAGCATCCCAGTGATGCAATCAGAAAGATGACAAGACCTGTCACTATCAGCACTATAGGTGGTCCTACAACTTTATCCTCGATGAAATGATTGAACTCCTTGACATCAGCGAGAACAACAGATCCGGCTATAAGAATTCCCAAACCGGATATCTTTAAATGAAGAAATTTAAAACGCCATTAAGATGATCTGCTCATGTTTAAAATATTTATAAAAAACAGCGAATCATTAACTCTGTTTTAAAAGACCTAAAAAACACTGCAGCGTCATCAATTAAATTGTTGGTGCTCGAAAATAAAAAATGGAATAATTCAGACTCAGTTTCGAATTAAATACCCAAAACAAATACGTGAAGTAAATATCCTTCCGCAAAACCTTCAGAAAGACAATATTCAAGAAGTTGTTTTCGTAAACAATTCAATCAGTCTGTTCGTTTACTCCAAGTTTTAACGCGGAAAGTCATAAAACAGTTTGCCATTTAGTGGTTGGCATCGCCCACTTAAAAACACAAATTTCATACAAATCGATACAACGTTGTAGTTGTGAGGGCCTATTCACCTGTAAGGTTTGGTATCGCCCATTTTGAAACAAAAAGATCATTTATCAACATTCCTTAGTGTTAACCTTATCTTCATACCAAATTTTTATATAAATCGATGCAGCGTTTTAGCCGTGAGAGCGTTTTTTTTTTTTTTCATTAAGGGGCGTGTCACTTAAAAACAATGGTCATATTATCGGTGCTTAGTGATAACGCTATCTTCATTCCAAATTTCATTAAAATCGATGTAGTGGTTTAGTCATTTAGCCTTTATCCCATTTAAGGTCATGGCACCTCCTGATTAAAAAAAAAATAGTCAAGTTATCGTTCCTTAGTGCCAACCCTAGCTCTATACCAAAATTTATGGGAGCGTGGCACCGCCCAGTGGTTTAGCCGTGAGAGCGTTTTTTCCATTTAGGGGCGTGGTGCCGCCCACTTAAAAAAAAAGAAAATCTTGTTTACTGCTCCTCCTCTCAAACTTTCCAACAGGTTTTGCATCTCCGATTTTTTTGATTTTTTTCTTATAGTTTTAGTTTTTTTGAATGCTCATAACTTCGTCCATAGTTGGCCAAATCATCTCCACACCGCCTCAAAAGTTAGAAGGACTCTTAAAAACGATATCTGCATCACATTTTTTTCGTTCCGAGAAAAACCCGTGCCGTACTCATTTTTGGAAAAAAAAATGTTTTTTGCTCATAACTTATTTTTCTTCACAGAATGGGTACCCAAATTTTCTTGAAAAATAAAGCTTACTTATATTCTTGCAAAAATGTTGGCGTTAAAAAATTATATAGTTCTATTTGTACGTAGTATAGATAAAATTTATTTTCTTAAGTTTTTCAATTACGCGATCGGAAAAAGGTATTTTTACTCAAAAGCAGGGCATCTTACGAAAAAAGTCTCTTTGACAAAAAATGCTTCGAATCATTCAAGGTATAAGTGTGAATTTTTTCAGAATTTTTTGAGACATTTTATAATTCTTTAAAAATTGGTTTAAAAAAAAAAAAATTTTAAAATTCTAGAAAAATTCACACGTATACTTTAAGGCGATTTCAAGCATTTTTCGCTTTATCACTTTTTTGTAAGATGCCTGGCTTCCCTCTGTTTTAGCGGCACCTGCGGAAAGGTCGATTTTGGACAGAACCTAAAATAAACGTTATGTTGCGTACTTTCATAATAACCTTTGCATGTTGTTATGTTTATCAAAAATCTATTCTGGCCAATAACAATTAAAATTTCATGTGTACCAACGTTGTACTTATGTTAATATAGAGACATGCAATTAAATACAAAACGACCTTTTACGTCTGTACCTCTAGGCCTAAACAAACATTACATGTTGAATGTTAACGTGTTTGGTGGATTTTGTTAATCATAAAATATTGATGGAGTCCAAGCCAGATTATGTTGATTAAAAACCAATAACGATTACTTACCGCAAACACAACATTAAATCCAAAAAGGATATATTTAATCGTACTCATACCACAAGAGCGCATTGTAAATTTCATTAAGAACTTTTCAGTTGCACTTAACACACAAAAAACAGAAGAAAACAGAAGAAGTCCTTGCGAAAAGTCACTTTTACTAAAATCCTTGTTGTAAAATAAATCCTTGATTCTTGATAATGCACTTAGCCAACAGTTAGTTGCCCTTATGTAAGGTCAAAAACCGCTCGTTGATTTTTAAAAAATTTCTCAATACAATTTATTTAACGTCCGTTCGAAAACGCGGCTCACGAAGAACTGACCAACGTTGTGGCGCACAATTTTCAATCAAACCTCATAATGTTGTTGTTTTTGTTGTTGTTGCTGTACGTTTGGGACCAAAACATTTCAAATTGGGTCGTGTCAAACTAATAACGGTAACGCAATGTCCGGAGAAAGGGGCAAAACAAAAGGAGAAGTAGAAATTTATTTAGTTGGTGTAGTAACGCAAAATAAAAAGTAAAAGTGAAAGACTGGCACCTACCTAATACTATATACATAATATATAGTCATAAAAATTTTAACATACATACGCGTTTTCATTCGCATAAGCAAAGTTTCATAGAAGAATTTTCCATTGAGTTGGATGGTGCCAAAATCCTCAATTAACAAAAGTCCATGTTAACTATTGAGAGCTTGAGGGGTTGGTTTGTATTAGAAACCTTACATTTGGGTTGAATTCTATGTGTTTGGCATCATATGTAGGTTCCAACAATGTTGTTGTTGTTTATATGTATGGGTAGGTGAAATGTTCTTTGTTGCAGCATAAAAGAGTTTTGTGTGATGGCTTGACAGCCATTATTTATGACGCAGTTGGAAAACTTTCAATTGTAACAATTGTTGTTGTTGTAATTTTTCAAATGACGAAAAAGTCAATGTACTCTATAAGTGTTTTGAAGCGCTAACTACTAAAACTTGCATTATACTAAGTACGCCTAATTGTATGCTACGGAACATGTTCACTTTTTTTACATTGGTATAATGTGCTAGCTAGTCATATATTTATATTTAGAATTTTATTGGAATGTACATGTATTCTTCTGGTATTTATTTTTATAAAGAACTTAACTTTTTTCTTGTTTACTACTTGATTTATTTATGATTAATGCGTAGGTCATTTAAAGTGAATTTGATACTATATTGTTTTGCATTTGAGAAATTATGCAGGACTTATGTTTGTTGTTTTTGTCTAAAAATTCTCATAGAATATTTGCAAGTACACGGAGAAAAATACGTATAATAATTTTTACTATATTGGCTAGTCGAAAAATTAAAGTAATCAACACTAAATTTCAAGTATAAATTACCTACGTATGAACTATTTGATGGGTCCGTAAAGTCATATCTACAAATAAAATGTAGTTAAATAATAAAGGAATATTTACTACAAATTTCCTACATTTGACTATATGTAAGGTAATTTGCACTTTCAGAAAAAAAATGTGTGGTCAATTTGAATTTATAATTCTAGTCAAAATAACTTCAATTTTTCTCACGCACAAAAATGAGTATCATAATTTTCACCTTACGCGAGTAAGGTAAGTACCACCAAAATATAGAGTCATTTTGACTTTTATAATTTTAGTAGGTAACAATTTACATTTTTGGACAGACATTTTCTTCATACAAATTTTTTTGCTTTTACATCATATGCGGAAGCAGCCCAGTGGATATATATCTGACTATCATTCGGAAAGGCCGAGGTTCGTATCCCGGCGCCGGTCAGTTCATTTTTTTTTTTTGTTTTTTTTTTTTTTGTTGTTTGAACTATACAGTAAGGTAAATATCACGCCAATTTTTTCATTAAAATTACTAGACTGTGAGGTCATTCGAACAATCTGAATTGACTAAACCAGTAAGGTGAATCTTACTTCAGTGTAAAGTTGTCACTATTCTGGCTTGAAAATCTGGTAAAATTTATGAGAAATAAAGTAGCAGGTACTATTTTTTTTCTCCGTGTATTCCTCTTACTTTTCTTTCAACTTCTATTGGATTTGATTTTCCTACATGACTTTCTTTCTTTTACAACCACATTTTCCAAGTGACTTTTAAACTACCATATCTACTACTGCCTTGTAGATTACACTCAAGGGCATGACCACAAACTTTAATGGATGGATTCCGTATAGTTGTTAAAACCCAAAATTGTTGATGTAACTTAATGTAATATGTAAGCTTTAAACAATCATCCATTCAAATATTTGTTATGCTTGTCACGCCCCCTTCTATATATTACAAACTGGAAAACAGAGAATCCATTGAAAAGGGTAAAGCAACTTTAGGTATTTATAAGGACAAATCTGATTGAAACATTTACATCTTATTCTCTTTGGCTACAAATGAATGTGATTTTTTCAATTACAAATTAACATGACATTTAACCTTTGCTAAAAATCATTAAATGCTCAAATGATGTGACCCTCTTACATAAAATTTGGTTAATATGAAGCAGCAAAATAGGGCACGCCACAGTTTAACAAAAGAATAGGAAACATTTAAAATCATAGGGTAAAAGATATGAGTTTGTGTGCAGAGCATTTAGCAGTATAACACAAACGACTAACCGGAAAGAGTGTATAGCTTCCTTCGAGTGCTTAGTATTAAGAAATAGGAGATTTTAGTTGGAAAAAAGTGATGCAGTTAATTTTATTTATTTTTCTAGTTTTGGTCGGTACCAACAAAACAAAAAAAAATTTTGTTCTAAATGCAAGTTATTAGCGATTATTTAAATAACTCACTTTTTATACCCTACACCCAGGGTATATTCACTTTGTCCTTCCGTTTGTAACGCAGAGAAGGAGGCGTGGCAGATATAGAAAAGTATATATATTCTTGATCAGCGTCACCTCCTGAGTCGATATAGCCATGTCCGTCTGTCTGGCTGGCTGGGTGGCTGGCTGGCTGGCTGTGTGTTGAAATACACTTTTTGGGAAAACTAAGCAAGATAATTCAATGAAATTTGGTACGCAGCCTTCGTCGTCAAAGATAGCTCGGGGGATTGAAAATGAGCGAAATCGGTCAACGGACACGCCTACCGCCCATACAAAAAATATATTCAAAATGCAATTTTAAGAGTATTTTTCACGACAATGCAACCAAAATACGCATAAATACTAAAAAAAAGTTATGAGTTATGTTACGGATAGTCCTGCTGCAGAGCTTCTTGCTCTATTTAGTCCATAAATTTTATACCACGTTGATGCCAGATGATTGAGGAAGAGTTTACAATAGCTTGGGACAGTTTTGTATCAGCCATAAGTGCGCTACATGGAAAGAATGCTTCAGGTCTTTATAATAGTAAAATGCTAAACTCTCTTCAATACCATGATTTTTAGCGTTTTGCTTAACATTATCTTTCGAAATGTTACGGTAACCAAACTCATCCATTTTATCATTGATAAACACTAAAATCGCGACACTTGCAATGGACTTATAGCCCCAACGCAAAACGCTAAAAATCACGATATTGAAGAGAGTTTTGCATTTTACTATTATAAAGACCTGAAGCATTCTTTCCATGTAGCGCAATTATGGCTGATACAAAACTATGGACTAAATAGAGTAAGAAGCTTTACAGCAGGACTATCCGTAACATAACTCAGCTTAAGGAAGAATTGGTCAAAGAATGGCATGATATTCAACCGGATGTTTGCACAAACTTAATAAAATCCATGAAAAATTGTTCGCAAGCCGTTATAAATGCTATAGACTATCAACAAATTATGGAAGTGCCAAATTTCAGTATTATTTTTTAGTGTCCGGTTAGACGTTTGAACTCTAAAAAATGAGTTTTTTAAATAATCGCTAATAATTTGCATTTAGAACAAAATTTTTTTTGTTTTGTTGGTACCGACCAAAACTAGAAAAATAAATAGAATTAACTGCATCACTTTTTTCCAACTAAAATCTCCTATTTCTTCATACTAAGCACTCAAAAGAAGCTATACGCTCTGTCCGGTTAGTCGTTTGAACCACTGTACATACATAAATATGTAGAGTCCGACCGATTAATCGGCTTCGGCCACCTTCGGCCAAAAAAAACACCTTCGGCCTCACATTCGGCCTTCGGCCAAAAATAAGCCGAATGTCTATAACTTTAAGCATAAAGCAACTTGTTGATTAAAAAAAAAAACTTTTAAACAAAATTATGACCGTTTATAGTGGATTGGGACTTCCTAATTACGTATCTGAACTTTGTTTTTTTCTATTATGTTAGAATCCTGAGTTATCCTTGCTTTAAAGTGCAAAAATCATTGTTTTGAGGTATACTTAAAGCTATGTAACAAAAACAGTAAATAGCAAAATATAATTTTGTTATTGCATTTGGATAGGTAAGATCACCCTTAACGCTCTACATTTTCAATTCTATTCCTACTTTCCGAGTTATAAGCCATTAAAACATACAAGAATTTTTCCGGACCGAAAAATTAAAGAGTTTATTATTAATTATTTTTTGTCAGTAACATATTTCATTACAAAAATTTCGAGCGCTTGCAGAACAAAGTCAGATGATAAATGGCCGCTTTATTTAAGAGAGGTGTTGCCTTCATGAGATATCGGATACAAAAAGTCGAGTAAATCAGTTTTTTGGTCTTCCGATAGTAGGTATGATATTTTGTTCTAGTCAAACCTTGAGAAGTTGTGCCTTCCTGAGAAATCAGGTGCTAAAGGTCAAGAAAATACCTTTAAATAGAATATAATTTGTACGAAAACAACTTATGCAAATTTTCTTAGGTAAAAAATCGTGGATCAAATTAGGGAAAACATTTTGCGAAAACCTTTTGCATCTGATATCTCACAAAGGCACCACTTCTCAAGATCCATTCCAGTTAAGGATTATCTGAACAATGCAAAATCGGCGCTAAGTGTGTTATATTTGGCCTATAATGCTACAAATTTAATATACCCTGAGGGTAGGGTATAATAATATAAAATAAATTAACCTTCGGCTTCGGCTACGGCCTAAGGTTATAAAAAAACCGATAAATTGGCTTCGGCTTCGGCCAAAAAGTGACCTTCGGTCGGACACTATAAATATGTTTTCATTAGAAATTTAATTTTTAGCCAGAAGACTTAATTTTCTTAAAACGCTATACTTATCTTGTTATTGAAGATCTTTAAGAGTGGGGTATACCAAAAAAATTGCTCAAAATCATCTTGTCATTTCTTATACTATAAACTCATAACTACCCGTGTGGATGCCCTGCAGGCAAACGGACTAGTTCAAGTGTAGTTCATTAACTAGTCCTCTACCAACCAGTACTAGTCCGACTTCAATCCCTTTTGCATACAAGCAACTGTTCTTTTTTGTGTGTTGATGTCCTACGAATTTTCAATTGTCCCCTTCTCTATTACGTTTATACCAGTCCGGGGCTAGTTGTGGTGTAAAGAAGTCTTTTTACAACTAGTATTCAACCAGTGTTTTCGTGTGTAGTCAACCTACAGAATATTTTTTTTTTTTTGATTTGATTTGAGTTTAAATTTTCTTAAAATAAATTAAATAAAGTTAAATCACATTCATAATAACATTAACAAAAATTAATTCATGAATTTAATTTTTTTTCGACAATTTATTTTGACACACAATTCAAGTGACACAAAATACAAATTATTTCAAAAACAAAAACGAAAATAAAATATGCATTCTGTTTTCGTTACGATTCAAACTGATATCAAACTGGCCCCCACAGCATCCCTTTTGCACTAGTTTTGAGCTAGTACTAACCGTGAACTAGTATTTTTTGTAGACTCCCAGTGTGCCAGACGGATCATATATCCGTAACGGATCCGTAACGGATAAAAAAGCGAAGATATGAACCGTCTGGCACACTGGGCTGTCTCACATTTTTACAGCAGGGTGGATTTCTGTCACAGGAACTTTCTCTCAACAATTCTTTAATATGAGAAAGATTTTTACTTTTTGGGATCTACGCTGATAGTATATATGCTGTTGCTTCTGACACATCTTAAGAAGTAACCAACAACAAAAACTTTTTCGATCAAAAATAAATCAATGGGCAGAGGAGTAAACGTTCCAATAAACGAAGCCATAGTTCTTCATGTCTACAGAAAACATAAGAAAATATTCCAATACATCATTACACTTGAGAGCGAATAACATGGAAATCAGATCCAAAATTTAAAAATCTTTTATGGAATGAGCAAACCAGACTTACTTATAACTGTTAAACTTAAAAAAATAAACAATATTTTCAAAGTTATTTGCTACAGGAAAAAAGAACCACACATACATACGATAGATTACTGCTATTGCGATCTGCAAATCTCTGACAGTTGGACTTCCGCTTCGGAGGTAAAAAAAATCAATGTTACTCTGAACCGATGATTTAGAACTGCAGCACGAATTCTTACCTGTACACTCTCAAAGGCCATTTTGTGCCTACGATTCCACAAACAGCGTATTTTCGAAATTTTACCCTACTGCAAAAGTCTAAAATTACATTTTGGATAAAACATGTTGTCCCAAGGTAATCATGAAGTCACGCAAGCAACAATTTTCTAGAACATTTTAATCATTATGTCCTGTTTTAATGGGTATTTTTGACCAATTTTTCCAAAAACTGCGTGATAATGGATTAAAGCATTCAACGGAAAATATTTCAGTTGAATTGAACGAATAACGTCAAACATTTCCCTCAGTGTATGTATATAACTTCAAATGTGAATGCTTAAAATTTAAAAAAATACTTCAGTGAAGTTAGTAATTAAACGTTTGTATGGAATGCCTCAAAGTAACTTCGAGAAAACTTTTAATCCAACATGCAAATACACAAATACATCGTATAAGCAAATGGTTTAGTTTTAATGAACGACCTGCTGTGCCAATGGTCACAATTTGGGGAATAACGTAATAAATAAAAAAATAAAAAACACGCAATCATTTTCATATTAGCGTCGCGACGCTTACTTACATATCTACATATATATATTTAAGTAAAGCACTTTTTGTTCTGAGTATCCAAAATTTTGTGTTGTTGTTCATTCCTATGGCAAGGCAATCGTTAATGCTCGTCAAGATGTCCTTGTTGATAAGGCAACTTCAGTTGAAACGATTTCAAGCGACCAATAAAAATGAACTTCGTCGCAAGCAATTGCAGGAATTAATTATTGCTAATACTAAATTAGAGAATCATGTGAAAAACCGTAGGCACCAACTCTTGGCAATATGTTTTTTTTTTCTTTTTTGGTAGTCATAGTGGTAAATGACATAAAATTCTAAGTACACAATATCTACGTTTACGTCGAACTTTAAGAAGCTTTCCTAATGACTTTTGAGTTTTCCCATTAACTAAGCCAAAAAATTTGTTTTTGTGTTGAGCACGGGGGCATAAAGGCAATTAATTATATTCATTATGGTTATGCTTCCGTTTAAGCCACTTTAGGGGTGTCTACATAAATAATTATGTGAGTATGAGGATGATATGCTATATTTTCAAATTTGATTTAATATTCCTTTTAACATTCGACTGCACTTAATAAAGCCCTCCGTTCTTTGTTTGATGAAATATCAGCTAATGTCCGAAAGCATTATTTGTCAATTCAACATTTATTTGTCTATTTGCCGTTTGACACATTGTTGACATTAATTTCCATATTTCAACATCCAATACTATCTAATTGTTCTCTATTTGTTTTGTTAGTGGTTAAAAAGTTCCTTGCACCTTTGGCCATGACATAGAACAGTGTTGGGCGATTGAATAACGAGCTAAGTAAGAAAGTGTAACTATGATTTTTAATGACAATATTCGGTCTAGCGTACCATGTAGCCAATCTTTCTACAAGCGTTCCTCATTTCAGCTTATGAAGAGCAGCAGAAAATGTAGAATTTTCCAAACCTGTTCCCAAATCGTTATTTGGATGCCTAAACTGTAATTAAAAAAAGGCACAAATACAGGCATTGAAAAGTTTTATAATTATTGTACCAAAAATCCTTTGAAAATTACTAAACTTTTGTTAATCTTCGTTCAGTTTACATACATTAGGGATTTCAGTCCCGGGATCCCGGGATTCGAGCCTTTTTGCAGTCCCGAAAATCCCGGGATTAGTGCTATCAATCCCGGGATTTCTTTTGTAAGTTTTTTTGTTTTTAATAACAGAAATTCGCATTAAGTAGAGATAAAACGTATTCTCTCTAGATTCGAAACTAAAAATTTTTGCGAAATTGAGGACAATAGCCATACAGTTAAAGTAAATGCAGCAAAAAACTTGAAAGAAAAATTAATTTCTTGGCGTTAAAATTTTATAATAATTTCTAAGTTGCTTAAAGTAAAATATTTCATTATTAGCATAGTAAAAATTATCACACAGGATAATAAAATTATTAAACTGTAATAATGCTTTTTTTATTTCAAGTTTTTTTCTTTAAACAACTAAAATTTAAAAAAGATAAACAATTAAAATAAACTATGTGAGTCTTTCTTGGCGTAACCAACCAAGATTCGACTTGATATCTCTGATTTTTATGAAAATTGGTGAAAAGTTAGTATTCGACACACATATTACTGTGCACGGTGGTTTTTAAAAAATTTTAACTTTTTGAAATACCACCCGCGATTTTTTTCAGGGATAATGTTGGGGGACCCTTCTAGTATCTAAATCCGCAATCCGCGAAATCGGACGTCCAGCCGTTTTTTTTTTCGACCTTTTAGTTTTTTTAACGATTTTTTATTATATCTCGGTGTGTATATACATGTTATGTACACATATATATGTATATACGTACATATATATAATTGTATATGTATATATGTGTAATATATATATATGGATATATATATACATACATACATACATATATATAAAAGGTATCATTTCCGCAAAATTTATTTTTTAAAAAATCGGTTTTTTCGTATTTAAGAAAAACACAAACAAAAACCGGAAACGAAAGTAATCACTTCAAATGTGATTTTTGATGCTTAATCCGATTCCGGTATTAGAATTGCTCTATTACGTCTGGACTTTGAGATATCCTTACATATATGTTTAAAGGACACCATTTTTTTTCCTATTTTTGAAGTTATATAACTAGATAAGGTAATATTATGCAGTAAAATCTGGTATGACAGTTAATAGCCCTAGTTTTTTCCTTAAAAACTCAATCAAACCGATAACGATATCTTTTTTTTTGTCGGAGATATCTTTGCCTAAAAAGTTAAAAAAGTGCAAAAACACGATTTTTGGCTATATTGGATGTTATATGCAGGACACACAAAATTTTTTTGGGAATTTCTATTACCAGAAACATTTGGTACTTTCTTTTGGCTTTAAATTGAGCTATCAAATGTTCATCTGCAATATTTTTCTGCGAAGTTATGTTAACTTTAAAATCACACCATGAAACTTAAAGCGAAAAATCTCGGTTTTCGGCTATATTTGAGGTTGTATACAGTACGGACGAAATTCGTCTGCTCTTTTTTACTAACCGAAGCATTTAAAACCATTCTTTATCTTCAAAATAAGCTATCAAGAGGTCTCTTGTGATTGTTTTCCACAAAGTTATGACCATTTAAAAATTACATTATGGAGTGCAAACTCACAGTGTACGAGTATTCCTTATATTGCTGCAACATGTCGTCTTAAAATAGTCATAACTTTTTACAAAACAATTACAAGAGACCACTTAATAGCTCATTTTGAAGATTAAGAATGGTTTTAAATGCTTCGGTTAGTAAAAAAGAGCAGACGAATTTCGTCCGTACTGTATACAACCTCAAATATAGCCGAAAACCGAGATTTTTCGCTTTAAGTTTCATGGTGTGATTTTAAAGTTAACATAACTTCGCAGAAAAATATTGCAGATGAACATTTGATAGCTCAATTTAAAGCCAAAAGAAAGTACCAAATGTTTCTGGTAATAGAAATTCCCAAAAAAATTTTGTGTGTCCTGCATATAACATCCAATATAGCCAAAAATCGTGTTTTTGCACTTTTTTAACTTTTTAGGCAAAGATATCTCCGACAAAAAAAAAGATATCGTTATCGGTTTGATTGAGTTTTTAAGGAAAAAACTAGGGCTATTAACTGTCATACCAGATTTTACTGCATAATATTACCTTATCTAGTTATATAACTTCAAAAATAGGAAAAAAAATGGTGTCCTTTAAACATATATGTAAGGATATCTCAAAGTCCAGACGTAATAGAGCAATTCTAATACCGGAATCGGATTAAGCATCAAAAATCACATTTGAAGTGATTACT
This sequence comes from Calliopum simillimum, assembly GCA_951812925.1. Classification (NCBI taxonomy): domain Eukaryota; kingdom Metazoa; phylum Arthropoda; class Insecta; order Diptera; family Lauxaniidae; genus Calliopum; species Calliopum simillimum. The sequence continues at coordinate 121,425,642 of OX638370.1, read as the reverse complement.
TTCGTTTCCGGTTTTTGTTTGTGTTTTTCTTAAATACGAAAAAACCGATTTTTTAAAAAATAAATTTTGCGGAAATGATACCTTTTATATATATGTATGTATGTATGTATATATATATCCATATATATATATTACACATATATACATATACAATTATATATATGTACGTATATACATATATATGTGTACATAACATGTATATACACACCGAGATATAATAAAAAATCGTTAAAAAAACTAAAAGGTCGAAAAAAAAAAACGGCTGGACGTCCGATTTCGCGGATTGCGGATTTAGATACTAGAAGGGTCCCCCAACATTATCCCTGAAAAAAATCCCGGGTGGTATTTCAAAAAGTTAAAATTTTTTAAAAACCACCGTG
>OX638370.1:121186062-121425062 GCA_951812925.1 Calliopum simillimum | reverse complement strand
CGTAATGTGATATAGGCATTTTTGTTTTCTAAATTACACGTAGTTTTCAAAGCATAGCTGCTACCACTTTATGTATTATGTTTTACTGATGTATTTTGCAGTATATTATGATTTTGGAGTTCTTTAGCGTGGGCCAATCTTAAGCTATATCAATAAAATTGAAAAAAGGCAAAAAAAGTTAATAAAAAAAATTGGCGGGTAATGTGATATACTATATCGCATGGACCAACAAATTGCATTTTCGACAAATATATCATCATGTTATAAAGATACTTTTGTTGTGGAACTTTTACTTCAGGTAAGGAGTGATAAACATTACTAAAATTGCTGTTACAAAGGTTTAGCTCATTTTTCTTAAAAACTGTGACCTTTATATAAAAATGTTGGACCAACAAATTGTTAATAAGGAAAAGCGTTTTAAATTTGGGCAAAAGACCATCGTGTCAAACATTTTTGCATTGCATGTGGAACATCAAATATTTTCGGCGCCAGAGTGCACTGTATTACATTACCCGAATTTCAGTTTTAAAACAATCAGGTTATTTTTGAAAAACACACTCCAGCAAATAAAAAATTCAATTGATTTATGGTTAGGTATATTCACCCACTAGCAGAATTAATATTTCGGCTATGATATCAATTTTAGTTTTGGCGAGATCCTAACATAAAGCACACGCAAATAAAGTTTTTTATTTACTGCTAAATCGATTTTACAACACTGAAGGCAGAATAAATAAAGGTGGGCGCTCAAAACTTTCAGCACGTTTCTTTTTCAGTTACTGTGGTGTTGACGTAAAAAATCATTATCGAGAGTTGTTTATTTAAGAAGATATGCTGGTATATCACATTACCCGCCTATATCACATTACCCGAAGTTACTCTATAACTGGCCTAGGCAACACTAATGTCAATAGCTAAAATCTGGCAACACCATAATAAAGTTTGACTTTTTTAGCATAAACGTACTCACAACGTTTTGATGTACAAGTGCTATTTGTTTTGTTTACAGTGAGTTAAGAAAATTAATTTTTCCATTGATAACACAGGTTTACAAAAAAAAAATGTCATGGCGTTTTGACCAGACTTTGTGTTTCCTAGGGACTTTGACGTCCTGAATCCGAATCCCGGGTCCGTTTTTTTCCAGAACGTCTGAGAAAAAATATTTCAAGGTCATATGGAGGTCAAAATGGGGTTCATGTGCCGTTTAGTGATAAATTCGCTAAAATACTGAAACTAATTTTTAATCATTGAGCCCTTAGGACTTAAAAATAATATGTGAGCAAAAAGGGTATCTCGGACCTAGTTTCGGAGATATAGCCATTGTTAGATCAGAATATATATCTTCTACGAAAAACCGCTATGAGTTGTGAACCCCTGAATGGATTTAGAAAATATTGGTGTCATATGAAAGGTGTTTTGTTTTTGTTGTTATTGTGGTTGTTGTTTTTGTTGTTGGTGTTGTTGATTTATTTGTTGTAGTAATTGAAAATTTTCACAAAATTTCAAAAAAGTTCATATCTCGAAAACCATGAATCCAATTCAAAATATGCCAAAAATATTTTTATAGGCTGTCAAAATACCTTTCATATGACAAAAATATTTTACAAATCCATCCAAGGGTTCCCAACTTATAGCAGTTTTCAAAGAAGATATATCCGGATCTTCGATGGCTATATCTCCGAAACTAAGTCCGAGGTACCCTTTTTGATCACATATTCTTTTTAAGGACTCTGAATTCAATGATAAAAAATTAGTTTCAGAATTTTAGCGAATTGATCACTAAACGACACTGACCTCCATATGACCTTGAAATATTTTTTCTCAGACGTTCTGGAAAAAAACGGACCCGGAATTCGGACTCAGGACGTCAAAGTCCCTAGGAAAGACATAGTCTGGTCAAAACGCCATGACATTTTTTTTTTTGTAAACCTGTGTAATTTAAGCGATTGATAAATTATGGGGTTTCCAACGAGAACAAACGTTTTTTACAACTAAGTGTTCATGCCAAATCGAATGTATTGGAGTGGAACTAATGCCCAAGGATGCCTCTATCTCACGGTATGTCACATGACGATCTTGCATTATCAGTTCACGCACGGCATCAATGTTCTCTGGCACAACGGCCGTTTTTGGACGACCTTCACGGAATTCGTCTTTGAGCGAGCGTTGGCCACGATTGAATTCATTAAACCAGTTTTTCACAGTGCTATGGGATGGTGCTTCATCGCCATACAAAGATTTAAGTTCATCGATGCACTCTTGTCGTGATAATCCACTTCGAAAGTTGTGAAAAATGATCGCACGAAAATGTTCACGAGTTAATTCCATTTTTTTGCAAAATTGATTTTTTCAAGTCACTGTAAACAACACAAATGATGGTCGTACGTCAAAACGTTCTGAGTACGTTTATGCTAAAAAATTTCAAACTTTATTATGGTGTTGACAGATTTTAGCTATTGACATTAGTGTTGCCTAAGCCAGTTATATATATTGCAGCCTACGTATCGCCCAAACAATATGAAACAACTCCCAAAAATCAAACCAAATAATGCCCAAATATTTTGCATATAAATTTGTGCAATAATCAATTTGGAAGTTATTTCCTTTTATTTTTTTTTTTTTTTTGGGAGTTATTTCGTTATTTTTATATGAAATAACGCCCAAATTTTAAACGAAATAAAGCCGAAGTCTTGGGCAATATTCCATTTTAATAAGTAGGAGCTTTTTCTCTTATTTTTTTGGGCGTTATTTCATTGGGCGTTATTCGTTACCACCTTCGGTTACTTCATTCAGTTTACGCGTTTCATGATGTGCACATAATGTTGGTTTGAAAATTTATTTACTAAATATATTAAGTAAAGCCCATTAGCTATTATGAATAAGCCCATTTTATGTTAACATGTACATACGAATAAATAATTATAGTTTTATAGAATATGAAATTTCCGATTTGGCATATCGATTTTATTTTTGTTCTCGAGTGTTTTTTCATGGTTTTTTTTAAATTGATCATACTTCCAAAGTTTTACGTAATTGAAGCAACCATATACACATTGGGCAAGAATTTCTCAAATGAGCCACCTAGGAATTTAAACATATGAACGTTGAAGAAAAGGCTTCAAGAAAAATAATTTTTGGAAATTTTTTTTTTCTAAAATATTTGACATAGGCCAGAGAATAAAATAGTTTTTTTTTATATTTTTGAAAATATTTTTTTTGTTTAAATTAATAAAAATCTAAGCAACTTCTCCGCTTTTGAGAAAATTCTAGAAAATATGTTGGCACTCTCCACATATCTAGGAACTATATTCCAGAGAAAATTGGAGTAAGAAAGTGTGCCGTGAAATTTATTTATTTTTTTTTTGGTAGTAAAGAAAAACAAAGCATCTTACGATAAAAGTGCTTGGAACGAAAATGCTTAAATTCGTCTAAGGAATACGTGCACGTTTTTTGGAATTTTTTGTAACTTTTTTTTTTGGATCAATTTTTGAAAATTTATAAAATGTCTCAGAAAATTCTGAAAAACTCACGTATTCCTTAGATGATCCTTAGCATTTTATGCTATATTCACTTTTTGCCTTGTTTTTCTTTACTACTGAAAAAAAAATTGCTCTGCACACTATATTTTGAAACAATATCGATTAATCAAATTTTATTACTGGGATATAGCCTTAGACATGTGGAGAGTGCTCACATATATTTTATAATTTTCTCAGCGGCGGAGAAGTTGCTTAAGTTTTCATTCATTTGAAAAAGGGGTTTTCAATAATAAATGAAAAATTTTGGTCAAAAAAAAAAAAAAAAATACTATTTTATTTTCTGGTCTATGTTAAATATTTTTTTTTTAAATTTTTAAAATCTTTACTAATTGAATTTTTTTACGTTTATATTCTAAGGTGGATCACTTGAGAAATTTTTGGCCTATTATCAATTTCATGTTTCGGAAATTTCATATATTACTACTCAATTTATAGAAAACGTAAATGATATTATTAAGTTGTTGCATAAAATATGACAGAATTCATCAAACTCAAATAATACATGTTATATATATGTAGTTTGTATAGTTTGTTAATTAACACAGTTTGTATACACGTACATACCTACCATTCCTAAGCAGTTACATTACAAATTGCCCTCTTTATGCCACAATCACTTGACAATAACTTTTTTGGAACTTTGGAAAATTTGAATTGATCACATTCATCAAAAAAGTTATTACTTTCAAGTACTCGTATAAGACAAAAGGGGGACAAAATTAATGGGCAAATTATAATTAAGGACAATACAAGCGTATGACTAATAATACCCATTTAGAAATAACAATAATATGATTTACCAAAAAATAAAACAAAAACAATTTGAATTTTATTGTGAATTGTTAGCATTGATTATTACTGCTGCTAATTAAATGCCAAAGCTGAAAATTTAGCTTGTTAAGGAAAATTTGCCAAAATTATTGTGTGTATTAAAAAACGAAAAAATAAAAAAATCACTGGTACGAACACAAAACAAAATTAGACACAACACATTTTTTTCTTTTTTGAATATTTACTTTATGCCAATGACTCCGCATGCCACACGACCGCCAGCATTACCCGTCTTCTTGGAATCAGGATGTTGACCTTTACCTAAGTCATCAATGCTCTCATGAACAACCAATCCACGTCCAATGATCGAATTTGCGCCATAAAGATTAATTACTTTGTCGGTAACTGTTGTGTTCACATTGCCATCTCTATCGGCCATAATATTACCTAAATCACCGACATGACGGACTTCATCCTCTGGAGCACCATGAACCACCTGTAAAGACAGAAATTGTTATAAATTGTATAAAGTTTTATCCCTAAAGTTTCTGTACTATTTTCAGTGAGTATTCTGACATTAATTATGTGATACACTCACAAGAAATTACAGAACTATAAGCACATTACTCCGTTTAGGAATGAAGAAAGTTCAAACAACATTTCTAGACAGTATTCTTCACTTTGAGACATTTAAGTGAAGACTTTGCCATGAAACATCGACGCTTCCACCAAATCTTAGAGTATTAAACTGAACTCATAAAGTGATATAACTTTAAAGGTTATCAATGATGATATTGTAACCGTCGACAGCCTCCCATATCTAGAAAGTATCATCTCTATGAACGGTGAAGCAAGAGAGGGCAATAAGTCAAATATCTCAATACCGAAAACTGAGCAAAATATGAAAAATTTTAATTATATCCATCAAAACGAAATTAAAGACACAGAAATATTACCAAAATTTGATATGAACTAAAATGACTTTACCTTTTCTGGATTAAAATGACCACCCGTGGCTCCGCATCCACCGGTTATATCTCCTTTCTCATGTACATGGAAACCATGTTTGCCTGGAGTTAGACCTGCTATCGAAACGCTTATGTAAACATTTTCACCACAGGCGTTTTGTCTAAATGTTACATTGCCCGAAACCCCTTGATCGCTATAAAGCCGAACAGTGGCCACCATACCCGCTTTCTGAAATTAAATTAAATTATTAGATATTCGCATTTCACATGAAGGCATATAATCTAGTTTTTACTAACCTCAGCATAGACCGATATAGCGCAGAAGGTCAGCGTAGCTAGTACTATTTGATACACTAACATTTTTGAGATTTATACTGAAAGCAAGATAAAAATAATTGTTCAATCAAATAGTGTTTATATGTATCTACTCGTATATAACTTTGGAAATTTGGAAAACATTTAACAAATCTAAAATTTCAGAAAAAATTCGAAAAATTTTTAAAATTCTAAAATGTTTTTACAAATCAAAATAGTTTGAAAAGTGTTGAAAGAGCTCTGTCTAATAATAAGCTCGTATAAGTTTTGAGTTTTACATGCATTTTCAGTTTACGTGATAAAAGGGCTATGGGATCATTGAAAAACTTAAGATATGTATTCACCATACCTAAGTCAGAGCGTTATTGGAGTTATTTAACCATCTCTGTCTGTTTCATGTACACACAATTTATATGGAGCATACCGATAACTTAGGTATAATATTTTAAAAGTTAAAACGTGAATGATGAAAAACTGTTTAGTAGCATACTAATTTTCAAGGTCGAGCCTTAAGAAATAATGCTTGTGTAGTTATCTTTGAATTAACAAATTGTGCACCAATTATTTTCGTTCAATCAAACTGTCACAATTTTCAATTACTCGAGATATGTATGTTCAATCCAATATTGACTGGATTATAGCAAAAAATCTTTTAGATTTTGCAAAGCACATACATAGGTATGTAAAAATTACACTAGTTTACAGCAAAAATGTGATCTGGTTGCCACTATAAAATTCTAATGTCAAATGACTCCCTGATTCTGAAAATAACTATATTTTTTTTTTCTACGGAGGCGTTTTCGAGAAATCCCCCTTTTCCTGTTTTTGAAGGGGGGGAAAAATATGATCTCATATAATCACATATATCTCGTAAACCAATAAAGCCAGCTTATTATGTAAGACAACAAACGAAAGATAATAAAATTTTACATAAACGCCTCATACTTTACTTTTCGATCAGTTTTTTAGTTTCTGTGTTATTAATAAACATTTCGAAAAATTTTGATTTTTGTTTTGAAAAATCGAAAAAAAAAAGTTTTTCAATTGGAATATTTTCTTGAAAAAAAATTCGGTAAAAATAAAAAAACTTCATTGTGCAAAAGTCTAAAGAACCCCAGTTAAAACAAGATACTAATGAAGAAAATCGATGGATAAATAACGGAGTTATAATCAATTAAGTGAAAATACCAAAAGTCAAATTTTACTCTATTTTTGTAATTTTCCTTGCATAAGGATACAACTTTGAAAATTTTTTTTTCCGACTCGACCGATTCATATTTTTTTTTGATTTGGTGGACCATCATAAGTAAAAAAAAATTGTTTTTATTTTTTTCGCTCGTGTAGTGTTGCCGTATTAGAAAAAAATCAATTATTTGAGGTGTCACTTAACTTAAACTGATCTGTAAAGATAACTTTATATTTTACTCCTTATCTGAGGATATCATTAAAAAGGCAAATAAATTGCCTTCTTAACATTGGGTCATTTGTTGATATCAGATGAAAATTAGCCAATCTATAGTAAACCAAATTTCAAATTTAAAGCAAATTTCGGTGATTTTCAGAATCTTTCTTTAACGCCGTTAACATTTTCTTGTTCGAAAAAATAGAAAAAGTCAAGTTTTATTACTTTTGTCATTTAAATATTTTATTACAAAAATTTTGAGATAATACGGACCAAGATCGGATGAAAAATGACAGCTCTATTCTAGATTTAGTGAGTGAACCTACTAAATTACTGTCTATTTAATTAGCAAAACAAAAATTTCATATGTTTATTCACTAAATCTAGAATAGAGCTGTCATTTTTCATCCGATCTTGGTCCGTATTATCTCAAAATTTTTGTAATAAAATATATAAATGACAAAAGTAATAAAACTTGACTTTTTCTATTTTTTCGAACAAGAAAATGTTAACGGCGTTAAAGAAAGATTCTGAAAATCATCGAAATTTGCTTTAAATTTGAAATTTGGTTTACTATAGATTGGCTAATTTTCATCTGATATCAACAAGTGACCCAATGTTAAAAAGGCAATTTATTTGCCTTTTTAATGATATCCTCAGATAAGGAGTAAAATATAAAGTTATCTTTACAGATCAGTTTAAGTTAAGTGACACCTCAAATAATTGATTTTTTTCTAATATGGCAACACTACACGAGCGAAAAAAATAAAAACAATTTTTTTTTACTTATGATGGTCCACCAAATCAAAAAAAAAATATGAATCGGTCGAGTCGGAAAAAAAAATTTTCAAAGTTGTATCCTTATGCAAGGAAAATTACAAAAATAGAGTAAAATTTGACTTTTGGTATTTTCACTTAATTGATTATAACTCCGTTATTTATCCATCGATTTTCTTCATTAGTATCTTGTTTTAACTGGGGTTCTTTAGACTTTTGCACAATGAAGTTTTTTTATTTTTACCGATTTTTTTTTTCAAGAAAATATCCCAATTGAAAAACTTTTTTTTTCGATTTTTCAAAATAAAAATCAAAATTTTTCGAAATGTTTATTAATAACACAGAAACTAAAAAACTGATCGAAAAGTAAAGTATGAGGCGTTTATGTAAAATTTTAATATCTTTCGTTTGTTGTCTTACATAATAAGCTGGCTTTATTGGTTTACGAGATATATGTGATTATATGAGATCATATTTTTCCCCCCCTTCAAAAACAGGAAAAGGGGGATTTCTCGAAAACGCCTCCGTAGAAAAAAAAAAATATAGTTATTTTCGGAATCAGGGAGTCATTTGACATTAGAATTTGATAATGGCACTCAGATCACAGAAAAAAATAATTAATTTGTAAACTAGTGTTATATGTTCGCGTATGTAGCTTAGAACGAAAATCACACGTTCAATGTAAGCGTGTTTAATTTAATTTTAATATTTCTATGTACGTATATTAGGGTGGACGTTAAATGCAAAGTCATAATGGATGGTCGTCAACCGGCTCCAAATATTGAAACAAATTTTCCGTGATTTCTTCTGATGTTTATGTTAAGTTTTGATTTGCCCTTTGAAAAATTTTACCGTCTGTTGAAATTACGATTACAGCGAAACAGATAAAACTAGATGCATGAAATTTGGTACAGGTCATACTTAGGGTAGTGGTCTGTTTGAGATTGAAAATAAGCGTGATCGATTAATGTTCACGCATATCTTCCATATTGGCTTTTGAAAACATTGTAGGTAGGCGTGAAGATCAACCGATCATGGTAATTTTTTAATCCAGAAGGATCAGTAATATTGTAGTTATCTGTATCAAATCGCATGCATTTAGCTGTACCCGTTTGACCGTAATCGTTGTGTCAACAGACAATCTGCCAAATTTACCAAAGGGCCAATCAGGTCTCAACAGGGTCAACATTTGGAGCCGATTTGAATCTGACGAAAAGCCATTTAACGGCCATCCTAATGTACATCGATACATATATAGGCACATATTACGTTATTCTTTCCTTGTTACCGCATATTTTGATGATATGTAATTCATTCAATTTAATAGCAACATGTATCGTCATCATCATCATTATTGTTGGAAATCGTCTAGAGCACTTACAATTTGTACATACAAACTTTTTTGTTTACCTTCGTCTATTGTCGTCATATAAAAATACGTGTGTCAACGATTGTCAATTAAATTTTTTTTTTTTTTTTTAGAATGGTATAGTCGGCCTCATAATTGAGGCCGACCCCTAGCTAATTTTTATGAGAGTGAAATGTTGTTACATACTATGCTAAAAAAGAATGTAGTTAATGTGTTGGGTTGAAATGAAATTGTTTAGGATATACATACTTTTTTACTCGCTCATTTTACACTGAACTGAAGTATTTGATCCAAAAAATTCAAGATTCAAATCTCACTGTACACTGATTTCATTTTGATGCTGAAGTACACTGTCCTGTTTTATAAGTGCCAAAATAAAATCTTGATTCTTATTAATACTTCATTGCACTATATTTTATACAAACAAATACTTCAGATCAGTGTAAAATGTGCAAGTAGACAAGAAGAGAGCGAAAAGTATCACTAAAGTATTATTTTGTGGTGTACACTACATATCGCCGGTGCTTACGAAGACTATCTCTTCTTTAACTGCGGACAACAAAATCCTTTCTTTTAAACTGCGTCGAAAAAGATTTTTTTTGTGCGAATGCGGGCAGGAAAATCACTTTTTACAAAATGCGGCGAAGAAAATCACTTTTTTAAAAATGCAGCGTAAAAAATCACTCATTCGATTAGTAATGCAAATTTTTTCGAAAAAAGGAATAGGAAAAATTTCTGTGAAAAAATTATTTAAGTGATTTTCTTCGCCGCATTTTGTAAAAAGTGATTTTCTTCGCCGCATTTTATAAAAATTGATTTTCTTGTCCGCATATTACAAAAAAGATTTTTTTCGCCGCAATTTCAAAAAAAAGATTTTCTTCGCCGCAACTTTCGGTTGGAAGATTTTCTTCGTAAGCACCGGCGATATATGCACTGAACTGATGTGAAGCAAATCAAACAAGACAGTTCTATGCAGTATTTGTTTTTTTCTAATTACTGTCAAAACATTTGCGCGCGTCACTGTACTGAAGTATTTGATAAATTTTAAGAGGGTGAAAGACATAACGTATCTTGAAACGAAATGTCTTAAAACTTCAACAAGACGTCTTGTGTAGTCCTTTAATATGTATGAAATGTACATAAATATGGAAAATCAACGTCTTTTAAATTAAAACTGATAATTATTTTATACTACTTAGCAGGGGTTGAAATAAGAACTAGTAAGGGTGTTAATTTTGGCCTGGCCAAAAAATAAATACCCTACACTGCAGTATTTTGAAAATTTTGCTTATATGGGAGGTGCCACTCCCTCTTGTCCGAGTAGGTTACCGGACATAATCCCAACGGACATAATCCCCATTTCGTAAATGGGGATTATGACCGAAAAATTTTCGGACATAATCCCCATTTTGGCCATGGGGGTTGTGTCCGCAAATTTTTCGGACATAATCCCAATGGGGGTTATGTCCGAAAAATTTAATTAAGATTGAACAAAATTTTTGCAATAATCCATTTAAAAAATTTATATAGTGTTGGATGTTATAGACTGATCCGCGGCCGAAGGCCGCCGCGAAGCCGGTGTTGGATTTTTGGGAGTTTTAAATCCTGAGCTGCGGCCGCAGGCCGCCCACTTACCCCTACCCTTGTGTAAAATTACTGTGGAATTTTTGGGAGTTGTAAATCTTGAGCTGCTTCTGTTGTCAATAACAAAATATCGTTATGGGGACTATGTCCGTTTTTTCCTGGGGATTATGTCCGAAACACTTGCGGACATAATCCCCATTGAAAAAATGGGGATTATGTCCGAATAACTTGCGGACATAATCCCCATATCGTGAATGGGGATTATGTCCGTGGGGATTATGTCACGGCACCGTCCGAGTACACCCAGTTTTTGTTCAGAGCTTGCATTTATAGTTTTTAGTGTCAGAGTGAAATTTTGTTGGATTATCTCAAAAAACTCTTTCAGTATAGCATTTTGAATCATTTGCTTATATGGGAGGTGCCACGCCCCCTTGTCTGATTTCACCCAATTTTTGCTGAGAGCTTTCATTTATAATTTTTAGTGTCTGAATCAAATTTGGTTCGAATATCTCAAAAAACGCTTTCAGTAAAGCGTTTTGAAGCTTTTGCTTATATGGGAGGTGCCACGCCCTCTTGTGCGAGTACACCCAGTTTTTTTTCAGAGCTTGCATTCATAGTTTTTAGTGTCAGAGTGAAATTTAGTTGGATTATCTCAAAAAACTTTTTCAGTATATCATTTTGAAATTTTTGCTTATATGGGAGGTGCCACGCCCCCTTGTACGATTTCAACCAGTTTTTGCTGAGAGCTTTCATTTATGACTCTTAGTGTCTGAGTCAAAGTTGGTTCGAATATCTCAAAAAACGCTTTCAGTATAGCGTTTTGAAGCTTTTGCTTATATGGGAGCTGCCACGCCCTCTTGTCCGAATTCGCTCAGTTTTTTATCAGAGCTTGCGCTTACAATTCGTAGTACTTATATGTATTGTGGTTGCATTGTCGTGAAAAATACTTCTAAAATTGCATTTTGAATATAATTTTTGTATGGGCGGTAGGCGTGTCCGTTGACCGATTTTGCTCATTTTCAATCCCCCGAGCTAACTTTGACGACGGAGGCAGTGTACCAAATTTCATTGAATTATCTTGCTCAGTTTTCCCAAAAAGTGTATTTCAACACACAGCCAGCCAGCCAGCCAGCCACCCAGCCAGCCAGCCAGACAGACGGACATGGCTATATCGACTCAGGAGGTGACGCTGATCAAGAATATATATACTTTTCTATACCTGCCACGCCTCCTTCTCTGCGTTACAAACGGAAGGACAAAGTGAATATACCCTGGGTGTAGGGTATAAAAAGTTATTACTGCAGAATTTTTTTTTTTGTTTTTATTTGCAATTTTTAGCAAAATATTTTTAATGCCTTATTCAAGTGATTAATACTAAATATTAATATTAAATAACAGATATCATAACAATGGTTCAATTTAAAATTAAAAATTTATAGCGAAATTTTCTTCGAATGCATTTATAAAAATATGTTTAAAGTAGAGTTGCCGAGTACTTATTGCGGTTGCTATATTTTAGCCCAAATTGGTGAGGTTAGACAACTTAAACAACGGTTATAAGCGAAATAAAATGAGTATTTAGTTTCAAAGATTAACGCAAAACAAAGTAATATGAACTTGGGTGAAAATTATTATTACAATTTTTTACAATATTCTGAAGTTATTACTGCAAATTTGAAGTTATTACTGCAGAAATAGGGTATTATTACAGCTTATTTCAATGCCTGCTACTTAGTTTGTGCTACTCCACTATTTTGGACCCTTATATAATCGGTACCTATTCTATTTTGCTAAATAGAATTTTCATCAAAAATCTCCAAAATGTTAACGATTCTTCTGACTTTTGCTATTTATTGTAAAATGAATTCTTTGTAACAAAATTAAAACAAAATTAACTTAAACAAATATCTCTTAAGTTTATACTACGTGATTTTTTACTAATTCCTTGCTAATTCCTTGCATATTTTTCATAGTTTTTCTTTAAAATTAATTGTTCAAGCTTCAAATGTTTTAACTAATAACTTTTAAACAAAACATTCACATTCTAAATTATAATGACTTATGACTAAGCATTGCATGTATTATTAGGTCATAAAATTAGAAATGACCTATAATGTTAATTTATGAAAGTAGGTTCTACCCTCTAGACAACATTTGAAGCCTTACGCACATTGCAAATCATCATCATGCGCGTTCATTCAATAAAATGCGGCAGATAAAATTGAATGTAACGACCTCTAGTTATACAGATATATAGCAGTGAATACAAACATACATATCTACATAGGAATATATCATATATTTATGTTTATCTAATAGTTCAAGTATAATCAGAAAAAGTTAAGATACAAGAAGGTACTAAACTCAAAGTGTGAACGTACTACGTACTACTACTCAAACATGTTTTGACAACATGCAGGCAAGCGTGTACTTTAAAGTGTTATCGTGAAGAATTGTTTACTCCACTTGATGCCAAATTTTGAGATAATAAGTTTTTTTCCTTTCGAAACATCGTTTTTACTACCTATGTGAATGATAATTTTCAATAACATATAGGGTGATTTACGATTTTGGTGGTAATAAAAAAAGATAAATTGTTTCACACCATTAACTTTACGCAAAAGTTGTTGACATTGAAATTAGAGTTCAAAATATATGAGTTCAATTTGGATGTTACTTACACTCGAAAGGTATCTTAACCCCATACAAATAGTTCAATAAATGATTACTTAAGATACAATTGGAAATTTAAAGTGTAATGTTTAATGAGGAACGGTATAGCTATCCGATGTTATTAGCTGAAATTTATTACCGTCTGTCAGTAAACAGTAAATTTTGCTTTCTGAAGCGAGGATATTTCGGAAACGGCATTGTTTTAAGCACACCAAAAATCTTCGGAATAAGAATCCCGCATGTAGAAAAAAAAAGTAGTTGGTATTACTTTATTTCTCGCAAATTTTACTAGAATTTCAAGTCAAAATAGTAACAACTCCACAATAAAATATATTTTACCTTACATTTTTAGTAAACTCAGAATTTTGGAATAACTTTACAGTATACATTGGACAACTGAAAGGCTAAGAAACAAGAAGTGCAATATTTAAAGTGCAATATTATTTCTAAGTTTTTTCGTTGTTCAGTGTGTACTTGTGGTTCTGTTCGTTGTGTTTTTTGGATGTCAATGTTTACTTTTTAGTTTTTTAATTTTTTAAATTTTTCCTTCAAAATGAACTCCGACGGAGTTTGAAATATCGGAAAATAATAAAATAATCAAAAAACTGACCTAAAGCCCGCTTATTTATTTAATTTGAAATTAAAGAGGTCATAAAATTTACAACAATAGTTATTTTTTTTTTTTTATTAAAGTGATATTTACACTACTGTAAAGTTCAAAAAAAAAAAAAAAAAAAACAAACAAGATGAGATGGATAGAAAAATATTATTTTATTAAAAACTTGTTAGATCTCTACAACCTATGTATATGATGAAGAGTAGACCGGGTCGATTTTGTATGAAGCAAAATAAAATCATCCCGAAACCAACTCACAAGTTAGAAGGACTCTTAAAAACGATATCTGCATAATTTTTTTTTTTTTTTTTTCATTCTGAAGAAAACCAATGAAGCGCTTTTGTTTTTTGGTCATAACTTTTTTTTTTTTTCATTAGAAAATGGATACCCAAGAGCGCTTTAGGAATAAGGATTATGTTTTTATAAAAATTTTGGCGTTTAAAAGTTTTTATTTTTTCTGTTCTAAATATCGATTTTTTTACGTTTTTCAATAACGTGGGCGGAAAAAAGTGTATCTGGCAAAAAATGCTTTGAATTGTCCAAAGAATAACGTGTGTAAAAAAAAAAAATTCTGAAAAAAATCACACATATTTGAAGGATTCTAAGCATTTTACATGGCATGAAATTTTTTTGAAGATGCCTTTGTTTTGCGTGAACCTAGCATTTTGCTGACGAACTTGAGCTTAACAGCAGAAAAGTCAATTTAGTCGATTTTTGAAAATTATAAAAAATGCTTAGTACCTATCGTCTAGGGAATACGTGCGTTTTTTGGAATTTTTGGCAACTTGTTTTGTTTGGAGTAAAATCGTAAAAAATCGTTTTTCCGACATCGTTATTGAAAAACGTAAAAAATCGATTTTTGGAACCGAATATTATCTATACCCCAAATAAAAATTATAATTTTTAAACGCCAAAATTTTTGAAAGAGCATAATCTTTATTTCTAAAGCACTGTTGGGTATAAAACATGCTTTTTTAGCCAAAATCGGCCTTCAGTATATGCAGAAGTGTTTTTAAGAGCTCCTCTAACTTTTCAGTCGGTTTTCGAGTTTAATCTAAATTTCGACCCGGTCTAATGAAGAGATATAAAATTTTTATACTAAGCAAATGCCTGTCCAAATTTAAATATTTTTACTAGAGTTTAAAGTTTGTTTATTTATTTTTGAAATTTTGCGTTCTCAATGTTGAATAATAATAACATCAATAAACTAAATAAATTGAATACCCGGTATCAGAACTACTTGAAATGTTACATTTTGTGAATAGATCTACGATTAGGGCTTATAATTCAAAGAGTAATACGTACTTGTCAATAACAATACTCAAAGTACTGACAAAAATGTACATATATTTAAGTTCCTTATCTTAATATCTTTGGAATTTAATTTATTTCCAATCACAGCAAGAACAGCAGCTACCAACTACTTTTTAATTTATTCGCGTTTCCACTTCCCAAGCATGTTTACTCGAAGAACACTCTGCTTCTAAAGACGTGCATTGCATTTATTTCACGTTGGTATATTAAAATTCTGAGTTTTTTACTCTAAACAGTAGATATTTTTTACGCCGTTAAATAATATCTATGCAACTTTAAATAATATCTATAATCATTCTATCATACTATTCATACAAAATCTTCTTATATAGGGTAAAATGCTTTTTCGTAGCATTGTAACTGATGAATAACTTATTTATTATTAAATGTTTGCCCAAAATACTGTTAGTATATTGATCTGTCAAGTCTTTATCTATATAATAGATATCAAGCTAAATATATCAAATAAAACATTGTAACTTAATTGTTCATTTCAATAGCGATGGTAAATACAATACGTTGTCGATGCACGTTTTATTTTATCACTGATAAAGTCGAAACGTTTACTATTTTGTTTACTCTATTAAATTAAGAAAAAAAAAAAAAAAAAAAAAAAATTTATTGTGTAATCTGTTTATGGTTTTTTGATACAATTTAATAATTTCTCTAAACATTGTGTAAAAGAATGCACCCTGTTATTACTTGTTGATTGTAAGCAATTATTATAATGCAATTAAGTTTAATGTAAACAAATAATTAGACATCAAAGCAAGTTAATTCATCTTAAGTACTTAAATATAAATATACATTACTTAGGTACTTAGTGTGAAACTCTGAAAAGTGGCTACAAATCAATAGAAATTCCAAAAAATCTAGAAAAATTATGTATACTTTAACTTGTATATAATGAAATTATCGATTTCAGTGGATAATTTTTGAGATCACTATGGCCGCTTTATGTACGGAAAAACAGATAGGTTCCGTAAAATCAAAATTTTCTGCTGCAAATTGAAATTTTTCCGCAGAAACAGATAGGCCGCGTTAATCAAGATTTTCTGTTTCAAATAAAAATTTTTCATCTAAGGCTAAAAATTTGTTGAAAATTAGCACTTGATGTAATATTATGAGTACAAAGTTATAACTTCACAAACAGCTGCGTAGCTAATCAACCCATAATGATATTTGCAATAAAAAAAAAACTGCCTTGTTATTAGCGCTGATCTGTATTAAAAAGATGAAACTAATCGAAATTCCCTGGAACCAAATGGATCTGCGCAATTCAAGCAGTCTACGTATTTTTTAAACAGCCCTCGTAATATCCAATATTGTGATCCCCTTTATTTTTTATTTTTTGGTTCTCAAAGTAATATTCACCGTCTTGAGTTTGACCACTTTTTTGGATCTTCTTAAAATTTCTTATTTTAATCTATAGTGCGAAACCCTTAAAATTCCAAAGAATCTAAAAAATTGATGTGCACTTAACGTGTATGTAATGAAATCGGTTTCAGTGAATAATTTTTGAGATCGCTATGGCACACACTTAAAAGCACACACTTGTGCTGATTAGAAGGCAAAAACAAAATGAATTTTTTCGCGCCATAATTATTTTTACATCAACTTTGCATAATCACTGTTTTACAGCAGAAATTGTGATTTGAACGATATACTTTCAACTTCATTTCAATTACTTGAAATGTGCTAAGCTAAAAAATGTAAACAAAATCTTTTTCGCTCGTGCAGTCTTGCCGTGTTCGTAACAAAACTGTTTTAGTAGGTATGACTTCATTTTAACTAGTCTGCAGCGAGAACGGCTAGTTCAATTAAAACTTGAGATATATCGTTTGAAAGACAATCAAATGATGTTTCCATAGTCAGCAGTAAAAGAATGTAAACGGTAAACGACAAAATATTTGGTATGCATATAGCTCTAAGTACGAGCTTTCTTTTAAGCATAATTTTCCCTCCGTTAATGGACATTTCTAAGCAAAGCAACGTTTGAAAGATTCGAAAGATTTTGTAAAAATATATTTGCCGACCAGTGTAAGCACATATTTTTAGCTGCTGTGTAGGGTATTTAATTATTGGCCAGGCCAAAATAAATCCTAACTAGTTTCTTCTGTTTGCAACTTTCTGTTTGACCGACATCATTTTTTAGCTGAAGGCCATCAATTCCCAACTATTAAGTAAACTTTTCGTGAAGACAGAGCCCAAATTTATTCATTTATAACAGAATGTCAATCAATTCTTATTGTGACATACTTTTGTCTCTTGATACCTCTCTCAAAGCATTCCGTTGATTTTGCGAATTTCGAAAAACGGCAGTAGAAAAAGTTCAAAATAGTCCCAGGAATCTCACATTTTTTGGTGTCCTACCGATTTCAATCCACCCTGTATTAAGACAAAAATCAAGATATGATTGCTGAGTTATATTTGCATTAATTGCAAAAAAAATCAAGATTTTAATTATTGCAAATAAATACAATAAACAATGAATTTGAAAAAAAAAACATCTGTACGTGGAGCAGCTTATGGTAATGAAATTATTCATTATATGTAAAGTTAACACAGTCGGATTTCTTCCAAACCTGTTTAAGTTAAAATTGAACAAAAAAAGTGGAATTATTTACTGCACCTCAAATTTAGGCACATCAACAAAAACAATCCAAAAAAATATAAAAAAAAAAAATAATAATAATTGTTATTAAAACCAGAACATTTGGCGTACTCGAAAATGTTGTCCAGATTTTTTTTTTTTTATTGTTTTTTTTTTATTAATATACGTATTAATATACGTACGAGTATGTATGTATGTCCATTTATGTGAATACTTTATTGCGGTAGTTGGCAAATAAAAGTCATAAATTAACTACTTAGCAAATAAGCAGAACAAATAATTACATTTAAGTCACTTCATCATAAATTGTTTCAGTAGTTATTAACGTTTAATGTTTGTAAAATTTTTGGTTTTGTTCAATTGATTTTTCACCTTAAAATGTAAAAATTTTAGCACTTACTTGTTTTAACGTTAATTTAAATAAATAAATAAAACACTCAAATATTTTACTTTCAAGAGTATACACAATTTCACGTCTGAACTGCACAAGTGGTGCAACGAAACTGTTTTCTACTGATTCAATTCTGGTGGAGATCACCTTCGTTGCCGAATTTGATCTCATACGTGTTGTGCTCGCGAACGCATACACACATGAAAGCTATGTTAGTGAGATAGTTCCAGCCGATTAAGACGTGAGAACGTGCATTGGGAGTACTAAGTATTTGTTTTACCCTATTGAAAGTGCAGGCCAGTCTTAAAGACTGTTTTCTTAGAGGCCTAAAATAAGCACACCAAGTAATTTCTTGCTAATCTAAGGATTGAAAAGAAAATCCAGTGTGTTCCGGATTTTTTTTCAGGGTATATTCACTTTGTTCTTCCGTTTGTTACGCGGAGATGGAAGCATGGCAGGTATGGAAAAGTGTATATATTCTTGATCAGCGTCACCTCCTGAGTCGATATAGCCATGTTCGTCTGTCTAGTGATGAGCAAAATTAGTCTTGGTCTTGCGTCTTGTTCTTGGTCTTGCTGATTTTGCGAGACCAAGACCAAGACCAAGATGCTGATATTTTTGCAAGACCAAGACCAAGACTGCTATGGTCTTGGTCTTGGTCTTGCTCACGATAATTGTGAAGACCAAGACTGCTTTTCAGTCTTGCTAATTTATAGTTAAAAGTTGTTTCACGCCCGTTTTGAAGATAAAATCATCTCTCAATTTGAATTTTGGCATCTTAAAAACCCAACTGCTTTGGAAAAATATGGTTTTGAATACTCAATATCTCTGAAATTTTTTTCAAGACCAAGACCGAGACCAAGAGTTAATGAGCAAGATCAAGACCAAGACCAAGACTCAATATCAAAACCAAGACCAAGACCAAGACTCAATGTGCAAGAACAAGACCAAGACCAAGACTGCTATGGTCTTGGTCTTGGTCTTGGTTTGCTCATCACTACGTCTGTCTGTCCGTTGAAATCATTTTAGAATTTTTTGGGAGCAAGATAGTTCGATGAAATTTGTTACACTGTCCCCGTCGTCAAAATAAGCTCGTCAGATTGAAAATTAGCGTAATCGGTCAACGGACAAGGACAAGAGGCTTGACACCTCCCATCCAAAACGCTATACTGAAAGCGTTTTTTGAGATAGTCCAAACAAATTACACTCAGGCACTGAAAACAGTTAGTGCAAAATCTGAGCGAAAACTATGTGAATTTGGATAAAAGGTCGTTTCACCTCCAGTACAAGGAACATTTTCAATATACTGCAGTGTAGGGAATTAAATGTTTGACCAGGCCAAAGGTAACACCCTTACTAGTTTCAATTAATTTGAATTAATTTTCTACATTTTTGGACTTTTCAACATTTATGATTTAATAGGTAGTTTAATCCCTTCAATACACGTATTTTTCATATTTCATTTGAACACTTAATTATCTCAAATGATTTTAAAATTTTTGAACAAGCTCAACGGAATTCGGGAGAGAAAGACTTGCACTTTAAGATCTTAAACACAGTTTTTTGGGAAAAAAATGTTTGCGATGATAGGTACATAACCTCAAACATTGGCGAAAATATGATTTTTTGCACTTTTAGGTAAGGATGTTTAAAAAATCTGACGTGATAGAGCAGTTTTGAGGACTGATTCGGATTCAGCAATAATCAAACTACGCGGAATGACTTCTTATTGAAAATACATTTTTCAAGTCGGGCTGTGTAATTGATATTCATCTTTAAATATTTAATGGGAGCCCCCTTCAAAGCTAAAAAAAAAAGTGGTTAGTAAGTTCGAGGGAAATGATGGAGACGAAAAATTGATGGAAGTCAATGAGCATTTTTTCCCTCTCCCGGCAACGAAGAATTTTTTTGTTCTTTTTATCGAAATTTTTTATGGGAAAATGTGGTTAGTATGTTTGAGAGAAATGTTGGAGAGAAAGAAATAATGGAGGTCGGTGAATATTTTTTCCCTCTCCCGGTAACGAGAAATTACTTAAATTCTTATTTTTTTCCATTGTAAAATAATAGGTAAAAATTGAAAGAGTGACCAGAGCTGTTGTATGTAAAGAAGGCACATAGAAAAACCGTGCTCTTCTGGAATGTTTAACTATCTCTTTGCTTATCGAAATTAACTGGTGCTGTGAAATATGAAAGAGCTAAGAATTACAACATATATTTCATTTTTCCGTTTGATTAAAGTTTACTAAGATTAGAATTATCGCACAAAATTTTTTAAATTAAAATTATGGACGTTTGTATTTGAACTACTTAGATAGTTAAATGTGTACATTAGACACGTTCATGAAAAAATTTTGGATTATCACCTTTGTTTCTATACCTCTCAATTGATGCTCTCGAATATAGGTTTTTTTCCACTCTTATGCAGGTGATTCAACTCACGAGGGAATATTCTGCAGCTCACCTAATTTTGTATATTTTTTTGTAAATATAATGCATTGATTTAGGAACAATACTTAATATCTAAATTGTTTCTAGTTTGACACTGAAAATTAGGACGCTCCCAAAGATATTTCATGCAAAAATTTAACTTTAAAGTGCCGAATTCTCAGTCTCCTTTCTTCCGAAATTGAAGTTTTTATAGTAAATTAAACTCAATTTCGAGTGTGCATTTCGCAGAAGAAACGAGATATGTAATCAAGAGCGTTTCACTGACTTTTTACTCAGCCTCCTGGGTCATCAAAATATCAAAAAATTTTGACGAATCTATCTCGTTGCTGTTTTGTTGATGTGAATAGCCTTTGAATCGCTTGCATTTATTTCAGATCTTGGATATGTAAGTCGAAATGCCGAGTTTTGTGCGTCAGATAGTGTCACGGCTAGTCAGATTCTCAGGTCCCTGGTTATATTTTTTAGGTATTTTTAAGAACATTTATTTATTTATTTTTTTTTTTCCATAATTTAGTCATTGAATGTTGCATTAACGATTTATTGACTGAAACGTGTAGAAATATCAGTCTCCTGGAAACTTAAACATCTAATTTTTTTGGGTACTCATCGTTCTTAGCTTATTTTTTGTCTGAACTCAGATGCTAAAATAATTTTTTGCCGAAAATAATTGGTTTTATCGTGAATAAATATTCCCGGGGAATTTTTCTAAAGCTGTTTGAGTAGCATTCCCCGGGAATATTGATTCACGATAAACCCCCAATGTATTTTCCTTCCTTCGTGATTAGAATCACCCCTAAACAACATGTATGTGCTACGCCATTCATTCTGCTTTTGCAAAGCAAATGTAGAGCAAAATGAAAAACGAAATTAACCACTACAACAAAAACACCTCCAACAGCCGTGATCGTCTAGTGGTTAGGACCCCACGTTGTGGCCGTGGTAACCCAGGTTCGAATCCTGGTCACGGCAATGTTTCGCAGCTAACATTGTCACGGTGGAGAATTTTTTTTTTTTTTAAATTAACTTTATATTTTTTTTTTTGAATTTTTTTATTTTTTTTATTTATCATCCCTTCTTATACGAGCTTAAATTGTATGTACATACATGTGTGTATGTGTCCAAAATATTAGTAGTGCTTTTTATAAAATTGAAAACGACCTTAAAAATATCTGAATTTTTATTTTGATCAAATACATTTTTTTTACAAGAGTGGTATCCTAAGGAGAAATTAAAAAAATAATTAACAAGATTTCAAGGCAGTTGGGATAAAAAAATTAAAGTTTTCACAAGTTCTTAAAATTTGGCTGCTCAAAATAATAGTAGCGGTAACTTTGCGGTCGTGTAACTTTTGCAAAATAGCCACGTTTTTAAAATTATGGGTTATTTAAAACACAACGTTATCACTCGTATTTAGTTGCATGGCCTTTATTCGCAATAAGACAAGCACAGCGCTTTGACATCGATTCCACAAGGTTTTGGCATCTTTGGACAGGTATGGATTTCCAGGCGTCTTTAAATGTTTCCCAAAGTTGCGAAACATTGGTCGGTCGATATTGGGCGACTGCATTCTTCACGTCGCACCATAGGTTCTCAATGGGATTCAGGTCTGGCGACTGGGCGGGCCATTCAAGAACATTTATGTCGTTGGCCTGAAACCCTTGTTTGGCGACTTTACTAGTGTGCTTGGGGTCGTTGGCCTGTTGAAAGACCCAATTCAGTGGCATTTGGTCACTAGCATATGGCAACATGACTTCCTGCAGTAAATGGACAAATAGGTGCCAATCCATGATATCTTGGATCCAATATATAGGCTAGCTCCTACGTGTTTGATTGTTTTTAAGGTAAATCTTGGATCGAATTCCGTATTTGGTGGTCGTCTTACAAATTGCCTAGACCCCCTTCCTTCATAAAGCACAATTTTTGGATTCATCAGTCCATAAAATATTTCTCCATTTCTGAACTTGCCAGTCGATGTGTTTTTGAGCGAATTTTAGTCTAGCGGCTACATGTTTTTTATTTAGAAGCGTAACTTTTCTTGGGCTATGTGCTGCCAAATTATTTGCCCGCAAATATCTTCGTATTGTTTGTGTACTGGCATTGACTTTAAGTTCATCCTTTATCTTGGAAGAGCTTGCAAAAGGATATAGTCTTTAGTATCTCACCACACGAGTTTCTTCTTTCTTGGAGATTAGACGAGGTCGGCCGCGTTTTTCAAGGCGTGGGGTGAACGTGATAGCATTTCAAACCATCGTCGGTGAACAACCTACTAAATTTTCCACTGCTTTGTAAGTTTTGCCCTTCGAAATCAAAGTGCACGCCGCTCAGAACTGCAATGCTTGCTTATAAATGATTATAATAATACCCTTTTTGTTAAGAATATCCGGTTTATTCTAATTTTTTGACAAAATTTTCACATACACTACTATTATTTTGATCACACAAAAACCAGCTCAACCGCGAATTTTTCAAATAAAAATTAGAACAATCACGTAAAAATTGAAAGTAGTAGGTCTTCTTATTATTCTTTCATAGCGTTACAAATTGGTAAAAAAAAAAATATCGAAAATTCAAATAATCAGTTAGATATGGCAAAAAACAAGCTAACCGGTAGTATCACTACTATTTTTTTGAGCACAACTGTATGTATGTTTGTCTGTGGCCAACATTTTTTTTCAAGCTATTTTGATGAAATTTGATAGGTGGGTACTACTTATAAATGAATTGTAACAAACGAAAAGTGGGCGGTAACGATGAAGTGCCACGCCCACTGTTTAACCATTAAAAATTTTGATTCAATATTACTCGAAAACGGCTCCAACAATTTTAATGAAAATTTAGGAGATGTTACCCCTGGGAACAAGAATTAATATGTGATATGCCGTTATATTTGAAAAACTTTTTGACAGGCGTGGCACCGCCCACAAAAACATAATACGTTATGAAAAGAAAACAACTAAAGCAATCTTTCTGAATTTAACTGTAGGGAGTCAACTTGCTATTTGGAACCTCTGAACTGAAAGTGGGCGAAATATTGCGGGCTGCGTGGAACCTCCTGTATAACGAAAACACGTTAAATGTTATTTCTCGCAAATGGTACAAGGTATTTTGATGAAATTTGGTATGTAGATACTGCTTATCAGTGCATTGTCGTAAACGAATCGAATAAGTGCCACGCCCACTTTTTAACCATTAAAATTTTGATTCAAAATAACTCAAAAACGGCTCCAACAATTTTAATGAAAATTTAAGGGATATTACCCCTAAATTCAAAGATTAATATGTGAGTTGCTATTATAGTGGAAAAACTCGTGAAAAGGCGTGGCACCGTCCACAGAAATATAATATGCCTTAAAAAGAAAACTACTAAAGCAATTTTTCTGAATTTAACTGTAGAGAGTCTACTCGCTATTTGGAACCTCTGAACTGAACTGAAAATAAAAATTTTGGTAAATTACTCAGGCACAAAAAAAAAATGCAATGAACTTTTTATTCCTTATATGCATTCTTATGTACTTTTCAACGCTAAATACTTCTTCATCAGCAGCATTCATCAGCATCACTCTCATTATATCTGCAGGATTTTGAAATATCCTTGTTTGAAGAAAACGCTGTGTTCAGTCTTACAGCTTAGCTATAAGAAAATGTGAAATTCTTTTCTATTAATGGCATCAAATAGCCACACTCTTCCTTTTCAAAATATCCTTGTGGATTTTTCCAATAGGGTCTTACTTTCCGAGTTAAAAAATTTCAGCCCCCATGCAAAAGACGAAATTTTTTGGGTGCGTGGCATATCCCATTTATTTATTTTAGGGCATTCTATTTTACCAAAAAAAATTTTGAGTTTTTGATATTTTTCTATTGTTTCCTATTTCATTCGATACTTTCTGAGTTTTTTCTTATTATTATTCTCACCGGTAAGTTTATCATTTGAAAGCATGAAAATTGGTGGCGAAAAGATGCGAGTATCATCAGAAAAAAATCTATGAATAAAAACATCAATTAAAATAATAAGATCAGTTTGTTGACCGAGCAGGGATCGGTCGCCAGGTACTAATAGGGATAAGTGCTCAAATCGCTTAATATTAGGCTGTGATTTAAGCAGTTTTCTTCTAATTATGACAAGACAGTTTTACAAATGTTACCTGAAAAAGATCGTTGGAGAAAGAAATAACAAATCGGAATCACCAAATCCGACTTCCAAAATTAAGACTACTAGAAATTTAAAAGTTTTGATTATAAAAAATTCTTAACGTTGAGTGCATTTAAAAAGAAAACGCCACAAATGCATGAACTCGTCTATTATCATTAATGATAGTTAATCAGCACAAAATCTTCATTTTCCAGCAATAGATAACTACATTTTTCAAATCCTTTGATAATTGTGACACGGTGGTGTTAACAATTTAGGAAAAAAAATTAGTTATGTGTGAAAATTTTAATTTTTTTTTTAATATATTTGTTATTGCATAATTGCACTTGAAATAATGTTTTTTTTTTTTTATTATAAATAATGCACACATTGAATACAACAAATATTTAGCTGGCATATGAGTAACATACTCGCACATAAGTATGTACGTGCAATTGATATCTTAAGCCATGTACCACGTTTTCCTGATTATTATTATAATTATTTTTACCATTCTCTTCGCCGTATAGTAATCAATATTTTATTGTATAATTTTTGCCTCTCAAAATTCATTAATTTGCAATAAAAGTAAAAAAAATGCATAGTCCAACTTAATGCGTTACACGGTGAGCCAGATGATGTTCTGCTGGAAATGAAAATTAAATCTTTCAAACTGTTGCTATGGAGTTTTCCTACTTAAAAAAATAAGCAAAAGCTTAATCCATTGAAAATTTGGCTTGTATACATGAGGTGCCACGACCTCTTGTCTGAATTCACATAGCTTCTGCTCAGATCTTGCACTTACTGTTCTCAGTGTCTGAGTGAAATTTGGTTAAATTATCTCAAAAAACGGTTTCAGTATAGCAAGTTTGCCTAGTTTTTGCTCAGACCTTGCATTTATTGTCTTTATCATATCATCATATTATCTTGTTCCCAAAAAAAATATTAAAGTAATTTCAACGGACATACAAACAGACAGACATATGGACATGGCTATATCGACTCAAGAGGTGACGCTGATTAAGATCGATTCAGATGCGGCTTATTGCATTTGGTCAGAAAGGCATTTATAAAATTTTTTACCACTTTGGAATGTGTTGCTGTTACCATTTTTTAAAATGATGTCGAAAAACCACACAACAAACAAAAAAAAAAGTAGTAATTACACTGTTGAACGAATTTCAGGTTTTTGTTTTTATCTCAGTTCAGAACTGCATTTACAAAATTTTTCCATCACGTCTCAATTTTCAGAATAATTGACAAATCCAAAATCACGACTTACATCCGCGCGAAAATAAATTAAAAAATTTTTATCCGTCAGAATTTTAAAACAAAAATGTCAAACGATTCAGAAAATAGCAATATTTTCAAATCTGAAACAAATTTCGAAATCGGTCCGGCAGATTTTTTTGTATGCCCGTTTGTTTGAGAAAATGTACTGAAAAAACCATACACCAACCATCTTTAATTACATAAATCATGCCTAAATCAATACAAAATTAAAAAAAACTCTTCATGAGCTTGTGCGTCATTATTTTAACTTTATTTTGATACCAAAAACTTATGGATTAAACCATGAATAACCAACTTATTTCCTTTTGAACAAAAAATGTTTATACAGGAAGTCATACAAGTACTTTTATTTCCAAGTAGAGTAGAACGGGGAAATGTCGTGCACTCAACTTTGACATGCTCGTAAAGCCGTACATCTCAAGCGAATGCGACGAGTAAGCATCCGATCGAAAGATAATTTCATTGGTTACATCCATGTGTAACAACATTTGTATAGCGAGGAATTGTGTTTGTGTAAGTGAATGTGCACGACATTACCCCAATGGTCGTTTTAAAGGTCAACTTCGATAACTCGGTGAAGCCCAAAAATTTTCTCGAAAACCAAATACTTCTTTTCTTTGCCAGGATATTTCGTTTCAGAAAACACTTACCTGGTATATTTTCCCGGAAGGAAAATTATTTTTCTGACCCGATAAAAAAACACTTTTATCGTCCCGAAAGCGTGCGTTTTGAAAAAAAGGTTACTCTGTAGAGACGAACTGGTGAAAATTGCTAGTATTATATGCATAAGCTCAGTAGGTCAGCAGGTCCCTTACGAACAGTTGGTAAATCATTCAATTCTTTCTGCTAAAACAGCCAGTGCACGACATTACCCCCTGCACGACATTACCCCGTTCTACTCTAGTTATGATACAAAATTCAATAGCTTTTTTATGAATTTCTATATGCTTATTTTTGTTCAAAAGGAAATAAGTTGATTATTCATGGTCTAATCCATAAGTTTTTGGTATCAAAATAAAGTTAAAATAATGACGCATAAGCTCATGAAGAGTTTTTATAATTTTGTATTGATTTAGACAAGATTTATGTAATTAAAGATGGTTGGTGTTTGGTTTTTTCAGTACATTTTCTCAAATAAACAGGCCGATTCAAAATTTGTTTCAGATTTGAAAATTTTGCTATTTTTTGAATCGTTTGACATTTTTGTTTTAAAATTCTGACGGATAAAAATTTTTAAATTTATTTTCGCGCGGATGTAAGTCGTGATTTTGGATTTGTCAATTTTTCTGAAAATTGAGACGTGATGGAAAAATTTTGTAAATGCAGATCAATTATGTCAATAGCAAGGAATAATAATTTAATGGTCTGAACTCATATAATTTTTTGCCGTTGAACAGTGTTATCGAAGTTTTGTCGTTTCTTATAGCCTTATCTTCGAAACTGCTCTACCGATTTCAACTTCCATGCCATTTCCAGTCATTTGTAATCAATCAAATCGGTGCAGTAATTTCGGATGTATCGATTTTATCGCAAATAGTTTATAGATGTTTGACAAAAATTATATGCCATTGAATTCGACGTTGGAGACGAAATTTTCAGAATTCTTATCTTGCCTTAAAGAATGTATGTTTTTTGAAAAAAAAAAAAAATAGATAATAAAGATTTTCTTATGTAACAATTGATGTTGTCTCCAGAACTAATCAAATTAGATGGTTTATTTAAATAATTAGGCTCAAAAAAGTTTTGGGTTGTAACGAAACGTATTGAAATTTGTTATACAAACTTAAATGTAAGATAAAATTTCAACATAGTTAAAATGTCTGCTGGTTGTTGCATTTAATCTACAAAGATTGTGACATATGTATATATTTTAGCTACGATAATCGTTTTCAAAATATCAAATACATAATGTATTATTACCGAGTTGCATTGATTCCGATTTAACTATCTATTTTGTATATTTTAAACTATATTTCCTTTTACCTATTTACTACCACAAAATGGAAAATAAACATTTTATTGCATGATTTTAAATCAGTTGTGTATTTACAATAAATTTGTGCTAAATCATTTTACATATGTGACTATCATTTACGCTTGAAAACAAATACATTTGGAAGTTTTCCTACTATAAACTAGAAATGTTTAAGAATCAACCAATTGGTTAAAACACATTGAACATTTTAGAAATACATAATTTTGCACATTACCGCCTTGAAATTACATTAAATTTACAAATAAGTTGCCCCAATTATGAATAACAGCATATCAAACAAATAAATAAATATAAAACTATGGTTTTATATATAAATTAAACGTATCATCACCCTCTTAAAATTAATTGCATTTCTCTTCGTTACGTTTAAAGAGAATATGCAGTAATTTTCACATATTATGTTTTTGTCGTCCCAGCGACGATGTCTGTAATGGACTGCAATTTTCTATAAGAATACCATCACCAACAAGACCATTTCGATCTGTAATGTGTGCACGTTTCATAGGACGTTTTCGCTCCAGATCAATTGCTGGGTTCAGCTCGACCGTTTGAAGACTCTGCGCACGTTGTAATGAAAGACGTAGCGGTTTCTTTGGCGGAGTAGGACGCACAGAACGAATTTCTGAAACAGTATCGCTTATTGGTTTCGCTTCATTTTCACTATCAAAGTCAAGACTCTTAACGCTACGCATATCTGTTGGTAGTTTGGAACGCAGCGTATAATGATGCACATCTGCAGAACGTGTGGCATCATTGTGACGGGATTTTCTGTAATTTTAAAAAATATATTGAACAAACTTTAACCAAAAAAAGTATAAATTTATAGTAACTAACCCATTGTAATAATTAAGATGTTCCACACTGCGTGCTTGCATTTGTGCACGCTGTTGCAGCGCACTTGTTTTGCTTGCCAGCTTTTCATAACGTTCACGGTCGCGTTCACGATGATGCCGCTCCTTCTCACGTTTATAAGCTGGCATCATATAAGCCGAATCACTATTGATGGAAATTTTAGATGCTGATAAAGATTTAGACGACATATAAGATTGCATAGCATTGCGGTGTTCATGGTTTTCGTTTTGCGCGCTTTCCCTTATAAGCGTTTTAGTAACGTGCGCTGCCGAATTGCTTTTCGATAAAATATTAGCCGTATTGGCGTTCTTACTGCCGGTATTTTGACTTTGGTTGTTAGCAGTTGTATCACCTAAAAGCTCTATTGGTTTGCCACCAACTAGCGTAGTAATATAATTTCCACGTTGAAAAATTAATGGCTTCTCAGGTGGCGTTGAAGGTGGTGATGATATACTGATGCTTGTAACGTGTCCTGATGTGCCACTACTATTTGCAGCTGCTGCTGGTGGCTGTTGTTGTTGTTGCTCTTTAACGTTTTGCAACTCTTTAACTTGTTCTTCCAAATAGGAAATTCGATGTTGTAAGCGCATATTATTTTCTTTCTCTTGATCCAATTGTTTTTGTGGTATTGCTGCAGATTTCTTACGCAATACCACCATTTGACATTTACCCGAATTGCCTACTATTTTCTGTAGATCTTCTTTGGTTTTGCATGTTACAATTCTTCCATTGACTTCAAGTATACGATCACCTTTATAGAGACCATCTCCTTCAAGTGCCCATTCAATGAAAACGCCCGGTTGATCAAGCTTAGTCTGTGCAGCCCAACGACCTGTGGTGGCATGAACTGCATGAAGACTGAGCGCAACGCCGGATGAGATAACGCTGAATAAGCAAGTAAGAAATTTAAAAGGTTAAAATAGAAGAAAATTGTAATTGAAAGAGTGGAAGTACCAAAAGCACTAAGTTCTTTTATTAGCTACCAACAAGCATGAATCTGTTCATATTGTTGGTTTGAATGTTCAATGTGTTTAAGTTAAATTATACTAAAAAACTACAATTATATCATCAGACGAAGAATTTTCAACCACACTATATTTAACTTTTTGCATAGATTTGTTGAGAATCACAGCAAAATGTAAACACAGCACATGCAAAAGTTCTAATTTTTTTGTTTTTTCCATGTTATGCATGATATTATACTTTTCTTGCATAGCGCCTTCGTTTGCAAGCTTATTTGGCGAAGTCAAGTTCAAGTTTTTCTGGTTGTCGGCAAATTCGTCTGATGATATGATTGTGGTGATCATTGAAACGTAACGAAAACCAGCCTTCCAGTAAATATGTTTTTGCTTTGTTTTTATAATTTTGTTGGTGTTTTTACTAAACGACTTTGAAGAGTAAGCTCAAACCAACAATGTCAACTGATCTATGCTTGTTTGGTAGGCAAAATGTAAATCATTATCTGTTCTAAAAAAAATTATACCTATACAACGTTTGAGATTCTGGTTTCGATTTTTCCAAACGCGCCTGCAAAGCACGAACTTCTTCAACAATTGAGAGCATTTGTAGTTCTTCTCTTCCAAGCGCATATTCCAATTCAGCTTGACGTATACGTATATCGATGTTGCTAAAATCGAAGTAAAGAGCATTTATGAGTTGGGAGTTCGCACAATAAAACCCCAAAAGTGTCACACTTACTCCGTTATATCGAGTTTATCCAGAGCGCTTTTCAAATTTCTTATCTTTATCTTTTTATTTTCTGCTTCCGTTTTTAAACGTGATAATTTCTGTTCAGCTGCTGGTTTTTCAGTCTCATCCAATGGTGGTCCTGTAGGTCTTGGTAATTTACCTAAACACAATTGTATTCGTAAATTTTGTATGACAGCTTCACGATCCTGTAAAGCTGAGCGCAACTCTTTCGCTTCACTACGTGAAGAACGTGCAGTGAGTGTACCACCTAAAGATGAGCCCTTACGACGACGTCCTGTTGTTGCGCACTGGCTTATATTGTTGTTGCTGTTGCTTAAAACAGTTTCCATGTTGGACATTTTCGATTCAATTTCATCATTTTGTGCAGAATTCATTTGATTATTGTATTTAGCAGCAGCGGCAGCTGCAGCACAACTTTTTGGATTTAAAACGGTCTAGAAAGAGATAAAAAAAATTATATATATTATTATTTTGTGAAATGGGTTTTTATATGAATGGGTTTATTTGAAAGTGGAATAAGTCCAATTCCGGAAAAATTGAGTTTATGGTAGTTATAACTAGCTATATATGTCCTCTTTATATTTTGAAAATTACAGACTCGTTAGACCACGATTTCATCAAAAATTACTCAAAAGAATTTTTCATGAAAAACATTTTTCCAAAAATGATTTTTTTGAAAGTGGAATAAGTCCATTTTTTCATCTACTGCTATGCAGAAGATTTTGCTTTTAAATCAATTTAAAAATATTGGCAAGCGTTATTAAACCGGTGTTAAGTGTTTACCACTGTAAATTAATCAAATTTTGTTATGCTGTAAAAATTTTTACAAGTGTAATAGAAAATAGTTGAGTTTTTTTGGTCTGAATGGACTTATTCCACTTTCATTTATAATAAATTTAAAAATTTGTTATACTTTTGTATGACTTATTCCATTTTTACTCACAAAATATTTTGTAAACTAAAACAAAGGAAAATTAAAACTTAGAAAAATTTTACTTTAAAAACTGTTGTTGTTTCTTTTCTTTTCTTTTTGCTCAAGTAGGGCTCTGAAAATTAGTTACAACAACAACAAAAACAAAAAGTTCTTGCCGGACCTACTTTCGGAGATATAGCCATCAGAAGATCGAGATATATTTTTTATAAAATTTATTATAAGTTGGGAACTCCTGAAAGGATTTTAGTAATATTAGTGGCATACGAAAGATATGTTTATTTGCTACAAAATTGATCTACAACAAATTTTAATCCGAGTCGTGGTTTTAGAGGTATTGCAAATTTTGAGAAATTTTGACCATTTTTTTTTTTTTAAAGCACTATTTTTCCAAAAATTATATCATTGATGCATAGTTTTAGTAACATATTATAAAAGCTCAATTTATTACCTTTCATTTGACATGTAATTTGTACTTGATTTTTTGCATTACGTATCTTTTTATAGGAAAACAAAAAAAAAATAATTTTTATAAAAAATATATCTCGATCTTCCGATGGCTATATCTCCGAAAGTAGGTCCGACAAGAACTTTTTGTTTTTGTTGTTGTTGTAACTAATTTTCAGAGCCCTACTTGAGCAAAAAGAAAAGAAAAGAAACAACAACAGTTTCTAAAGTAAAATTTTTCTAAGTTTTAATTTTCCTTTGTTTTAGTTTACAAAATATTTTGTGAGTAAACATGGAATAAGTCATACAAAAGTATAACAAATTTTTAAATTTATTATAAATGAAAGTGGAATAAGTCCATTCAGACCAAAAAAACTCAACTATCCCAATGTGCACAAAAACGGATGAGGATCCGTTTCGAATCCATTATGAGTTCATAAAGGTATAAAAAACGTAATCCGCGGTAACGGATCCATTTCGAACCCGTAACGTACATCAAAAACGAATTCAAAACGCTTTGTTTAGATGAAAAAAAACATTTTGAAGCGCTTATTAGCGAATAAAAAAAATTAAATTCCGCAGTGCGGGCCCGTTTCGAATCCGAAACTTATGTAAAAACGAATTCAAAACGGATTTGCTTTTAAATATGTTAATGCTGTATATTTACAGAAAAAAACCGTTTTGATGCGCCTATTAGCAATTAAAAAATAATAAAAAGAAAAAAAGGAAGAAAAATAAAAGGTAAAAATCCACCTCTGGTAGGATTCGAACCTGGGCAAATCCGTTTCGTTTCCGTAAATACTTCAAATACGAACTCAAAACGGATTTGCTTTATTTAATTTTTATGATAAAAAAAATATTTTTGATTTGTTATTTTTTTCTTTTTATTTTATTGCGTATGACTTTTTGTAAACTTTTCAAACTCTGTTTGAAAAAATATTTTTGATTCCAAATTTGAGTATATAACATTTTTTATCAAAAGAAGGGAAGAAAAACAACACAGAATACTTATAAAAAAAACAACAGAAATTTGTTTAATATACAAACTTTAAATCTCAACATCAAATAAGTCTACATCAGTTAAGTAAACATCATATCGGTCAATAGCCTAGTTGTCTGACGTCTCGTGTATGAAAGAGTAATGCCCCGGGAGCCTGAGTTCGGGCTAGTAATTTTTTTTTTTTTTGTTATTTTGTTTTTTTTAATTAAAAATAAGTGCTTCACCCTGTTTTCTTTTTTTTTTAAGCAGCATTAACATTATTAAAAGCGAATCCGTTTTAAATTCGTTTTTGATGTACGTTACAGGTTCGAAACGGATCCATAAAAGAAGAAAAAACGATTCGTTTTTTTTTTAGGAATCCTTCCCGCAAACGGATCAGTAACGGATACGTAACGGATTCCGTAACGGATAAAAAGAACGAAAATATGAACCCGTTACGGATCCGAAACGAGTCCGTTTGGCACACTGGGATTTTCTATTACACTTGTAAAAAATTTTACAGCATAACAAAATTTGATTAATTTACAGTAGTAAACACTTAACACCGGTTTAATAACGCTTGCCAATATTTTTAAATTGAGTCGTACGCAAACCCTTTAATATCTCAGTTTATGAAAAAGTGGACTTATTCCACTTTCAAAAAAACCCATTCATATAAATAAGCAAATATTTAAGAAAAATTCGTTGATTTTCGACTGATTACACTTTAGAAAAAAGACGTGAATCAATTTAATAATTTTATTATTAAAGCTCAAATGATTGCTTAAGACAAAGAAGTTAGAATTAGTAGAATTCCAGAAGTTAAAACTCAGTGATTTCAGAATACTTCCGGCATACATAAAAATCTCAATTGAATCGATGAGTGTTAAACGATAAGTTTATTCAGCGCATTAACTTGTTGTCAAAATATTTGGTTTTCGAAAGGATGCAGTTTCAATTTATTAAAAAATTTTCATTTATCGAATATGCCACTAAGTTTTTATCTGGAAAATAGTTCATAATCTCTCAAGTTATCTTAATCTCACAGTGCTCTGCAGTATTTTGAGTTGCATTCCAATTATATTTACGCTTTTGGGGGATTTTTTTTTTCATAAAACTGTTTATTTAAGTATTTAGATAAGTCAAAAATGATCGGTTTTTATTGTTAATTATAGATGATTAATACATAAACATAATATAGTGCCGATTACTTTCCCAGAATCAGTTTTTTCTTTTATTTACAATGATAATAAAATACATCTCTTTTTACTTAACAAAAGGTTGAGCATATTTTTCAATAAAAATTAGTGGTAGCGAAATTTTTGCTGTACGTATTATTTTTATTCTGTAGGTATATCATATAAACCACATTCACGATTTGCAGGCACAGCTTTATCTGAAAAAGGAAAAAAAAAAAACAATCATTGAAAAATATTAAAACACTAAGTACTTTGTAAAACATACCAATTTTACGTGGATAAGGTAAATTCAGATTTACCATAATACTGATAAACTCTTCTAAAGACTTTGTCAAACGTGGATTGTAAGTTTTC
The DNA here is from genome assembly GCA_951812925.1 of Calliopum simillimum. Lineage (NCBI taxonomy): Eukaryota > Metazoa > Arthropoda > Insecta > Diptera > Lauxaniidae > Calliopum > Calliopum simillimum. The sequence goes on along the minus strand of OX638370.1, from coordinate 121,390,391 downwards.
TCTTCCCAAACAGTGCTTTCTAAATTGCCTCTTTAAATACAAATAAAATCAGTTATTAACATAAGCACAGAATGTATATAATCAAATTTAACTAACTTGTAATCATGCGCAGGATAAATGCGGAAATTATCTGGTAGCGTAAAAATCTTTTTATGTACATTTTCATACAAGTTTGTTGGGTTACCCTCTTGAAAATCTGTGCGGCCACAACCACGTATCAATACTGTATCACCAGTAAAAATGCAACCCTGTTCGTGTACAACATAAGTCAGACAGCCATTTGTATGCCCAGGCGTTCCAAGCGCATCAATTTCATGACGTCCAAATGCCACTTTATCACCTTCGTTAATGTGTACATCAGCTTTGGCACCACTACATTTTGATATAACACTTTGACAACCAGGAATTAATTGCTTAAGCCAGCCTGATCCTGTGATGTGATCAGCATGCATATGTGTATTAACTGAAAGGAGTTATTCTGAATTATTATAGCTTAGATAATTCATTTAATGAATGTTGTTGTAATGGATTAATTCGATTACGCACTCTCAGATATGCCGCCGTTTTTGTTTTTGTTGCTATGTAATATGTGAATTGTTTATCGAATAAACAACGTTATTTAAGTACACTTAATTGTACAAAGTTAATTAGCAGTTAATACTATTCTCGAATTTGTTTATTTTGCAATCTGATATACTGATTTTATACATATTTTGAATTATTGTTTTTGATAACATTAATGCACCTTAAACAACTATATATACAATAGAACAGAAAATATATCGTCGGTTCGCAATGTGCACAAAAGCAGATGTGGGTCCATTTTGAACCCATTACGAGTCCGTAAAAATATAAAAAATAGAATCTGCGGTGACGTACCCGTTTCGAACACGTAATGTACATGAAATACGAATTTAAAACGGATTCGCTTTTAATAATGTTAATGATGCATATATAAAAAAAAAACATTTAAAAGCGCTTATTAGCAATAAAAAAAGAAAACAAGAAAAAAAATAGAAAAAAAAAAAACAATTCACCTGTGGTAGGATTCGAACCTAGGGAAATTCGCGGTGACTTCCCCGTAAAGAACTTCAAATACGAAATCAAAACGGATTTGTTTAATATGCGTGTTCATTTACTAGTCCAAAATAAAGGTTTTAGTCAGAAAAGCTTCCGTTTACCCTTGGGTAAATCATACCGGTGAATTGTTATCTGCTTTTTTATTTTCCTTTTTTGTTTTAATTGCAAATAAGCGCTACAAAATGTTCTTTTTTTTTTAAGTACACCAATATGGTTATTAAAAGTTAATCAGTTTTGAATTCGTATTCGAAATACGTTACGGATTCGAAACGGGTTCTTCACTGAAGATTGCGTTTTTTATGTTTTTAAAGACTCGTAATGGGATCGAAACTGATCCGCATCCGCTTTTGGGCACATTGGGGTGGTTTGTTTGAATCTGTTTTGGAAATATTGCACTTATAGTGCGTTTCCACCGGAGATTTATGATTTGATACATGACGAATGAGGTGAGTTATGGTAAATCACCTTTAAATCTCCGGTGGAAACAGGTAATAATGAGTTTTACCTTTTAACTGACGAAATTTTCTTATCAAGTAGTGTTGTAAGGGAGGTTCCACACATTCTTTTCAAAATACACTTTGTTCTTGTTCAGAGCTTACACTAACCTTTAATAGTCAGAGTGTTCGTTAACTAATCCAGAATTAAAGTTTTTGTCCGAAAAGCTTTCGTTTACGTATGTTTAATTCTGCACTAGTTAACGAACGCTCATGGTATTAACCTGTTTCCACCGGCAATTAAGGAGGTGATTTACGTCTGTTTCCAGATTTATTTGACGTTTAATACATAATGAATGAGGTGAGTTACGCCTAAATCACTTCACAAATCCCCAATGAAAACAGGTTTTAAGTGTATGAAATTTGGTTGTAAGAAACTCGACATAGTTAATGTAATTGCAAATAATTCAATTGCTAAAAAACTAAAACAACTAAATACATGGAAAATAATATAGTATTGATACAAACAACAATACTGACCAATAAATTTAAAATGTATTATTTTTAACTATCTCTCTGTGAGATAAGAAAATGAGCACCAGCATGATTAGGTAGCATTTAAAAGATTTTAATAAGAGACCGCATATTCAGAACGAATGAAATAAACGGAGAAAGAGAGTGCGAGCGTTAGTTTACTTTAGTTAACAAAGAATTCCAAAGTTTAATTTAATAAATGATTTCACAATTTTCCAACTTACTTGCATATTTCAAAATAAAACCCAAATCCTTAATAAGTTGAGCATCACGTTTGGCATGCTCCAGCACAGGATCAATGAGTACAGCTTCGTGTGTACTAAGATCAGCTAATAGATAGGTGTAAGTGCTACTCTCTGTGTCAAAAAGCTGAGGGGGGCAATTTTATAGTAGAAAATTTAAACATTACTTAATGATGATTGAATGTACAAGAGCTCACCTGGCGGAAAAAGAAATCCTTTGAGAAGGGAATGCGTTGCGTTGGCAGCATCTTTTCACCACAATGATGCAACCGATAATTGTTGTACAAAGGTGCACTAGATGAGCGCGGAAGATACGTAACAGCAGAAAATTTTTGCTTTTTCAATGCGATAACTAAACTTTGGCGCAAGGCCGACGATAGCAGACTAAACGTTGGGGGCTTCATGTTTAGTTGTGGAACTTGTTGGTCGTTGCTTTTGTTGTCGTCGTTGGTGAATTGGGGAGTGACAGATTTAATATAGTTGTTGTTATTATTGTTGTGTAGTATGTGAAGCGAACTGGGGGGGATTGAATGATTGCCGGTTGACGTTTTTGTTTGTGCGTATTTTATTTTTATATTCGTTTTACCTTTGCTGCCATTAGAATAAATCAATTGAATGCTCATGTTTTAAATTTGTAAAGATTTACATCTTTTTTTTATATCTACCTATTAAACTTTTATTTTTCGCATGTGCCCTCCAGAGTATTTGCTCTCTTTTTAAAAACCTTTCGAATTTGATGATTCTTTTCTATAACTTCGCAGTTATTACTTATTTAAAACACATATTTAATTAAATTTAAATAAAATCCACTTCTTGCACTAAATTTTCCACAAATTTCACTAAACAGCTGTTCGCTCTCAATTGTCAAAAACTTGACAATTAGCACTTGTTTGTCTTGTTCTTACATACGAAAAGCTTCGCGTCAAAGAGCTTTTGTGTGTACGTGATCAGCTGTGCAGGGTTGCCAGCTCTTGCATAAAATATATTTGTTAAAAGTTAAATCTTTGTGATATTTCATGATTCTATACCTCTTCACTATTTTTCTTAAAGCTATTTCAACCATTGGGAATACTTATGAAATAAATGAAATGAAATGAAAATGAAATGAAAGTTTGAAGGAATTTCAAGAAATGTTAGGTTTGACAATGTTTTCACAGAAATTAGGAAATAAAGTCAGAATTTGTGGAAAAATACCATAGGGAATAACGCCATAGGAAATAACGCCATAGGAAATAACGCCAGAAAATTTTTTGGAAATAACGCCAGAAAAATCTGCATACACAATTCTGGCGTTATTTCCATTTTATTTTGGAAATAAAACCAAAAATTAATTAGGAAATAACGGTAGAAAATTTTTTGGCTTTATTGCCAAAAAAAAAAAAAAAATGGAAATAACGCCAGAAATTTTCATTGAGATTTTTCTGGCGTTATTTCCAAAAAATTTTCTGGCATTATTTCCTATGGCATTATTTCAAGGAGCCGTTTCACCATAGCAATGTTTTAAATAAATACTTCTCAAAATTCAGAAACCATAACAATAAATACCTCGATATATTAGACTGATCAAAAGAACGATTTTTAGAAATATTCACTATTACCCCCAAATATCTGAGAAAGGATGTCAAAAAATGGGCTGAGAATTGCTTAAAAATTCATCAAGGTCATTTAGAAGTTGCTTATCGTCGTTTTATTCAAAATTTCGGCTTGGTTTTTATGTATAGTATTACGAACTAAAAAAATGCTTGGAACGAGTTGTGCGATATATACAATTTTTCGTCTAGAATTGCGGTTCATGTATATCTCATATCTATATAACATAATATTTCGACCTCAAAATTAACCACATACTGTTTTTTAGCTAATATATTTACTTACAAAAAACGAATTTTCCAAATTTCACCCTACTGTAAAACTATATTTTGGATAAAACTAGGGCCTTCAAAATAACATGCATTTTAACACATAATATTACAGAAAAACTGTTTCTAGCTTGATTTTGAAAATAATCTCAAACATTTTTTTTATGAATAATGTTCTATTTAGGGCTTTTTTTAAAATAGCATCGTTTCTTTTAACCAATTACCAATAATTTTAGAAAAAAACGAACTTTTAAAAGATAGATCAAACAGAATAGTTTACAATGAAAATTTTTAAATATTTTGTAGATAGGATAATTTGCTTTGACCGTTTCCAGTCTTTCCATTAGAGCTAGGACCATAAAATTTTGTCACAAGATTCTTCTGATGGAGTATATAAAACAAGAAATTTGAAAAATTCTATTTTTGAGACAGTATAGTTTACAATTGACACGACAATATACACACAAAAATATTTTGAAAAAAATTTCCAAGTCAAACGTATTAAATTTTATCTAATGTCAAAATGAAAATCGTAAAACCTTTAGATAAAGTTATTAAAAAACAATTACAAAAAATTTCTCAAAAATACAGATGCCAATTCGAATGAAAGTAATAAAAGTCAAACAACTGCGCATGCGCAGCAGTAAAAACAAAGATCAAATCGATTTATAAAGGAAATGTAGGTACCGATACGAAGCAAACAAAGAAACAAATTAATTAGATTTTTAGTTGTTGTTTTTTTTTTATTTAAATGCATTCATTCAACACTTCGACAACACTTGTCGCCTAAAGGAATATTGAGAAATTATAGAAAAAATATATGACGTCCTTGGGTCGTGCGTTTTTTTATCTGATCCAATTTAATAAAAATGTTACTCATTGTCTTGTAGACACTGCAGGATATTTAATTCTAGCAACCGTATATATTTTTAAGGGTGTAGTCAGGTAGAAGTAGCGTTTTTGCGAAACAATTTTTTTTTTCATATAAATTTTAATTCAACATTTTTGATGTTTTTATATGTTATTGTACATATTTTTAAGTAGCAAAAAAAAAAAAAAAAAAAAAAATTCCAAGTTTCGTTGACTTCCGGTGAAGATATGGGCGACCGGAAGTAGGCCGGTTTTGATGTGGTACCCACGATTTCTCGATTTCAGATCATCTGAAACACAAAAAACAAATTGCATTTTAAAGTACATGTGAATGGCTATCTTGGGTACTAGAACTGGAAAAAAATATTGATAAACAAAAAAGTAATGCAATTTTCAATTTTTTGGTCTTTTTCAACCTCGTTTTTTGTTAATAATATTGTTAAATATTTATTGACTGTATTGATTCTAGTACCTAAGATAGCCAAATCTATTACGAACATTTAAAAAAAAAAAATTTAAGTAAATCGGTACAGTAGATCAGCCGGAATCGTGGGTACCAGTTCAAAAAACACTGTTCTGAGAAAAACGCGTTTAAAGATTTCGCAACAAATTATCAATATTATCGACACAATAATGCACGAGTCGGGAAGTAATAGGACTTTTGCAAAACGCGTGTTTTTACGACAGAAGAGCACGATTCGACAACAAATGTACACTTAGACAAGGTTAGAGTGGGAACGAAAGCGACAACAAAATAATCAACTGAACGCGTCAGGTGTAACTCGAGCGCTCGACGCCTTGCGGCGAAACTAGTTTTTAATTACTTTCCCATAACATCTGAGGGAAAAGAAGGTTTCTACATTATTCTTGAGGGCTTAAAGTATCCGAAACGGGAAGAAAAAAAATTTTTTTTTTGGAAAAATTCTACCTGACTACTCCTTTAAGAACTCTGAATGCAGTTCAGCATAGGTCATGCGTTTAAGGTTTTTAATGCAAATTATTTGATAGAGAATTTTGTTACAAAAAACATTGCTGTACTTGAGTCCTCAGAGTCATATGAAACATTTAGCTAAATGCACGAATATTAAAATATAAAATATAAAATATAAAATATTAAAATGAATTCCGCAGTGCGGGCCCGTTTCGAATCCGAAACTTATGTAAAAACGAATTCAAAACGGATTTGCTTTTAAATATGTTAATGCTGTATATTTACAGAAAAAAACCGTTTTGATGCGCCTATTAGCAATTAAAAAATAATAAAAAGAAAAAAAGGAAGAAAAATAAAGGGTAAAAATCCACCTCTGGTAGGATTCGAACCTGGGCAAATCCGTTTCGATTCCGTAAATACTTCAAATACGAACTAAAAACGGATTTGCTTTAATTAATTTTAATGATGATAAAAAAAATATTTTTGATGTTTTTTTTTCTTTTTATTTTATTGCGTATGATTTTTTGTAAACTTTTCAAACTCTGTTTGAAAAAATGTTTTTGATTCCAAATTTGAGTATATAACATTTTTTATCAAAAGAAGGGAAGAAAAACAACACAGAATACTTATAAAAAATCAACAGAAATTTGTTTAATATAGAAACTTTAAATCTCAACATCAAATAAGTCTTCATCAGATAAATCAACATTATATCGGTTAATAGCCTAGTTGTCTGACGCCTTGTGTATGAAAGAGTAATACCCCGGGAGCCTGGGTTCGACTCCCGGCCGGCCGGGCTAGTAATTTTTTTTTTTCTTGTTATTTTGTTTTTTTTAATTAAAAATAAGCGCTTCACCATTTTTCTTTTTTTTTATAAGCAGCATTAACATTATTAAAAGCGAATCCGTTTTGAATTCGTTTTTGATGTACGTTACAGGTTCGAAACGCATCCATAAAAGTAGAAAAAACGATTCGTTTTTTTTTAGGAATCCTTCCCGCAAACGGATCAGTAACGGATAAAAAGTACGAAAATACGAACCCGTTACGGATCCGAAACGAGTCCGTTTGGCACACTGGGATAATTTAAACAACTGCGCATGCGCAGCAGTCAAAAACAAAGATCAAATCTATTTATAAAGGAAATGTACTTAGGTACCGATACGAAGCAAACAAAGAAAAAAATTAATTAGATTTTTAGTTGTTGTTTTTATTTATTTTTTTTTTTTTTCAATAAAAATACATTCATTCAACACTTCGACAACATGCTGTTGTTGTCGCCTAAAGGAATATTGAGAAATTACCCAGTGTGCCAAACGGACTCGTTTCGGATCCGTAACGGGTTCATATTTTCGTTCTTTTTATCCGTTACGGAATCCGTTAAGTATCCGTTACTGATCCGTTTGCGGGAAGGATTCCTAAAAAAAAAACGAATCGTTTTTTCTTCTTTTATGGATCCGTTTCGAATCTGTAATGTACATCAAAAACGAATTCAAAACGGATTCGCTTTTAATAATGTTAATGCTGCTTATAAAAAAAAAAGAAAACAGGGTGAAGCGCTTATTTTTAATTAAAAAAAAAACAAAATAACAAAAAAAAAAAAAAAAAAATACTAACTAGCCCGGCCGGGACGAACTCAGGCTCCCGGGGTATTACTCTTTTATACACGAGACGTTATACAACTAGGCTATTGACCGCTATGATGTTTATTTAACTGATGTAGACTTATTTGATGTTGAGATTTAAAGTTTGTATATTAAACAAATTTCTGTTGTTTTTTTATAAGTATTCTGTGTTGTTTTTCTTCCCTTCTTTTGATAAAAAATGTTATATACTCAAATTTGGAATCAAAAACATTTTTTCAAACAGAGTTTGAAAAGTTTACAAAAAATCATACGCAATAAAATAAAAAGAAAAAAAAAAACAAATCAAAAATATTTTTTTTATCATCAAAATTAAATAAAGCAAATCCGTTTTGAGTTCGTATTTGAAGTATTAACGGAATCGGAACGGATTTGCCCAGGTTCGAATCCTACCAGAGGTGGATTTTTACCCTTTATTTTTCTTCCTTTTTTTTCTTTTTATTATTTTTTAATTGCTAATAAGCGCATCAAAACGGTTTTTTTCTGTAAATATACAGCATTAACATATTTAAAAGCAAATCCGTTTTGAATTCGTTTTTACATAAGTTTCGGATTCGAAACGGGCCCGCACTGCGGAACTTAATTTTTTTTTATTCGCTAACAAGCGCTTCAAAATGTTTTTTTTTTTTATCTAAACAAAGCATTTTGAATTCGTTTTTGATGTACGTTACGGGTTCGAAATGGATCCGTTACCGCGGATTACGATTTTTATACCTTTATGAACTCGTAATGGATTCGAAACGGATCCTCATCCGTTTTTGTGCACATTGGGTATAGAAAAAAGACATGACGTCCTTGGGTCGTGCGTTTTTTTATCTGATCCAATTTAATAAAAATGTTACTCATTGTCTTGTAGACACTGCAGGATATTTAATGTTAGCAACCGATTTTTTATTTTTAAGAACTTTGAACGCAGTTCATCATAGGTCATAGGCTTAAGGTTCTTATTAAAAGTTATTTGTTGGTTACAGAAACGTTGCTGCACTTCAGTCGTCAGAGTCTGGGAGTCATATGAAACATTTAGCTAAATGCATATTATGCATATGCACAAATATTGAAGTCTCGCAAGTTTATAAATTTTTCAAATATTACGATTTTCCTGTTATAGTTTTCAAAACAAGTTTTCACTTATCAATTCCAGTAGTGCTCACATATTGTGCAAATGTTCACGATCATAACTTCCACCACAATGCGTTCATTGTCCATTTAAGATGCACCACCTTTGTATTTTTGTTCAATCATCTGTGTTGATCTTTGTAACTGGTGGTGAACATGTTTTTTTTTTTTTTATTTGCCAAGAGTGCGCGCATATCAAAAAGATGACTCGTCTCAACCCAGTGTGCCAAACGAACTCGTTTCGGATCCGTAACGGGTTCATATTTTCGTTTTTTTTATCCGTTACGGAATCCGTTACGTATCCGTTACTGATCCGTTTGCGGAAAGGATTCCTAAAAAAAAACGAATCGTTTTTTCTTCTTTTATGGATCCGTTTCGAACCTGTAACGTACATCAAAAACGAATTCAAAACGGATTCGCTTTTAATAATGTTAATGCTGCTTATAAAAAAAAGAAATTAGGGTGAAGCGCTTATTTTTAATTAAAAAAAACAAAATAACAAAAAAAAAAAAAAAATTATTAGCCTGGCCGGGAGGCGAACTCAGGCTCCCGGGGTATTACTCTTTCATACACAAGGCGTCAGACAACTAGGCTATTAACCGATATAATGTTTACTTAACTGATGTAGATTTATTTGATGTTGAGATTTAAAGTTTGTATATTAAACAAATTTCTATTGTTTTTTTATAAGTATTCTGTGTTGTTTTTTTTCCCTTCTTTTGATAAAAAATGTTATATACTCAAATTTGGAATCAAAAACATTTTTTCAAACAGAGTTTGAAAAGTTTACAAAAAATCATACGCTATAAAATAAAAAGAAAAAAAAAACAAATCAAAAATATTTTTTTTTTATCATAAAAATTAAATAAAGCAAATCCGTTTTGAGTTCGTATTTGAAGTATTTACGGAATCGAATCGGATTTGCCCAGGTTCGAATCCCACCAGAGGTGGATTTTTACCCTTTATTTTTCTTCCTTTCTTTTCTTTTTATTATTTTTTAATTGCTAATAGGCGCATCAAAATGGTTTTTTTCTGTAAATATACAGCATTAACATATTTAAAGGCAAATCCGTTTTGAATTCGTTTTTACATAAGTTTCGGATTCGAAACGGGCGCGCACTGCGGAATTTAATTTTTTTTTATTCGCTAATAAGCGCTTCAAAATGTTTTTTTTTTATCCAAACAAAGCGTTTTGAATTCGTTTTTGATGTACGTTACGGGTTCGAAATGGATCCGTTACCGCGGATTACGTTTTTTATACCTTTATGAACTCGTAATGGATTCGAAACGGATCCTCATCCGTTTTTGTGCACATTGGGAATTTTCTAGCATTTGCAAGAAAATTCACTTTTCTTTAAAAACATCTGTTGCGGAAAATCATCAGTAGAGCAATGTGTAAAAAGGGGTAGACTTTGTTAAATAACTACGCTGTGGTGATGAAAACGGTGGTGACAGCTGTTTTTTTTTTTTATTATGAAAAGGGTGTTGGCATATGTAGACTCATTTTGGTTTAAAGAGGTGTGACTTTAAATGCTATAAAAATTTCAAAAAATAAAAAACTTTAAATGTTTCAATCGTCAATTGATTTGGTTTCCTGTTTCATTGTCAACTGTTATCCGTTTTATTCCTTAAAAAATTTGCATTTTTATTGGCTGAACGAGTAAAATTAATGTTTTGAAAGATTAAAAATGATTTCTTGTAGCCTTTAAATGTTTTATGTAGAAATATCTTTATCAGAAAAATTCTGTGTGTTTGGCATAATTGAAAAACTGATTTTTAAATTTTTATTTTTGTGCAGATTGCAATGAATCGGTTTTGATAATATGATTTTTTCCAAAATTTTAAGTTTTTTTATAGTTTTTCAAAAATTGGCAAAAAAGAAAAAAAATAAAAAAGTTCCAAAAAAATCTGAAAAAATTCACATGTGTATTTTTGGACGACACAAAGCATTTTTCGCCTTTTACATTTTTTTCGTAAGAGTTCGACAATATTTCGGTCAATTTTTAATCTAAGAAATGTTTTAATAAAGCATTTTAAATATCATTGTATTGACTTTTTTCCCTATGTCCTTACCCTTAAAAGTTATAGTCATAAGAGTAAAAAAACACAAGAATTCGATATTTTTGCTTTTTTTTTTTTTTTTTTTTTTTTTTTGGTTTCAACAATTTTAGCGTAAGCAATTTTTTTTTTTAAATTTCTTAAATAAGTTATTTTGATGGCAAATTTAATTCCCTACAAAAAGTTTGTAAAAAAAATTACGAATTTTACTTCGTTCGCTAGATATACTAAAAAAAACTGTAAAGGGTGCATTCCCACCTCTAAACCAACCCCCTTCTCGGATTTCCAACCTCTTGTTAAATAATACTACGTGGTTTTTTCTTCATAAATGACCCATTGACCGATTTCTGTAATAAAAGCCCGTAAATGTCTTAGTTTTGGCATATTTCTTAGAACATAATCAATAGGCTATTAATATTAATTGTTAAAAGGAAAAAATGTATTCCTGTTTAATAAATTTTACTATCCTGTTTGATAATTTTTACTAATCTAATATTAAAATATTTCCTTCTAAGCAACTTTCAAACTTTTATAAAATTTTTAGGCAGTTTCCAATAAATACATATGTAAAACGAAAGTTAAGCAATTTTTGCACGAGCTTGGCTACAAATATTATAAAACCATTCTTTCCGTGTAGATGTAAATAGTGTCTATCGAAAACCTTACAAAAAATAGGGGAGTCTTACGAAAATATGTACGTTGCACTCCCCATACTAAAAACACTTTAAATGCTAAACTCCTGTATCCCCAACACCTATCATTATAAAACTACCCAGCTTTTGTTCAGACAGAAAATATGGACTTCATACAAATCAACAGGAAAGAGCATAACAACTTTTGCCGGGCCAGCTAGAACATTTATACATATCCGTACGATTAATTGAATAAGTTTTGAGTTGGATTGATTTAGCAAGCAAGAAGCTTCATTATATTTCAGTTAATACTTTTAACTCTTTATTTTTTTTTTTTTTTTTTTTTTGTATGAGCAACACCATGCATCAAGCGCTGCCAACTTGCAAACACGATTGTTCTTCAATAATTAAATGATTAATTCAAGCAAAACCTCAAACTAAATATGAGTTCATAACTCGTGAACCATGGCGGTGGCGGCGCTAGTAGCCCATACAATTAAGAAGTGAAATTAAATGTAGCGCATGGAGTTTGTTTTCATTGAAGTAAATTGTATTTCGCCTTACAACACTTAAATGTTATTGTAATAACAGCAACAACAACACAATAATGATTTTTCAATTGTACGAATATTACATTAACTTTAATGAAATAATGAATTATTGAAATAATGAATTCACTCACGCGTAAACATCATAACGTGAGCACGAGTGTGTGTAGCACGTTATTATAACACCTTCAAATGAAATCCATGATTTTTAAATTAAAACGCAAATAAAAGTGAAAAAAAAAATAAATATTAATAAAGAAAAATAAAAAAAATAAAAAATATTTGAAGAAAAAATTAAGTAATTCAATTTTAGCGAAAAAAAAGTGTAAATTACAAAGTGTAGCAAAAATAAATAAAAACTAAGCGCTTCAATAACTTCAATTGCAATTTCCAAAAATTTTGGAGAAAGTTTTTTTTTTTTTAAAAAATTTTTTTCATTATAAAATTGATATTTTACTTTTTAAATAATTAAAAAAAATGTTACAGCACCATCGATATATCAATTTCATTGAAATTTAGAAACCGTAACAATTGAATGTTTTTGTAGAAAATCATTTTTTAATTTGTGCGAAATTGAAAAACCTTTTTAAATACACATTCAAAGCAATTAAAAAAGTATTTTTGCCAATGCATATGCCGCATTACATCTATAATGCACCCAGCTGACCATAGCAACGAGATCAAGATACGCAAGTGGGGCTGGTTAGGTCATACGCTCCGGAAACTACACAGCAAAGACAAGCTCTAAGCAGAAACTGCGTGAACTCGAACAAGAGGGCATGGCACCTCCCATATAACCAAAATTTTTAAAATACTGCAGTGTAGGGTATTTATATTTTGGCCAGGCCAAAGTTTACACCCTTACTAGTTTTTAATTAAAAATTACCTGAAAAGACTTATAACCAGCTGGAATTGCATTCTAGACAACTGTGCCTCGCATGCTAGTACCAACCACACACTGCGATCTCATTTAAATGCTCTAATTTTTTTCTAGTGCAGTCTTTTTCAAAGTGGTTACGTAATGGTCCACTCAGATTTACAAGGGATCTTAGACTTTTCTTCTTTATACCATAGTGGTATGAAGTGAGTATATTTTTTTTTATTTGCTCATGCAATTTTTTGACATCTAAGAGATATGAAAAATACCTTATTTTCTATTAAGTACAACAAAATTTAACTGATTACGGTACGATCACTAAGATTGCTTCACGAAAAACAGAAAAAAAAAACACGACAAGTAGCTTGAAAACCTCACTATTCCAAAGTATCTTCTTTTACTTACCATAGAAGCTGACTTTTGTTTAGCAAATGCTCTATGATGTGCAGATATCGGTTCGCTAACAACGCTGCCAGTATTCATATTGATGTTTTTTAATGCGCCAAAGGAGATTTTATTATTTAAGCACTTAGCTTAGCAAAACTGCAAGAAAATAAATAAAATATTTTTGGTTACTAAAAATATATCTAAATTTTCAAATTTCTTATAGAAGATGTTAACTGAAGACAGGTTTATTGTGTTAAATAAAAATAAAATTTAAAATTTACAGTTCAATATACTTAAATTTATAACTTGTAACATAACTGCCACTTAAAGCCGTTCTTGACAAATATTAAATTAATTGTAAAATAATAAAAGAAAACATAAATTGCAATTTGATCATAGTTTAATAAAAAAAGAATATATGAAATATTAACCTATAATTACCACAGCGAATAGTGCAACACCCTATATTGTATTACATTACAAAAACTCATACAAAGTACAATGTAAAACACACAAAATGCGAAAGGAAATCCTTTTAAATGCATTGCAATTTTGTTTAACCGTTGCAAATGCTTAAATATGCAAATGCACTCGACAATGCGCATGCGCAACCACCAATAGATTGCTTGTGAAAACCCTCTCACCCATATGTAAGCATTACATTACGCAGCAACGCAGCATTGTTTGCTGCTCACTCTCACTTACTTACTTCGCCAATAGCGGACTGACTTTAACAAGTTTCACGCCGCTGCTTGTAATCCGAGTTAGTGAGTGAGTGCCTTGTTGTAATCGACTGCATTCTGTAATGGTTTACTTGCGCAGTTGGGGTAGGGTGTTTTATAAACGTCCGGCAGAGCGTGCAAACTATGTTTTGCAACATACGAGTTACAAACATACAGCGGAGTTGAAGAGTACAGCTTGTAGCATAACAATTTGCATAAAAAAATGTTTAATTTTATTTTGTGAACTGCATGATTTTTACATGCATTATTGGGGTTACAAGGGTTTTTGACCATTTTAATTAATGCAAAGGATTTCCGGCACAATTTGAAAATTAATGACAAGGTACATTTTTTAAAATTTTTTAAGAGGATTTTCATATTAATTAATTATATGTTGGTTTGTTCGTAGAGAAATGTCATTCAATCTCAAAAGTTTTTGGGGTGTCATTTTATGCAGATATACAAGTAATTTGTGTAAAAATGTATAAGGTATTAATTTTCGATTTTGGTTTTGTTGCTTATAAGCAAAATATGAATGCAGTTTTCATTGATAGTCAGCCAGTTAGTTTATGTTTTTTTCCCTTATTTGAATAAAACACAATATCTTTCTTCTGCAATCAATTTAAATTATTTATTTGCAAGAGGAACACACCCTTTTATTGTTTAATAACAGTGATTAATTGTAGACAATGAGAGTTATGCCACCTATAATGTAACATGAACATTAAATATATGTACTTATGTAAAATCCCACACATTGTAGTAGACATTAAATAATGTGAATAATTTTTTTTTTTGTATGATGCAGTCAACAATAAAATTATTGTTGCCAATAAAATCGCAAATAAATTTTGATAATCTATTGATTTTTATTCAAGGCTCACCTAATTCTACAAACGGGGAAAACAATTTGATCATATGTACATATATAATATACATGTATATACCAAAATCTGGCAAAAACACAGGCGCACAAAATTAAAAATGGAATGATCTTTCCAAAGTAAAAAAAATACTTCTAAAGCTAAATACTGTGTTTTAGACGACAGTTTCTAGTGTTTAATTAAGCACTTTCTGAGAAACGTATGGGAAAGCAACAACTAAAGTGCTTAAAAGAAAGATCTATAAACGATCTACTCACTTTTATTATTTAATATATGGCATATTCTAGCAATTTTATTATATCAATCATATAATTGTTAATAGTTACCAAATATTTTTTTTTTTTAATTGAAACAAATATTTCTTTATCGCAAACATTAACTTGGACTTTGGAAAAGGTTTCATACCTTAAAAAGTGAGAATCTTTTTGTTTTTACTTATAATTGTAAGTGTAAAAATGTTCCCCAGGCCCCTCAAACACACGAAACGGCATATGTTGCATTTGAGCCTCAGCCGCAACTTCTTAATTGAACGTTTTGAAATAACACTAAAGCGGAACTTGTTGCATAATCAGTGTTGCTTGTGTAAAAGTGTGTTAAGAAAAAAAAAAAAAAAAAATTGTAACAAAAAAAATTATATAGCGTTTTTTACAATTTAAATTTATAGTTAAATGAGCGTGGCAATAGCATGTAAATAAAACCAACACCAAAAACAATAGCTACGTCAGATGCGTGCTAACAGTCGAAGCTTCCTTGTATTTTCTTTTCGAAGTCAAAATTTCATTAAGCTTAACCCATTGAAACTCAATTAGCTATCATTGGAACATTTTAAATTTCAAAGCAAATTAATAATTTTATTCAATAAAATGTCTTTATTGAAAATATTAAACTTGGCTTACATTTTTTAAACAATCACCTTTACAAATTTAATTATAGATAAATAAAAGATTTAACAAACGCCTTGAATTTATGCATACAAATAGAAGACACAACTTTTTCGCAGAATTCAACTTTAGACAGAAATCTCATAATTATGCTGCTACAATATTTTCAATTTTCGCATTTGATTTCTTCTCTTTCGGTGAATAGAAATACATCCAGGTTAATGGTACAATCACTCCTGCTGAAAACTGACTCAAAAAATAAACCCAAAGACGGTTGAAGTTTCTTTGAAAAAGAGCTGGAGCCAGAGAACGTGCAGGATTTATGCTGGCGCCTGTATAGTGTCCCTTAAAGAGAAGAATTTCTTTAAAAAACAACAAAGCAAAAGCAAAACAAATATTTCTTACGCCTGCAAGTATCATGCATGTGACAATCATTGCAAATTTTAAAGCGACCGAATCCATATATTTTGCATTCTTCTCATGCCAGACACCACAACAAAAGAAAATCAAAGTACCCGTCAATAGGAACTCAATCAGGAGAGCTTGCCCAGTGTTAACGCTTGGATGTATTAAGGTCAAGCATACATTCGAACTGAAAGCATCCATTGGTATAACGCTCCAAAACAGCGCAAAACCAAGTATTGCACCCCAAAATTGAGCTGCGACATAAACACCCAAAATTGTGAGAGAAATATTGCCCAATATAAAGCTGCTAACCGAGACAACCGGATTAATGTGTGCTCCAGATATGCAACCAAAACATTGGATACAAACTCCTACCACAAAGCCACCGTGTAGTGCTGTTTGTAGCAAACTACTGGGAAAAGTGGGCGTATCAATGCAGCTCATGCAGGTAAAGCAAACCAACATGGCAGTCGCAGTAAATTCACTGACAAAACGTATGGAAATCTCAGTTATGGACTCATAGTTGGATATTTTCATTGCCGTATTGTCACGTGGAAGTAAAAATGTTGCGCTGTAAAGAAAGATACATACATATTTGTAAGATATATTCTTTTATTGTATCCATCCGTTGAAATTGAAAAAATAGAAAACTTCACTAATTCAGCTAATTAGAGTTTTGCTTGTGGCCGAAATTCGACCAATTTGATTTGAATTGTAAAGGCTACTTAAGCAAAAAAATTCCCATTAGTTGTCATGTCTTTCAGTTTGTTCTTGAGGGGCGTGGCACCGCCCACTTAAAAACATTAAGGTCATATTATCGTTCTTTAGTGTTCAGGCGTGGCACCGCCCACTTAAAAGTGCAAAGGTCATATTAACGTTCCCTTAAGTTAACTCTATCTTCGTACCGAGTTTCATAAAAATCGAACCAGCGGCTTAGCCATGAGAATGTTTTTCTGAGTTAGGGGTGTGGCACCGCCCACTTGAAAGCATATGTTATCGCTCCTTAGTGTTTACTCTATGACCGTATCAAATTTGATTTGAATCGATCAAGCGGCTTAGCCAATAGAATACGTTTTCCATTTATAGGCGTGGCTCCGCCAGCAAAGTAAAATTTTGAGTACTTCTGTAACAACCTTTCCAACAAAAAAAATTAATCAAATCTGTTGAGACTAAAGGGGCTGAACCGATTTTGTTAGTCTATTTATTTTATGATGACCATATTTTGTTCTTTAGTAACTACTGGGTTAAATTCATGCAATTGAAATATATAAAAAAAAACTTTTAAAAATTTTAATTAAATATTTTTTTTCCATTTGCGCGTACCTACTTATTTTAAATACACGCCGCGCTACACTTGAGGAGGGCAATGCCACTATCAATAGTTGCTGTTGGCTCTGCTAGGGGACGCTCGCATTGCAAAAGTGCAGTGCAGCAGCGCATTTGATATCGTACGCGTATAAACGCTTGAGTTTACGTTTTATTGCCTTTTTCTAGAAGAAAGATGTCTTTGAACTCTCGCATATTCAACTTAACTTGATATGTTGATTGTGTTCGGCTTTGGCTCAGTCGCTTCCTTAGAGTAAATAAGGCTGATGTTGGAAGCCTCCACGTTAAGTTTTAATTAAAATGAAGTAAAAAAACATTAAAGTGCCGTACTTAAAGACAAAGCAAACGTATTGTAGGGTTGGGAAGCTACATATTTTTAATTTTCTTCATGGTCTGTTGAATGAGAACAATTGTTGGGCTCTCTTTTTCTAGTAAATGAGTCAAGATGTGAAAAGGGCTGGAATGTAAGTTTTTAACTTATACTAAGCAAAGTAATTTTTGTTTTCAAGAATTTATCCATGAAATTAACCTTAGTGCAAAACAAGGATTACATTGTCATATATAATACCTACTCTTTCGAAATTTAGATATTTCATTGACGTATTCGCTTTTAAAGAGTTTGATGCCTTTGTTCAAAAATAATTCTTTGCTTGAATTTTTAAAGTGATTCTCAACCTTCAAAAAATTATACACTTAAAACAAATAACATCGATACTACTCCTTTCTTTTCGATTTTCCACATCGTTTGTATTTTTCAGAGTTTTTCGATATTTTTAAACTTTCTTATGTCCTTTGAAATTTTTTATTAGATCTTCGGGAAAGAGCTACGGTATAACTACACATCTACATATATTTTTGATGTTTTGAGATAAGTGCTTTTTAATTTTTTTTAAATTAGATTTTTCCAGGGAATTTTTAATATTTTGACTTTTGCTTTTTTACATAAAATCGAATGGGGGACAACATTTCAAAATTTAACTCAAAACTTCAAAACTGTCTGGTTGTAGTTTTAACCCGACGATATATTATGGACTTTTCTGATACTTTTCAAATTCCAAAGGATTTCAATGTTTTTTCGATGCTTGTAAAATTTCAAAGTTTATTCGTTGCTTTTCGATACTTAAAGACATTTTCAACACTTTTCTCTTTTTTCGATTTTTCAATATCATACAGAATAATTCATTCAAATATAATTTGGTCTTCTGAGTTGAGGCCCCCTGCACCATTCTAGATTAGGATGACCAGCAGTCCGGACTTTGCGTTACAGTCCTAAATTTTGCCCTCTCGTCCCGTTTTCAAAAAGTCCCGGAAATGTCGCGGATTTTCATGTTGTTAACATAGGAATACGCATAAACTTACAAAAACCGGTTTTAATTATCCGCGATCGGCAACGCGAATTGTACCCATAGAAAATTCTTCAATACTTATCGCCATCTCTGCCACTCTCATGCTTATGCGTTGAATACATCAAACTCATAAGCTTTTGTCATTCGTTTTTCCATCGTGCTTAGCAGCGGCCGCCGAAATTTCCATTTATAACTACTTTTTGTATTGAATTTGTTTAAACCTTAAAAAAACACTTTAAACTAGTACTTAAATCTACAGTCAAGTAGTTGCAATAAATATATGGTAAAATTAAAGACAAGTTAGTTATTCTCTTTGCAAGGAAAACTCCTGGTGGAGACTTTTATTTTCTGCGTTTTACTTTTGGGAACATCATAGCCCAAAAGCATCATGTTTTGTGTAATTTTTTTATTTTATTCTGCATAAGTTTTAGTTTATGGACCATAGTCCATAAAAGACAGATGATAGACTAAAGATTATGGTTCATAGGCTATAAATAACAGATCAAAGACCATATATTTTTGAGCATAGACCATAAAAAACAGATCATAGACCATATATTCTGGACCTTAGAATATAAAGGGCAAATCAAATATCATATATTCCGGCCTGTTCCGTAATCCGTGTACTTTCAATTACTTTTAATTTCGAAGACTTGTTGATTACTTTTTATTTTCGATGTGGATGTGAAACCTATTCAATGACTGTTCAAGACGTTTAACTTTTCTCAGTAGAAACGTAAACTTTTTCGCTGTCAGTTAAGAAATACACATAAATAAACAAGATTTATGAATCAAAATGCTTTTTATTAAATTTATTAACTTTAATTGAGTTTCACGTTAACAACGGCTGCTGCAATACACTTGGAATTATCTTCTTCTTCTTCTTATTGTATGCTGAACATTACGAACAGCATAAGTATCAATAAAGGACTATCACAGACTCTAGGTCCTTTTTATAGTCCTTCGCGTGTACCACCAGTACGTATCCGGAAGGCCGATACCAAATCCTGAACGGAAGACTGGTGTTTTTCTATTTTCTCGCGCGATTTTAAAAGTTCTTTTTTTTTAATTACCAACGAACGGTAAAATTGACCATTTTATTTTTAATCGACCGAAAAAGTATAACTGTTCATTTCGTGTTATATTAAACAAAATGAAGGCGCATTATAGTTAATTTGTAAGGTTAGAAACCAAAATTTCCACGCGATGTGTCCAATGACATATATTTTTTAAAGTTCATTTTATTTTATTGCAAAAAAAAATTTAACTTTTTTTTTTTTTTTTCATTCGGTATTGTTCTTTAAATAATACTACAACAAATGTCACAAATTCACTCTACCAACTCAGTTGGTATCACACTCATTTTTTAACATTAGAAAACGCGTCATTTAAAACTAAAAACACTACACTAAAAGACTGATAATATTAATTTATACAACATTAAAAAGTTCCTAAACAAAATAACATAGTTTTTTTCATTTTATTTTTCACTGTTTTTATGATAACGCTTTATTTAATTAATTAGCTTATAAAAAACCCGTGCTTCGGCTTACGCGGTCAGCCGAAGAATCCACTTGGAATTATATAGTAACTGCTCGCAATTTTGTCTGTCAAAATGATGTATTAGGCGAGATGCCCAATTATGGGGTTTCCTCTGATTTGAGGGAATTTCAGAAAGTTTTTTTCATGCTCTGTGCATTTTATTGGGTTAATTGGATGTTCTATTACAATTTAAGAAATAAAATCAGGTGGCATATTGTTTTCGAACTATTCTTACTAACACCATGATATAATGAAATGTCAAATAATTCACACAAACACTGACTTCGAAAATGCCAAAACGCCGACTTTTTACTTGTCATCGGAAAAAATATTTTTTTAGTTAGAGTTTTTTATTTTATCAATATTTACAATATTACATTTGTAATAAAAAAGGGAAAAACACTGGAGCTTATACGTGTGTTTTTTTTTTTTCAATTTGATCAATAAAACAGCTTTAAAAAAGCAAAATTAATTGAAAAGTCGTACCATAATGCCGACTTTTCAAAAAGTTTTGCATTCCACTTTATACCCACTTTCACATGAAAGTAGAATTGGGAACAGGGCGGATTATGGACTTTAGATCATAAAGGGATAGATGATAGACCATATTTTGTGGTAAAATAATTTTTTGGGCCATAAAGAAAATGGTCAGAATATTATAGGTATACTAAAACACATTTATTTAGAATATTTAAACATTTTTTTACATCAATTAATTTCGAAAACGTAACCTTAATTGCATTCTTGACTAACTCTTAGATTATACATATGTCTATAACAATTTGACCTGTATTATCTGTCTGTCATTCATCTAATCGTTGCCTTTGGCCAAATATATACATATATGTGTTGTTAATGTTGTTGGAATTTTAATTATAGTAAAGACTTCATTTACTTATTTTGGAGCTCGCCTCGCTTGATACTTTGCAGCAGGTAGTGAACTTTAAATGTACATTAATTTAATGTGCCACACACACATGAAACATTAAACTAAATCCACTTTAAAACTTAATGGCATTAAGTAAAAGAACAAAAGAACATAAAAGGAGTGGAAATAATGGATTTCATAATTACTGACTTGGCTAAGGTTGGGTCAAAACTG
This sequence comes from Calliopum simillimum, assembly GCA_951812925.1. Taxonomy (NCBI): domain Eukaryota; kingdom Metazoa; phylum Arthropoda; class Insecta; order Diptera; family Lauxaniidae; genus Calliopum; species Calliopum simillimum. The sequence goes on along the minus strand of OX638370.1, from coordinate 121,368,975 downwards.
ACATGTGAGGAAATGGCCAAATGCTAAGGTAATATGAGGCCTATTTTGACGAAAAAGAGAAATCCTAATATAGAAGTGGTATCGAAAAGTTTGAAAATCACTATACTCGTTGTATTGCCCTCGAAGGCAACTATGTTGAATAATAAAATCGAGTTTTGTCAAAATTTTGTTTTTTTTTTACTTATCCTACGGACTAATTGAATGACCTGTTATTTCAAATGATGACAATGGCTCTTTAAATGACTTATGATTTGATTTTAGTATTGATTGCAAAAGATTCACTGTTATCTATTATGTTAAGTATTATGTAAGCATTCATATTAGGGGAGGGGGGGGCTAGTGTGGACAATTTTTATATAATTACAAAATTATATATGTATATGTATCATTTTTGTAATAAAGTAATTTTTAGCGATTACTTATACCTCTTGCCTTCATAATTGCATCAATAGTTATGATTTTTTATTTTCATAAATGCTTTATTAATGCATTTTAAAAAGAGCTTACATTTGTCCACACTAGCCCCTTATACGCGGCTAGTGTGGACAACCATTGATTTAACTGGGGGCTAATGTGGACACCATAAGAAACTTGATAATTCATACAAAAACGTTAAGAAAGAGTTCAGATACATGTTTATTCAAGAAAATAATGATGTAATACAAATAATAATACAAATAAAAAATTAACTGCCATCCCATGTTGTATTTGAAGAAATTTATATCAAACTTCATATAACTTGCTGATCGAGATGTTCCCGGCAGTTGATGTGCTTGTGGCAGCTTTGCCACTATTTCATTTCGGTGAATTTGGCTGGTATCCGGTATATCGGGATACGTGAATCTATCGTTCTTTCTTTTTAGAAACGTTATGTCGAAATCTTCAGAACCGTGGATCGTGACAATTTGGCCAATATAAAAGAATTTTTGTCCATGTTGTTTCAAACTTCATATAACTTGCTGATCACGATATTTCCGACAGTTGTTGTGGTTGTGGCAGCTTTGCCACTACTTCATTTCGGTAAATATCGCTGGTATCCGGTAAATCGGGATACGTGAATCTGTCGTTCTTTCTTTTTAGTAACGTACTTTCTTGGAACTGCTTTTAGAAATGGTCTGACGATTTCTGGAGTCATTTCAGCTGCTGTGGACATGTTCGCACTAGCCCCATTTCAGTTGTCCACACTAGCCCCTTCATGTCTTTTTAAACAAAAATAGTTTTTTTTTAATCTTACGGTAAAGTTCTTCAAAAATAATTTCAATGGCTTAAATAAACACTATTTTAAGATGTATTATCTATTAACACTGCAGCAGAAGAATAATTAGTTTAAAAGTATCACTGAAATTACGAAACAACATAAAAATTACTTTTTGCTGCGTAAAACACGTTCGGTCACGTTATCATGGAAAGCTGAACTGACAACAAATGAATTTTTTTTTGGTGATGCAGAGTGCAAATACCAACTTGAAAAATATAAAACTGAAACAAAAAATTCAAAACGGAGCGAGAATTTGAATTTGTCCACACTAGCCCCCAGTCCACACTAGCCCCCCCTTCCCCTATATTCTAAAGCTTATAGCATTAATCATTTTTCAAAGACTGTTCCAGTAAGTTTTCACTCAAACAAAAAAACCATATATTAATTTCCCATCTACCTACAAATAGTTCCAAACAATAAAATTTCTAAAATCATAAAAACTTTGATGGGTATTAACAAACGAAACTGAAAGTTACTTTTCTAATAAAACAGTCTATGTCGTATGTTCACATTCATTCATCCCAAACAAAAGACTTCTCCTCAGCATGCGTTTCAAGTTTAATTCAGAAAAAAACTGTTGAATTTGCATAAAATGTGGTGAAATTTACAAAGAAAGCAAGAATTTATTTAGTTTGATGAAGATTGTGTTTCCATTGAGGTTTTTTATAAATTTTGTTTTAATATAAATTTGTGGCGGTTTTGCTGTTTCACACATATCGCATTTTCAACTTCCAGTTGCTTGGTAGCTTTGGATGGGAAGTGCGCTATTGTTATATCGATAAAAAAATTAAAGTTGTAACGGTCTTAATCAACATATTAATAGATCGGTATAGCTTTTAACTTAACAATATCATCTATTTTATTACATAAATTTGAGATCTTTTGTTGTATTCTTGTTATTTTGAGATGGAAATATGTTAAGTTTTAATTTTCTTCTAATTCATGATTCATTAAAAAAAATGCAACTTTGATGTTATATAAAACATATTCTGATTTGATCCGAAGAGAAAGCTCACTTTCCCGAAAAGCACCAGAACTGTTTAAATAAAACAGATGTACACAACGTCGGGTTAATACTACAACTAAACATCTTAGTACATTTTTTGATTGTTTTGAGTTAAATATACAGAAATATGAAGAAAAAACGGCTTTACGCCGTAGTCTAGTCTATGATAGGTCTAAGGATCATGAACACTCATACGCCACTTGACTAGTTTTTGCCAGATTTTGAACGAGGACTTTTGATAATTTATTTGTACCGATTCTCAGCTTTCCCCTAGTTATTGCAAATTCAAATGCTTATTTGCCTGGACTAGGTATAATACATCGTGCCGGGAAATCATCTATGCAGATTTATATTAAAAAATGCAACACTGTTATGTTGCTGCACACTTTTTGTGCATTTCTTTTTGACTAATAACTTTGAACACTAAAAAAAAATGGGACAATTGAATAAAGTTACTGTTACGTTGTTCACAACATGTTACGCTATGTAATTTTCGCGTTATATGTAACAAATTTGTGTATTGTTTTTTGTTTATTAATGCAACACTGAAGTCGCCGCATGCCAACAACAAAAACCACAACAATGGATTTTTTAGTATAAAAAAGGTTGTCACATTTTTGCTTTTGGACAGTCATTCCGGGCTTAAGCGCAAAAAAGGCCCCAAACTGAAACAATCTCATTTCGTTATGCTTTACTACTCGTCATACGTTCGTTGCCAATTTGCATAGCATGACGTTTAATTGACTGACTGTGCCGAATTGTTAAAAAGTAAATATTTTCATACATTTATTAAATAGTTTTTTTTTTTATTATTGTTTTGTTTTATTTTTGCAGCTTTGTCAGCAAAGTTGTTCAAATTGACCAAAACCTTAGCACTTGATTTACATTTATGAATCTTAATTTTGAGTCTTAATGAATCGTATGAGTATTATGTCAAACTCGGATTTCAACTTTTTGAGTTATAGCATTTTCGCCATGCAATTCCCTATAAATTTCCTTAGGAACACTTTTTTGTCCAACTTACAGATCATGAGATATCGCGATTTGAAAATCAACATATTTCTATGAACACTCATACTCTCCAAGTCTCTTTGTTTTTTTTTTTAGTTTACTTTTTAACTTGAATAACTTTTTTAGGTCACATATGATCGATGGAGATTTTTGATATTTATCTGTAATGGTGTAGACCTGTACCTGATTTTCAGCTTTCCTCAATTTTTAATCGTTATATTGATGGGTTAAAAGAAAAAAACCTAGTTCTTTTTTGCAGTAGTGACAATGCGATGGAAAAAAACTGTTCCATAAATATTTCAATTTGGAGTTTCAATAACATAACTTTATTTAATGTGTGGATTCGTTATTTGCAACTAAACAAGTATGGATTAGATGACATTGTTAGTTTTAGCTTACTGTTCAATGTGTTTATCTAAAACACTAATAAACTTACAAAAATAAAGCAAAATGCATAAAAGAAAAACAAAAAAATTCTTGAATGAATGGTTTGCGTTACTAGTTTCGGGACCCTCCATAGGTCTTCCTCATTAGACGCATTTGCCGACATCCAGAAGAGCTTACAAGCATACTATATCTAGACTTTAGCGTAGATTTATAGAGAACCACAGCAAAAAGAAAGACACGGCACATGCAAAAAGTTATATATTTTTGCTTTTCCCTTGTTATGCATCACTCTGTTGTTGTAGCTTATTGATATTAAACTATTTTTTCTTTTTGCAATGATTCTCAACAAATCTATGCTAAAGGTTAAATACGTAGGCTGCTAGATATATTTCTGGCCTAGGCAACACTAAGTGTTGCTAGGTGCAATCTGACATTGCCATTGGAAAGTTTGACATTTTTTAGCATAAACGTACTCAGAACGTTTTGACGTACGATCATCACAGTTTGTTTGCCTGAAGTCTTCGGAGAAATTCGAAAAACGAACAAGAGAAAACGAATCATTAGCCGTGTTTTTTTTTGACGCGTATATACAATTGTGGATACCTTCAAATTGCAATAACTTTTGAACGGTGAGTCGTACGATAAAAAGTCCAAGAGTCTTTTTCAAGGAGATCCACATGCTCTACAAATAATTTTAATCTTTTGTAAAAAAAAAAAATAATTATTTAGAAGTTATTTAAAAAAAGAGATTTTTTGCCATTTATCGGCGCTAACCAGTTTTTATAAAATACCTCCTTAAAAATAAATTATTTTAAATATAGAATGAAAGAGAACGTGATTCTCTATAAACAAGTTTCTTAGAGTTCTATTGTGTGACTTACTGTTCATGAGCTATCGCAATTTGAAGGTATCCACAATTGTATATACGCGTCAAAAAAAACACGGCAATTGTTCATCATGACAATGTGATTTCTCACACATCGGCTCAAACCAGCGCTTTTTTGACCGGCCAAAACGTCGAATTGATGGATCATCCGCCGTACAGCCCTGACTTGGCACCCAATAACTTCTTTCTATTCCTGCACATCAAGAAAAAATGCGTGGTCAATGATTTTCGTCGCCACAAGATGCTGCTGAAGCGTTCAAAATCCATGTTTTGGAGGTGTCTCAATCGGAGTGGAAAAAGTGCTTCGACAATTGGTTTGAGCGCATGCAAAAGTGTATAAATCATGCTGAAGAATACTTTGAAGTACAATAAAACCATTTTTGATGATAAATATTCGCATTTTCATTATTAGGCCAGAAATATATCTAGTAGCCCTCGTATAAGTAGTATGCTTCGAAGTTTTTCTGGATGTTAGCAAATGCTTCTGATGAATTTTACCTACGGTGGGTTCCAAAATGCCTAACGCAAACCAGCCTTCCAATAAATTTTTTGTTTTTCTTTTATGCATTTTGCCTCGTTTTTGGAATTTGGTTGGTGTTTTACATAAACACATTGAACAGTAAGCTCAAACCAGCAATGTCATCTGATTCTTGCTTGTTTGGTAATGAATTTTTGGTCCTAAAAAGATACGTCATAGACAAAAGCATATTCTTTTAAAGTCTCATTGACTTAAACGTAATCCAACTAATTGACTGCCATGTGTCTTCACCTCTATTTTCTTTTCTGTAACAATTCAACACATGAATTAAGTACACAATTAAAAAACAAACCCCCAGCTGTTTTCTGACTTGAAAAATTTCTTAATTTGTTAAAATGAAATTGTGTTACCATTTTATAAGAAAATAAAAAAGAAAAAACATACCCACACCGGAAATTTGATTTTCTAAAAATTATTCATTATATGCTACATTGCCACAGAACATTATCAACACTTTGGTGGTTGTGGTTCAGTGATTCAGAACATTCAACGAACCGAAAGTGGGTAAAGGTATGCAACTGGAAGAAAAATGGTTGATAGTAAGTTTGAAAAAGATAACACCTGTTTTGTAGGAAAAATTCTTTCGGAAGAATATATTTTAAATAAGCAGTTTAAATGCTTGCATATCTATTTATAATTGTGGTAGGTTAGTTTCGTAAACTTAAAATAACTATGCCTAACAAATTAATGCAGAATCATAGAAAACACTATGGGAAAATAATAAAAACACTTGAGAACAAAGTGTACTTTGCATAAAAAAACACTTTAGAGTTTATTTTTATTATACTCTTAGTCTCAAAACCAGTCGCTTGAAACGTAAAGTGCAATCTCATTGACATTTTTAAGTTTTAAATGGCTCAATTGCAAGATTTTGCAAAATTTCTAAATAGATACTTGTGTAGTGATGATCACAGAAGTAGTCTACTTAAATTTCATTCAAGCTTTACTTCAATTATTGTTCTCGACATGCCACATACGTTGATACTATCGCATTGTTGGTCTACATTTTCAACAAATAACATCATGAAGGTATCGATTTCATATTAAACTCAAGCATGCGTGCAAAATAGATCAATGATCTTTAAGAAGATCTCAGCGTGTCTATTCAGACTTGATGTCTCTCTTTCTGGTATCTTGTTAAACATGTCTCGTCTGAACAACTTGTGTGGGTAAATTTTTTTTTTTGCTACTTATTATTGTAGTTGTTGATTTGCTAATACTGACGTTTTTTTTTTTTGTGTTCTTCTATTTTATTGGAGTATCATCTATAGGGTGTAAACGCCAAAAAAAAAAAAAAAAAAAAACATTGTGTTTAAAGGGAGTCTTAAATGTATCCCTGAGGAATTATTCTCTGATTTGTTTTGCAAAACAAAAATTTCTTGAGTCAGCCTAAGGCTTTAGGGGAAAGTTTTTTAACACATTGTATAGCTTTCTAAGTAGGTATTTGATTTATAAGACTTCAAAAGATTTTGCAAAGTTCTGAACTTTTGAAGTTGCTAATTTAATTTTTTCCCCTACTTTTTGACTTTGACAGCCATTTTAGTATAAATAGGGGTCCTAAAATACCTTTTTATACTATTTTTTTGAATTCTCTTTAAATATTCTTTAACTTGGCAGTACATTTGTTATGCCAATTTTTTAATTTGAGGTCAGAAGACAAGTATTTTACATTTAATATTGTTGTCTGAAAAATACTGAAATTGTTATTTTTCAAATGCTTAAGTGTCGATATTTTGCAAATTTCCTTTAAACAATTTATGGGTGCAATAACTACCAATCTGAACACAACATTTCTAACCATTTAAATGTGCATTTCTCTCATGGTTCCCAAATCAATTACTTCATTAACGTGTAAATGAGAAACTTCTGGTTTTGAGGCTTCTACGCATTTTCCTTACCATTAAAAAATCAAAACAAATTTCTGGTGAAAAAGCCGGTTTATGCCGTTTTTTTGGCATAAAATATTACAAGTCAAAAGCAAGTTTGCCGACGACCTCAATAAAAAATGTTGTATTTACAGCTTAACACTGACCTTATTGACGGGCCTAAAACTATCTATCGTTAATGTAAATTATCCATTACAGTTGTGGATGTTGGTTGCTTGCTACATGAATGAAATTGTACGAGCTATTGCTGTTATCGTTACAGTTGTTGTTATTTTGGATAATTAGGCGCATAAATTGCAATCAATGGCGTGTCCATTCAAAGTGGGAAACAACCGACATTGCCTCTTCGTAAAAGAGTTTCTTTCTTTCATTTGAATGCAACAAATTTAGTTGTCAATTTTGATGCTTTTAACGGTTCAGTTTGGTATCGTGTGAACGTTAAAGTTGTGTTTGGCGTTTACGTTATTAATGGGTAGCTAGTTTTGTAGGAAAAGCTATGGCGTTCAATTAAAATTCAATATGTACTACGTTATATTCAATTATACGTGTTCAATAAAGTCGCACTTCAATAAAATTGAAAATTTATTTAAATTGAAATGAAATTGAAATGAAATTGAAATGAAATTGAAATGAAATTGAAATGAAATTGAAATGAAATTGAAATGAAATTGAAATGAAATTGAAATGAAATTGAAATGAAATTGAAATGAAATTGAAATGAAATTGAAATGAAATTGAAATGAAATTGAAATGAAATTGAAATGAAATTGAAATGAAATTGAAATGAAATTGAAATGAAATTGAAATGAAATTGAAATGAAATTGAAATGAAATTGAAATGAAATTGAAATGAAATTGAAATGAAATTGAAATGAAATTGAAATGAAATTGAAATGAAATTGAAATGAAATTGAAATGAAATTGAAATGAAATTGAAATGAAATTGAAATGAAATTGAAATGAAATTGAAATGAAATTGAAACGAAATTGAAATGAAATTGAAGTGAAATTGAAATGAAATTGAAATGAAATTGAAATTGAAATGAAATTGAAATGAAATTGAAATGAAATTGAAATGAAATTGAAATGAAATTGAAATGAAATTGAAATGAAATTGAAATGAAATTGAAATGAAATTGAAATGAAATTGAAATGAAATTGAAATGAAATTGAAATGAAATTGAAATGAAATTGAAATGAAATTGAAATGAAATTGAAATGAAATTGAAATGAAATTGAAATGAAATTGAAATGAAATTGAAATGAAATTGAAATGAAATTGAAATGAAATTGAAATGAAATTGAAATGAAATTGAAATGAAATTGAAATGAAATTGAAATGAAATTGAAATGAAATTGAAATGAAATTGAAATGAAATTGAAATGAAATTGAAATGAAATTGAAATGAAATTGAAATGAAATTGAAATGAAATTGAAATGAAATTGAAATGAAATTGAAATGAAATTGAAATGAAATTGAAATGAAATTGAAATGAAATTGAAATGAAATTGAAATGAAATTGAAATGAAATTGAAATGAAATTGAAATGAAATTGAAATGAAATTGAAATGAAATTGAAATGAAATTGAAATGAAATTGAAATGAAATTGAAATGAAATTGAAATGAAATTGAAATGAAATTGAAATGAAATTGAAATGAAATTGAAATGAAATTGAAATGAAATTGAAATGAAATTGAAATGAAATTGAAATGAAATTGAAATGAAATTGAAATGAAATTGAAATGAAATTGAAATGAAATTGAAATGAAATTGAAATGAAATTGAAATGAAATTGAAATGAAATTGAAATGAAATTGAAATGAAATTGAAATGAAATTGAAATGAAATTGAAATGAAATTGAAATGAAATTGAAATGAAATTGAAATGAAATTGAAATGAAATTGAAATGAAATTGAAATGAAATTGAAATGAAATTGAAATGAAATTGAAATGAAATTGAAATGAAATTGAAATGAAATTGAAATGAAATTGAAATGAAATTGAAATGAAATTGAAATGAAATTGAAATGAAATTGAAATGAAATTGAAATGAAATTGAAATGATATTGAAATGAAATTGAAATGAAATTGAAATGAAATTGAAATGAAATTGAAATGAAATTGAAATGAAATTGAAATGAAATTGAAATGAAATTGAAATGAAATTGAAATGAAATTGAAATGAAATTGAAATGAAATTGAAATGAAATTGAAATGAAATTGAAATGAAATTGAAATGAAATTGAAATGAAATTGAAATGAAATTGAAATGAAATTGAAATGAAATTGAAATGAAATTGAAATGAAATTGAAATGAAATTGAAATGAAATTGAAATGAAATTGAAATGAAATTGAAATGAAATTGAAATGAAATTGAAATGAAATTGAAATGAAATTGAAATGAAATTGAAATGAAATTGAAATGAAATTGAAATGAAATTGAAATGAAATTGAAATGGAATTGAAATTAAATTGAAATGAAATTCAAATTGCAGGGCAAAACCCGCAAAAGTTGAAAAACGTTGAAAAGAATTTGACTTTAAATTGGTACACAACGTCATGTTTTAGAATTTGGCATTATCTTCCCAAACTTTTTCACCACCTGTGGTTATCTTGAGGCATTCATTACTTTGTTATTGGCCTTATTACAATGAACCTAACGTGTCAGCATACAAATTAACATAAAAAACAATGTATTTTTCATAGTAAACAACTTTAACACTCTATGAAATAATGCCTGAACTACCCTACGACCTCTTAAAGTTCAAGCCCTAATGTATTTTTGTTTCTAGTATGAAGCAAAAACAAAAACGCGAGCCACGCTTGGTAATAACAATTTCTCGCTTCAACAGCCGCAAATGTTGCGTGAATACTCGTTATTTTTAAGTCCGTAATGCGCTCTCGAACTTAAGTAGCTGCAGTCAGGCCAAGACCATGAGACCTTTGCACCATTTACTTATGTTCAAATAAATACAACAACCAACAAGATGCAGGCAGCAGCCAGGTCATGTAGTCAGTCGTTTGAGTTCAACTGGTGTTATTTGCTGCCGCTGTTGTTGCTGCGTTGTTGTCTGTTAACAACGCGCTGTGCCGCAACATATCTCACATTAACATTGGTAGCGATTCGATCGTCGTTGCGTGGTTAAGATTTCAAAGTGAATAAATTAAATGATGATTTTTTCCAAAGTATTTTTGTGCTACCTACTCAAATTTGAGAGAAAATGCCATTTGAATAATTTTTCGATGTAAGTATGTAGATGAATGTATTCCTTAGTACCTAGGTAGAGTTGCCAACGTTAACAAATAACAATTTTATGCGCGATTTTCATATAACGATCCTTATAAGGACTACTCTTGAAAATAGCAAATTTTTTACGAAAATCAGTAAATAAAAATCCTTTTCGGAGTCCTTAAATGGTTGAAATAGATTAAAGTTGTCAAAATAAGCGTAATAAAAAATGAAAAATCATCTGCATACTACATACTTATATGTATGGTATATATGTCTTACTTATTTTAAGAATTTTGATATTTCTTTAAAATTCAACAGCAGCTGGTAACCTTATTTATACGCACTAGCAAAATGATCGTAGTCATCAACACATGTCAAACAACAGATTTGGTGTTTTGGTGATGACACGAACCCACTCAAAAAAAACATTGTTGTTTTTCAAATTGTTGTAAGTTGGTGAATTAATGATTCTTTCATTGATTACACAGACATTGTTCATCATTTAATGAATGTGGGGCTGCTTCAAGATTATATTTTTTAACTTCAGCCCAAACTTGTCAAGTTGTCACTGTCGTCTTGGTGTTCTTTTTAAGCAATCATTGTTTACCACCTGTGCGTTACATAGATTGTTGTTGTGTTTTTGTTTATAAAAATAATTGTCGCTCCCAACATGAGCTTCGTAGTCATAGCCTGAGTAATCACTTAAATGGTAACTTTTTCCAATTGTTTCCTCTGTAATTTTTTTTACCCTATAATTAAATTTTCATGTAATTTTTGTTTTGTTTTTGAAAATGTGGGTGTGACTGGCGTAATTTTTTATAAAAATTTTTCAAGTTCGTATATGTGCTTATAAATATACTTGAACTTTTCAACTTTTTTATATGTAGTACATTTTATAGTACATTTCTCGCGAAGCCACAAAGCCTATTTAGCACTGGATTTGTAAGCCAATGGTCGTGAGTTCAATCCTCACAGGAGGCAAAACATTTTTATTATATTTTTATATATTTGTTATATTTTTTATATATATTTTTATTATATTTTTTATATATATTTTTATTATAATTTTTTATTTTTAAATTTTTCAACGAAATAAAATTTAATATAATATATTATTTTTAAAGTAACTCTTTCATTTATTTTTATTTGATTCTTAACTGCGTTTAATTTATCATCATCTTTTTTTTTTTTTTAAATAAAACATGTTTTGTTTGTAACATTTTAACTACCTCGTTTGGGTTGACATCATTTTAAAATGAGTTTTTAAATATGTTTGCCATAATTTTGTTAGATTATTCTTTATGATATTAAATATAATTCGCATTTCGCTACAATTGTTATTAATTATAATTTATTTTTTGTGAGTCAGCAAAGAGAACTCACGGTATTTGCATTGTTATATCTCTTTTATTTATAATTTTTGCATTGTTTATAAATAGATACTGGCTTTTTGTTAGCAATGCATTATGTGAATTTATTTTTTATAATCTTTAAAGTCGCGTCGATTCAGTTTAAGAACGAAAATAAAAAATGGTACTGCATTGGTACGTGCTGAAAAAATGATTAGAAAATGCAGTGTGTTCGACACGTATAGCGATCTTCATATTAATTAAAGAGTTGTTATTACTTGGATGATATCCAAATATTTTTTGCTGAAGTCAACATGTTTCCCGAAAAAACCTGGAGAAAAATAAAAATGCGAGTATATAGCCAGGTGTTTACTATGAAATCTTTTTTATACATATAAAACATGCCAAGAGCATCAGCTGAAAGTTTTTATGTGACCGACTTAGGTCAACTTTGGCAATAATGTATTTCCGGCATCTGATATAAATAATGCTGGAGTACTTTGTTCTAGTACCATTTGATGTTAAAAGTTGACGGTTTTTGTGATTTTCATAGGAAGACAGTTTTTTAGAAATTTAAAGCTTACACCAAACTTTGTAAATTACTTCTCCTATTAATTTTTAAGTGTTCTTTTTATAAAAAACACACTATTAAACAAAAATTTTTTCACACCAACTTTTTTTTAACAATCCGACCCAGCTAAACTAGGTCGTACTAGTCAAACATGACCTTGGAGGTCCAAACAGCAAGAGAAAATTAACTCCTTTATAACGATGCATAAGTTTTAGACATTGTACATCATCTGCCGAAGTTATGGAAAAAATACCATTTTGGCTGTTTTAGAGTGGTCGAAAAAAATGAAAATTTTTTTCTTGCTTCCTTGATACTCTCGAGCTAAGCTTTCATATAAGGAGCGGTTTTTTTTTTTTTGTATGCAGACCGACCCGGCCTAGAACACACGTTTGTAGTCAACGTGATAAAAACTCATAAATTGGGCTACGAACTGCTACATCATCAAGCAAATTTTCTAGACTTAGCCTCTGCGGCTATTTCCCTCTTTCCAAATCTTAAAAATGGCTGAGCGGTAACGGGTTTCGGTCATGTTAAGAAAAAACTCATATTTTGAGGACCAAAACCTGTCATTTGGAAGGAATATAAAAATTGTAAAAGCTAAAGGAAGACTCTGTTGAGAAATACAATGCTTTTTCCTGAAAAAAAATATATTTTCTTCAAAAGGTCATCGAACTTATCAAACCGCCTTTGTACATAAAAATAAAACCAAAAATAAATATAAAAAAAATGGAATAAACTTAAAATTTTTTTGGATAAAATTAAAAAGGAATCAAAAGTAACAAAAGTTAACCATGATTCACGACTTCTCATACGATGTTATTCCATTCTTCTTCGTATCAGAATAACAGCGTTTCAAAACTCGTCGAGAAAATTGGTTTTACGAAAGATTTTGGTTTTCCTTGGAATTAACAGAAATGAAGATTACTGGACAAATCGTCGGTGAGCACTCAAAACCATTCAACGAAATTTCCTGAGTCCATATTTGTGTTTTCTAATAAAAAAAGGTTTGAAGAAAGAAAATTAGTTGGGCTTTCCTGCATCTTGATTTTTTTAAATTTTTTAAATAAATCGTTATATTTTTAAAACCGCACTTTTGGGTAAAAACTTTGTACTCTTTTTTCGGAAACTCTCTAATTTCAAGTTTAAAAAGAACTTGCGTAAAAAGATGACATCCAAATAATTTATATAAAAGAAGATTTCTCTAAAAGGGAAGTACATACCTATAGTACATACTCGCATATTATATTTCAATTCATTTTTCAAGTTGATTTATAAGGTGATAGTATAAAAACCAATTTAACTGCCCGCACCTTAAATTTTAAACAAGTTTTTTTTTATAAATTATATATTTTTTATAATGATTATTACTTAATCACATTAATTTTATCCAAGATGTAAGAAGTTCTTTTTATTCAAGTAGATTTGCACAGTTTTGCTACTTTTAATGTAAAAAAAATAAATAAATGACATCAAATCCAGTGAATATGGTTTTATCTAACAAGAAGTAGGGGAAAAATAATTTGTTATTGTGAGAATAAAGCCATTTAAATTTCAAACAATAGGCTGCCATCACCGTTAGAACTTTAAAACATTTGTGCAAAATGTGTGTGGAGAAACATTATGTTGAGGGCGCTTCATATTATGTTGAAATTTTAATAGTAACAAATCGTACATGCTGAAAAAGACTTACGTACTAACTATGGGTTTTTTATTATTTCCGTGAGAACAATCTGCTTTACGACAATAGCGATAAGACCAACGTAATTGTGGTAAAATGTAGCGAAAATGGGGTAAATTGCATTGTGCAATATTTTGCTAAGGCAGTAGTAGTTACTTTAAATAAGTACTTTCTGAAATGACATGGTAGCAGTAATTTATTATTCAACACGTCAAGAAGTTTAATAGAACTTTGAAGTGACTTTAGTTTGATTTAATACATGTTTTAAGTCAAAGTCTAACCAAATGTGAGAATATAACACAAAAAAGTACTTATTGTTCATAAAAGATTAAATCCAGTTCGACACAATTTTGCAGAAATTACAAAATTCAATATATTCTAAAAATATCGCTAAGAAATAAGTTATACGTGTCTTCCCGATTTTCTTGATCAGGTCGAATTTATTTAATCGGTCTTTGAAGTTCTCTCGGCATACTAAATTTTATGATCCTTTCATCTGAGGTATATTACATCTTCCGAAAACTTTTGCAGTATATTTCGAGGAATATTTTTGTAGAAAACTTTAACCCCCACATTTGGGTAATTTTTGCCCTTTTCTTAAAAAGACGTATTATTCTTAAGTTTTAAGCATTTCTTATCTTCGGTGGCCCTTAATAAAATTTTCCGTAATAACATTTTAACCCATTATAACCTTTTTTTCTTTTAAAAGGGGTCAAACAGACCCACAAAAACAGGATATAATGGGTTAATGTATTTAGAAAAAAATTTTCTAATTCCTGATTTTACTATGACCTTTGAACAACAAGTTTTTTCCAAAACGTGGTTTTAAAATTTTACAGTGGAGTGGAATTTCGAAAATACGTTTCCTTTGCGTATTTTACCTAAAAAAACAATATATGTATATCTAATGTTAAGTATCAGATATTATTTTTTTTTTATACTTTGATTCAAGGTAAAAAATTTGAGATGTCGTACGATTCATTCCGAGTATTTTTAAGATCTTAATAAAATAAAAACGGCATCAAACCGCATCAAGCTTGGTTTTTACTTCATTAAGCTCTCAAAAATACTCGGAATGAATCGTACTACATCTCAACTTTTTCATCTTCAGTCAACTTAGATTGATTTAAAAAAAAAATCTTATTTAAAGTTTTATTTATGATCTATATTGGATGGTTTCACAAAGTGATATTTATAAATAAAATAAAGTGAAATTGCTTACATTTTCCTATACTATACGATTATGCTTTCCGGCAGAAAAAAAATATGTAACCATTTTTACTTTATAATTCTAGTAAAAATATTTATGTTTGGAAGACATATGTTTAATATATGTAAATACAAATTTTATACCTCTTCGTTATATGCAATACGTATAATACGTTTATTTCTGTCACACGGACGGACTCCGGTTCGAATCCTAGTGCAAGCAGTACTTTTTTTTATCTTCACAGTAAGGTAAATATCACTTAACTTTTTTAAAAAAAATAACTTTATACGTATACAGGTTATTCGAATTTTCCGAATTTCCTAACTCAGTAATATGGAATTTATTTTATTGGGGAATTGTCACTATTTTGACTTGAAATTGTAGTAAAATTTACTAGAAATAAAGTGGTACGAACTATTTTTTTCTTCTTAAAAATTTCTATTTTTGGAACAAAACTTGCAATAAATTGCATTTATGGACTCAAACCTTCTAAGAAAATAATGTTGTTATAGTGATTTTCAACAAAAAATTGTCTTGATGACATCACCGAAAAAATAATTAGTTTAGAAGTTACGGGCGATATGCCATTTTATAGTCCGTTTTTAAGCTTCAATCGGAAACCGGCTGGGTTTTTTTTTCAGAACACATTCCTAATATTTTTTTGAAATATTTTTTTTTTAAACTCTATTTTACGAAAATGGATGGGGCAAACAAAATCACAACTCCAGACATATGGGCAATCAAATAGGCATACTACTAACATTTTAGCCGTCCGTATTTTCTGATTGTGGAAATTTTTTTTTTTTATGATATTCTGCTCCAAAATTTTCATCCATCAGTATAAGTATTTGTAACTGTTATTATTATTATGTCACATCCGACAATAGATGTGAATGATATTTTTTGCGTGATTATTATATGGAACTTTATCACAAATTAAAAAAAATAAATGCAGAAAGTTTGCTGACTATTTCACAGTTATAATACGGCTAAACCACGTACAAAACAAAACAAGCAACTCTTTAATAAAATGAAAAAAAGAAAAAGCAAATTTGTTATAAAGTTTTTTATAGAAAATTTCAATCATTAATCAAGAGGTTTATAGCAATTTATAGTAAAAAACCAAAACCAAAACAAAAACCGTAAAACAGTTTCTTATCAGTTATGAAAACAGTTTTGATTTTATGCAAAAAAATTAGGCTGTATGCTTACTATATTAATTTTTAGCAAATTAAAGGTATCACTTTATTTCAAACAACATTATAGGCTTTTTAATGCATTTCATACCAACAAGTTTGTTGCTTAAGTCTTTTTGCACAAAAGTTCAACGCCGAACAACTGTAACAGTTTGTTTTGTTCGCAGCTAAGTACATCTACTTTTGAAGTAAAGGTGTCACGATGTCAGTCATTTTGACAACATGGCGCTCATCATGTTTTCTTTATGCCAAAATCAAACAAATATACCGGAAAGAATGAAAGATTTTTTTTTTTGTTTGTTCTTTTCTTAAAAAGTTGGAAGAAAATATTGCCAGAACATTTGTACAAATTTTAGTTTTTCGACAAAAGAATATAATGGAATAATAGCTATTTTGACATCAAAGACGAAAAGCATAAGAAATGGAGAAAAAATAGAGACATAATGAAGCACAAGTTCAGCGCTAAACTTGACCCAAATAGAAGAAATGATTTAAAATTGTGATTTGCGTTTTTCTATTTAATATTTATTTTTTTATCTGTTTTTTTGTTAATTGCTTCATTATAAAATAATTGCCGATAGTTAGTTTTAGGTTCTCTAAAACAAGATAATATATTTTCATAATGCTTAATTGTTCTGACAAGAAAATTAGCCTATACGCACATCATATATCATATTTATAAGAAACTCCACTTTTAAATTTTTGTTTTTTGTACATTTAAAAATCTCACCTGCTTTGACGAAAATTGCTCCAAAGTTACGTTAAAAAAAAAAAAAGAATTTGAAAGTTTTGATACAGCTTAAAACTGTTTGCGTTAAGGACAAGTATCCCAACAGTGAAATAAGTTAAATGAGTGACACATGCGTTTAACTGGGTTATGAGCTAAAACTCTTGCTGCACTTCACTATATATGCTTATTGCGCTAAAGAAATGTTCCAGATTTTATTGCATTTGTATGATTTATATGATTTCCCAACAAATCATCTAGCATTTCCATACGTATGATAGATAATTCGAATTGGAAAAGGAAATCAAATACAAATTAGAAAATGCAGAAAAAAGCTGTTGTACTCTGCACATTCATACTTTGCACTTGAGTCGGTAATTAAAGCAAGTGTTTTTAAAATCAGCAGATAAGCACAGAAACTAATTACTAAAGCAACAATATACCAGAGCGACGACTTAATTGTTATTTCTGTACCTCGTTTGAGAAAACATCCATTTAACAATTGAGTACAGTCATTAATTTTGCACAGCTCCAATTTGAAACAGAACAACATCCGTTAATTAATTAAGTTTTTTAACGAATTTTGTACTGATTTTAGATGTTCAAACATTTATATGTTATAGACAAATTGAGGAGTGATTTTTCAAAAGGGCTTATAACCAAAACGAGGCAAAAGTAATGTCATATGTTTTATTTGCATAATAGTCGGTTAGTGGATAAATATGATTTTTTTAACTAAACGTCATAAATTTCACGCCATCACGTAAACTTTTCATAAAAACAGAACCCAATTTTATTAATTTATAACAAAGTATCAGGCAGTTAATATTATGACATTACTTTTGCTTCGTTTTGGTTATAAGCCCTTTTGAAAAATCACTCCTCAATTAGTCTTCTTTTGAAGTTAGAAAACTGTCTCACAGAATTTCAGTCTGCTTCGCAAAACTTATATCTCACGGACAGCTTTCTATTAATCTTTTTTAAATGTTTTATTTGCCATTCCTTGAATTTTTCCAGATTGTAAAAAGTTTTTCGACATCTCTCCAAAAAAAATTTTTCAAAACTTTTCGCATATTTTACCAAGTTGGCTGGCCAATATTTTTATATGGAGAATTTGTCTGGTGGAACGCGGTTTCTCTTTCTCTTAAAACCATTAGAAAAATTTCAACGACTTATATACTTGAGCATTACGGCTGCTCTAAAAACTACATCAGCAGAATGTATGTATGTATGTATGTATTCTCCTTTAACTCCTAGGAGGAGCATAGGGCCAATATGAAATCTCTCCATTTGTCACGATCCCTTGCGATGACTTTGATCTCTTGCCACGATTTTCCCGATTCTTGGATTTCCTTTTCCAACGACCTTTTCCAGTTGGTTTTGGGTCTACCACGTCCTCTACTGCCTTGTGGATTCCACTCAAGGGCCTGGCGACAAACTTCGCTGTGTGGTTTCCGGAGAGTGTGACCAATCCATCCCCATTTGCGCAGCTTGATCTCGTTTGCTATAGCCTTCTGTTTGCATTTTTGATGTAGCTCGGCATTTGATATAGTGCGAGGCCACCAAACCTTTAATATACGCCTTAAGCATTTGTTGACGAATACTTGCAGCTTGTTTGTTAGTTGTTCAGTAACAAGCCATGTTTCGCATCCATATAACAAAACCGATTTCACATTCGAATCAAAAATGCGCACTCTCGTTTTGGTGGATATAACGGATGAAGACCATATTTTGTTCAGTTGAGCAAACGCGCCTTTTGCTTTTGCTATTCTTGAGTTGATATCCTCTTTTGCTCCACCATCCATGGAGATAATGCTGCCTAGATACGTGAAGCTATCGACGTTTCCGATGTCATCACTGCCAGCTTTAAACGTCATGTCATTGCTTGCGTTTAGCTTCATGCTTTTAGTCTTGGATACGTTGATTTTTAGGCCGGCCTTTTGTGATTCCAAGACAAGGTCTTCAATTTTGCTTTGCATATCTGAATGTTTGGACGATAAGAGGCAGATGTCGTCAGCGTAGTCGAGATCTTCCAGATGTTCGGTAAAGTTCCATTGAATACCCCTTTTGGCCTTATTAAGAGCTTTATCTAGGATATCATCAAGAACGATAAGGAAGAGTGATGGTGATAGTAAACACCCCTGCCGTACGCCTGAATTAGTGGTGAATGTCGGTGACAACAACCCGTTGTGTAACACACTGCATTTAAAGCCTTCATATTGTGCACGTACTAAGTTTATGGCCTTTGCGGCAATACCTCTTCGTTGCAGTGACGCCCAGATGTTTTCTCGGGAGACACTGTCAAAGGCAGTGCTATAGTCAACGAAGACAAGTTGAAGTGCAGCACGCCACTCGCATGATTGTTCGACAATTATTCTGAGCGTGTTGATTTGATCCACGCATGATCTGTTTCGCCGGAATCCTGCTTGCTGCTTTCGAATGGCTGAATCAAGTTTTTCGCTTACCCTGCTCAGAAGCACTTTCGTCAGTACTTTTGATGGAACTGAGAGCAAGGTGATGCCTCTATAGTTTCGGCACTCGCTTAGGTCACCTTTTTTCGGTAATTACATCAGCAGAATCATTAAATGTAAAACTTAACATGCTACTTATCGACTTACCTGCATGCAAAATGAGTAGTCTTTAAAACTGCGATCCGACTGAAAGAAGTTGATTGTAATGGTATCAGCGAATTAGGGAACTGCAAATAAAGCTCTATCTGTAAACAGTCAACTGACTGCTGTTAACCACCACTTTAACTTGATAGAGAGATTTCTGGGTGAAACGATCCATTCTGGTTGGAAGCCTTTATAAGCCTGACGAAAGTTGAAATCAATTACACTTAATAAATTTAGGGTGGCCAATTATTCCGGTTTTTGCGGAACAGTCTTGGATTTTGCCCTCGTCGCGTATTCAAAAATGTTTCGGAAATATCACAGATTTTTATGTATGTCCTGGAATTATCCCGGTTCTTATGGACGCATACTGAACTGTGTAGTTTTTTATTTTATTCGACAACAATATTAGGTAATGGACCATACACTATAAAGGACAGATCATAGACCATATATTATGGACCACAGGCTATAAAGGGCAGATCATGGAATATAGATTATGGACCTTAGACCATAAAGGACTGACCATATATTTATTATGGACTTTTATTTTTTGCCCACCTATATAAAATAATTTTTTTCCAGCCCCGAACTGAGCCGTCAAGAAATGCTAAGTCTAAATTATTTAAATCTACATGACTCGACGTCCAAGATGATGTGGTTTATGAGTGGCTGTTTTGCCGCAATTTAGAATTAGAAGAATTTTTTCAACAAAAAAATTTTTTTTTTTTTCCCGTTTCGGATACTTTAAATGTAAAATAATTACTAAATTCATAACAATAATAACATAATAACAATTATAGTATGTATTATTGTGTCGATAATATTGATAATTTGTTGCAAAATCTTTAAACGCGTTTTTCTCAGAACAGTGTTTTTTGAACTGGTACCCACGATTCCGGCTGATCTACTGTAACGATTTACTTCAATTTTTATTTTTAAATGTTCGTAATAGATTTGGCTATCTTGGGTACTAGAATCAATACTGTCAATAAATATTTAACAATATTATTAACAAACAACGAGGTTGAAAAAGACCAAAAAATTGAAAATTGCACTACTTCTTTATTTATCAATATTTTTTTCCAGTTCTAGTACCCAAGATAGCCATTCACATGTACTTTAAAATGCAATTTGTTTTTTGTGTTTCAGATGATCTGAAATCGAAAAATCGTGGGTACCACATCAAAACCGGCCTACTTCCGATCGCCCATACCTTCACCGAAAGTCAACGAAAATTGAAATTTTTTTTTTTTTTGCTACCGTAAGCAGGGGTGACTTTGATACAAAAAAACAGAATTTCCAAGTTTAGGAGCCTATAATTTCAACAATTTTAATAAAATTAATGGTTTTATTACTCTCAATTTTTTGTGGGGCTTCAGCTTTAATGTCATGTAATATAATTTATACGAAGTAATTACAAATATTTTAAAATAATATTTTTGTAAGTGGGTTAAAGTCACCTCACCTCACTTGATCGAAAAAATTTAAAAAACGAAAGAAATTCTTAGTAGGTAACTTTAAAAATGCCTCATTTGTTAAAGAGCTTCGGTGGCACAGATGCTTTCTGGGTAACCATTTGTTTTACAAAGATAAAAAGGAAAAAATAATTTCAGTAAGGCGAATGACTTGACTTTATTTTCATACAACACAAAGTCCAAAGTCACCCCAAAAACCTTGTTTTCTAACATACTCCCATATAAAAATGCATTAAAAATACTTAGAGGCAAATAGAGTAACTTAGGGTAATGTGGTTACCTTTTTCTTTTTTACCAATTTCTACCAAAGTAATGGTAGTAGGCAAGCTCGGTCAATTTATTTGTATCAGTTATTCTATTGTTTTTACTATTTGATAATTTGTATACTAAAATATTAACATTTTCAAGCGTGAGGCCAGTTAAATTGAAAGTACCTAAATATAGCTGAAAAAGAAAAGTGTCGGGTAATGTGGCTCACCCTGCCCATTTCCTAAAGAAGTACCGTTATTCGCAAATTTTGTTGACCAAAAGTCGAGTAGTAATTTTTAAGATTATATTTGCTATAAAAAAGCTTTATATTCTTATTAAATAATAGTTTTTGGTAAGATAAACCAAATTCATACTAACATGTGAATAAGTAAGAAGGGTTATCGAATCATACGTAAAATAGTACTCCACATTACTCAAACTCGGGTATCCTACACATGCAATCAGCTTTTTAAGGTGTAATAGTAGTTAAAGTTGATATACGGTATATAATATGGGGTAGTCCACATTACCCGAATACATCACGTTTTTGAAATAATCATTGATTATATAAAAGAAATGTAAAATCAGACTTGCTAATGCATTTTTTCGTTGAATAATAGATCCACAATTGCATTAGAGTTATTTGAATTTTAGATAACTGAGTTCTGAGGAAGTAACTTAGTTATTCACCAAGTACTACAAATAAGTCAACTTGACCTCACAGCATATGCTAAGAATTTCACACGAATAATTAGCATTATAGAAAAGCCAAAGAGCGTAAAGAATATGTTTTTCGCTTTTTATTGTGCACAAATAACCAGAATTGTTGTGCAGTCTTTAATATGAGAAATAAAAAGGTGCACCACATTACCCGCATAGTCCACATTACCCTAAATTACTCTATATCCACCAAAGTCGATGGATTAGGGAAGTAAATTAAATAATAGTTCTAGTTATATCACTCACCTAACGCCAGCAATTTGCCTTCTAGTCAATAAGTAGTAATTTTCTGAGTGTTAAAAAATCCGGCATGAGACAACTTTTAGAAAATGCAACAATGTATCTGAAAGTTCGCGCTCAAATCAAATATTGAAAACAGACGCTAAAAGCCAATACCTCAAGGATACTGATTGACCCAATACAAATCGATAACTAGTCTTTGGGATGATAATATTACGATTTTAATCCATTTTTTCTTGCCGGTTAAAGTTGCCCCCGGATGTCAAAGTCACCCGGTACTTAAAAATATGTACAATAACATATAAGAACATCAAAAATGTTGAATTAAAATTTATATGAAAAAAAAATTGTTTCGCAAAAACGCTACTTCTACTCCCTTAAACTTTTTCCAAAATTTCTAGACTTTTTTAAAATATTTTGAATGTTTCAACATTTTTAAAAATTTTTTAATACTTTTTGATAATAACAAGAGTTTTTTACCGAATTTTTCAGCATTTTTTTGTGTTTTTTAATATTATGCTTAGCACAAAACAGAAAATTCTGATGGTGATCTCAATATCTTCTTTTTTTTTTTGGCTAATTTAAGGTCGTTGATTCCCAATCTAGCAATCAGTTTTCTCTATCAGTTCTGTGAACGGAGTAATCCTTTCTTTAAAATGAATAGAACAATATTTACAGACATATGACGTACATCCAGGAAGTAGTGTAGTTTTTGTCAACGGCATATTCCTGTCCTTCCTCCTTAAAAATACCTTAAACTTTTCCAATTCAATCATTACATATATTCGTATACTTTACTTCAATGGATGATATCTTAGAAGGTAATGATTTAATTGGAAAAGTTAAAGAAATGTTTTTAAGAGGAACGTTAGATCTATTCGATGGCGTTGACAAATGAGAACTACACTTCTTCCAACATGTATGCCATGTGTCTGAAAAAAGCTTGTTTTGCAACTTAAAGCAAAGATAACCCGGATCACAGACCAGATAGAAAAGAAAAAATGGTCGCCAGATTCGAAATCAGAGACCCTTAATTAGTTTAAAAAGTAATTGAGATCTTATTCAGAATATTTTCTTTCAATTTGTTGTACTGTGCAGTTTTCCAATTTTTCGAAGTTCTTATTCAATGAGTTTTTTTTTGTTCAATATCTGAATTTTTAAAAATTCCGCCCTAGGGGGCGTGAAGACAATTTAGGGGGGCGCGACACATTTCAGAAAGCTTCTGAAGATAAAGAAACTATCTGAATTGTTCTTAAAACGTTAATTACTGCCACGTTCTGGAATCTATTTTTTTTTCGGAATCGAGATTAACTCAAACTTCGATAAATTATATCGGTTCCAATCTGATATTAAAGGAACTGGGATCCCAGATCTGATTGCATTCCGAAACATCTAAAATTTCGGAACATGGCTGGTAAAGTGGATATTAAAACAACCCAATGACCACTTTTTTGTAATATTAGTGTGTAACCATTTTTGAATAGGAAGTGAATTCTTATGAGAAAATTATAAAACATTTTGTTTTTTGTTTTTTGAAGGAGGGCGTGAGCTTGTGAAGAACTTGTAAGGAGGGGCGTGACCAAAAACGGTTGTGAATCACTGTTCTAGACAACTACTCGGTCCAAATCAGTTATACATATCAATTCGGTTTTCTATTGGAATCTTTATGTACGTCAGAGTTGACTATTTGAACAGACAATATAAACATTGCAACTGCGGTAGAAAATAGGTTAAATACATTATGGCTATTAAATTTGCAATGATTACGAAATTGGATTATAGCGTTTATAATGCCACAAGAAAAAACTAATCAAAGTCTGAATAGATATAAAAAATTAATTTGCAAATTAAGCCACAACAATTTATAAAAAAAGAGATAAATAAAAAAAAACCAATTCAAACTAAAAGCGCAACTATCAACTGTCAGAGTGACAGCTGCAGGCTGTCATTTTCATAATAACAGCATATCACTTGGACTTAAATCAGTTGTGAATTTGCATTAGTGAAATTAATTCAATTAATTATAATGCATTTAATTATGCAAAAAAGATAAATTTGGATTTTGAACAACAACAAAATAATTTATAGAAATCAATGAACTTTTTTTTCTACATACTCGCTCATGTGTCATAAATGCGCCAATCTACAAGAGTTGAGTGAAATTCTCTATAAATGACTGCGCGGAGTATTGACATTTGATGGAAGTGTCAATGATTTCGCTTGGAGTACGAATTAGTGGCATTCATTTGTTTATAATTTTACAATATCTCGGTGACCAAGATCTTAGTCAGTCAGTCAGACGGCAGTCGTCCGTCTTTACCTAGTTTAAGTGAATAAATTAATGTTAATGAGTCGATTGATAGTTAATTGCTTTTTATCTCTGTCTAAATGCGCATATGGTTTCTCTACCTGTGCTGTTTAAGTTATTTTTTTCTTTTGTTTTTTGTTGGATTGTTTTTTTTTTAATTTTTCTGAAATAATTTATGCAGTGAAAGATATCTCTGAATAAACGGAAATACCATTATTAAGTTAGTTACAAGTTTTTACTTTACTACTCGAATTGTTGTATTGTTAATGCTGCATATATTGTACTTTAACCTGGGGCAACAAAGAAATTCAGTCAAAATATTATAAGATACGAGAAAAAATTAAGTTTTGTTTTTTAATGTTGGAAAAATCTCCGAAATTCAAAGTTACACCCACCTTGTCGTATTATGTATTTAGGAAATTATGTAACTGTAATTATATGATAATGCATTGGAGATAATGTCTGATAAAAATTTTGTTACATTTGTTTAGGCCATGTATATCTTTTTCGATCATTAAGAGTTTTGTAATTTTATTTAAAAAAGTTTTTTTTTCTTGTTATATACATATAAATTAGGTCATTTTAAAAGTGAATCTTTCAAGCAACAAGATTTCAACACTAATTTAAAAGGAATTTCAGCATACTTAATATTTGCTTCTACACAACCCAAAGACAGTACCCAAAGGTCAAAGCGACCACTATTCTCAACTTACAGTTACGCATCGCATCGCATCACATTAAGCACGTTTTTTTCTCAAAACGTCGTTTCCACCGAATATTTATGAGATAATTTATGGATGTTTCAAAATTTAGCTTTAAATCTGGGTATGATTTACCATTCAAAAATAAAGCTACTTATTTCTGACGAGATTTATTTTCGATCTGCTTATAAATCTCAGCAGGGATACCTCTTAACTTTGACAATTAGCATTAAAATTCATTAAAAAAAAAAATAAAACAAATGGGAGACAAATATTACTGCAAGTTTTGTTGAAAGTCACTCCAATTAAAAGTCTGATCTAACACATTTTTTTTGCGCCGACTTGTGAACGCAAATGCAACTGCAAACGAGTTCAAGCTATGCAAATGGAAGGACTGGATGGGACTGTGCCACGAAGTTTGCCGTCTTTGTTTGGAAACCACAAGGCAGCACAAAATGTAGTATAATATATGGGACAATCTTTACGTAATCGATTAATATTTGGGTTCAAACCTCCGATTTTTATGAAATTTTGTGAAAAGTTAGTATTTGACATACGCGTAACTGTGGTAAAATTATCCAAGATGGCGGCCATAAGATCCAAATTTAAGATACTCACATGTTTGAAAATTCATAGCTGCTCGGATTTTGATCCGATTTCAATAAAATTTTCAAGGTTTGTGCAAAAAAAATATAAGCTTTACACTGAAAAAAAAAAAATTATTTTAAGTGAAATTAAAGCTTTTTTTTCATTTTTAAAGACGGTTTGGGGCTTGGTGCATTCTTTTCATTTTTTTTTTTTTTAAATATTTTTATTTAAACTTAAATTTTATTGTAATTATTCACTGACATTAAAAATTATGGTATCTTTTACGGTTATCAAGTTATGAATTTTTGAAGTTGTTTAATGTTGTGTTTATCATGAGTCGTTGGTGCACGTACGCTACCATACAGGGTTGCCACCGTCCAGACGGTATTTTTTTTTCAGTGGCCCCTAGTAAAATTTTTTAAAATATTTTTGGAGAATGTTTAACCCATTTCAACCTAGTTTTTGGAAAAGGGGTCAAAAAGACCCTTAAAAACGCGATATAATGTGTTAATATGTTCACTTGACTTAATTTGAAATCAAGCATGAAACAATTTTTTAGAACATCTTAACCCGTTATGTCCCGTTTTTAAGGGTCTTTTAGAACCTTTTTCCAAAAACATGGGTTAAAATATATATAGTATAATCTAAATCTTTCTGGCAGAATCTAAAATAAATCTGCATATATATTTATTAAATACGTAATTAACTAACTAGTGTAATTATAGAAACTCAAGTTTTCTGAAGTGAGCACAGTAAAACCAGACATACTTAACTGAAACTTTTTTTGGTCAGTTTTTGAAGAGTTTTTGATCAGCATTATTGCCTTATACTTTTTTTCGGAATTTTTAATATTTTTAGAAGTAATAAGCAAGTGAACTTCTATGTTAGTCTTTTTTAAACATTCTCTAGGTCTATAAAATAGTAATATTCTATAAAAGAATTTTCTTTGTGACAAGACTATTGTGTTACATTGTGGTTATATAAAATACAATTTTTATAAATAAGCGTTCTGTGACAAATTGTATAGCATTGTTATTTTTATTGAATTGCTAGCACTTTTCCATAAGTTATTCATTGCAATTGTGCTGAATTTATTTTTTTGTTTTTGTAATTATTGCTTCGCTAGTAATAATTATATCTTAGTAAATTGTGGGCTAAATTTAAAATTCACCATCTATTATCTGACTAAAACTAAGTTAGTAATTGTGTAGTATATGTGCATACTTACTTATACCGCCATGAACACTAAGTTAAATTAAAATCTTGACTGTTAAGTTACTGTAAACGAAATATTAAAAAACTGTTTAAATGTAGATTAACGTTATACTTTTGCTCCCTTAAAGACTGCAAAAAAGATATACCTTAGATCTTATATCATCTGGGTTAATTTAATACGAATAAAAAACATTTTTTTCCTAACTTTATACTTAATGAAGCTTTTTTTGCGGCCTTCTTTGGAGACACAAGCGCGTTGTTTTCTGTTGGATTTGTTTTTCTTCAAAGAACAGCTAACGTATTTAATGCTCTACTTAATTTTTGTATTCATAAAAAATGTCAACACACGCTCAAGTTCTTTATTATGTTGCTATTAAGTCGAACATTATTTTTTTATGTCTTAATAAATTTGTTGCTATCGATAGTCTCAAAGCAAATAAGATAGAAATTTTTTAATATCTGGATATTCCCAATTTTAAATGAATTTTTTGCTTTATTAACTTGTTACAGGTTTTAAATTATAGATTTTTGTGTAGTTAGCAGGTATTAGGAATAATCTTAGTGCCAAGATACAACATTTCAAAGCATTATGAAATTTAATGGTTTATGACGCATAACATCAAAATCGAATGTGTTTTTAAGTTGCATTTTCCAGATTGTTGTCAAATTGACCCATTCCTGCCCCGGACTCACAGACATTGATTAACTAATGACTAATGTTAAGCCACCAACAATTTATTTTCAGTCATTAGTAAACTTTTAGTCAAACCCACAATTTTCATTGGTTGCCATTCGTTAACCAACAGCTGATGCTGAAGAAATTGAATCCACTTAGTATTGTGAAAATTTTCAAAATTTTGTGTCTGATATCAAAAATGAACCAGATATTGACAAAGTTTGGAATATTGTGATTGATCGCCTGAAACAAGTTTTTAGAAATCGCTCGCATTTTTTCCAAATCTACGAAACCAAATTGTAGTTCTGATATCTTTGCAAAGTCCGCTATCGCACACCAAATTCACTTTATGGGCTTCCAAAACTAGTTTGTGTATTTTTTTTTTTTTTTGTTTTCCGGAAAACTGCTGATTTTGAGCGAACAAAGCATGTAGCATTATTAGTACTTTTATTACTGCATTTAATTTCAACATACCAGTCAATAAAAGTCAATTCTACTTTTGCAGAGTCCTGATAACTCAAATAAAGCTAAGATTTTGTTTCAACAGAGTTTTGTCCAATCATAAAGCACTGTTTTGAAAACAGAAAAAGTTGTTTCACTTAAACCACTGTATTCACTGTATTTTTAAACAAACTTCAGATCGTTACAAAATTTGTACAGCTACCTTTTGAAGGTTAATACTTACTTAATGAAATATTAATTTTGAATTGTGACCACATCTGTTTGTAAGAGCCGAACTTATCAGCCGATGTAAAGACAAAAAACACTTGTTTTCACAATATCCACAGACAAAATCCACCAATCATATCATTAAAAGCCAAGCAAAAGTCATAGGACACTAAATAGTATCGAAAAGTTTGGTTAAGGTAAAAAAGTATCGAATGAAATCAAGAATCGAAGTAAACCAAAACAGGAAAATATCAAACAGTACGACAAATATTGAAAACCTTTATAAAAATGCGTACGCATAGTATGTGTGTATGTTTTCATTAAAAACAGGAAGTCAGCTTATTAAAATAAAATAAAATACATTAACAAATTCTAGACATCAGAAGAAATCTTTTTGAATTAGTATCGCGGCAAAATACAAATGAAAATAATGAAAATTAATGACATCAATATCGAGCAGGCTCATGAATAAATCAATAGGAATCATTAATTTCATTAGACCAAAGCCATCAAATTGTGATTTTCTACTAAGAGACATCAAAAGGGTGGATAAAAGAAAAATAAAGTAACATGTTCCTTAACATAAAATCCTAAGATTATAACTTTGACATTTCATATAAACCCTTCTTCTTGGAAACACAACACGAAAACCGCCATTCTATTGCTGTGGTTATGTTAATGCTAATGACAATGAATGAATTGCCTTAAGGTTCTCAGGCCCATAAAAATGTTAATTAATTGTTTGTCAAAGCATTATGCAACGAAAATTACAGATATTTTTATATCGATACACTAGACAAAAGAACAAACATACATATAAATATGTATAGAAGTTTTATAAAGCAAAACACGTTCATTCTTAAAAGCAAAACATGTAATATTCTTTGAAAACTGAACCTAACATATGTTTTATTTTTCAAAAGCATATGCTACACCACCTTCCCGCCGCTAATCATATATCAAGTCTGATTAATAAAATCAAAAAAGAGTTCCTCTAAGTATATGCGCATATCTTGAAGCTTTTGTTATCAGACACCCGTATGAATGTTTTTCTGAAATTTGTTCTCACAGAACATTTGTTATGTTAATGTGCTTCTTAATTTTTCAAACATAATAAAAGTTAAGCTACAGGTTCAGTTCTTTGCAATAAAATCGAAGAGTTATGTTTATTTATATCAAGTAAATTAAGAATGATTTTTGCAGATTATATATTTCGCAAATTTTTATAATAAATTTTATTTGTTTTTGTGCTTAGCTTGCAAATGTTTCCATATAGAGTTTGATAACCTTTGCACATACATTTTGTTTATGACATAAGAATCTAATTTGTAAGGTTTTGGAATGATTATATCGTGGTATTTTGCATGCCTCTATTATGAAAATTGTTTGGATATTTTTATCTTTTTTATTTAATTGTATGGTATTTATTTTGGTTTATACATCAATTTTGCATACAGTCATGCTGGTATTTAGTATTAATTTTTATAATAAACATACATTTTTTATGAATTGACTTTTGGGTTTAACGACTTGATATAATAGTATCATAATGTCTATGAAAAACTATATTTTGAAAGAAAATCTTTAAAGATGTCACAGCTGTGACTTATATCGATACGTCCAACGTAAAAGTTGGTAACTCAAGTTTCCAACTTTTTACGGGACAGCGTTTTTCGAAATCTACACATTTGGTTCCATCTTGTGTCAAATTTTGGTACCTCTAGCTTGAAATTTGAAGACCTGGGAGCTATTTTTGTAGTCACAACCTAAATTTATTTTGTATAGGTTTACATACAAAAAAGAAAGTTAAAATACAAAAATGCTCATAACTAAAACAACGATTTTCGAGTTACCAACTTTTACGTTGAATGTATCGATATAATTGTCTTATATAAAAATTTTGCTTTCAACTTTAGTTGTTATCAATGTTTTTAAAAACTTCGGACATGTATGATATTATTTGAGGAAAAGAAAACAGTACAATAGCTCTTATTCTTCTTTAGATTTATAAATATAATCCTACTCATTTCCATCGGCCGAAAGATATAGATGGTTACCGTGAATCAATATTCCGTGCATTCTCCAATGCATTGCATTGCAATGAGAAAAATTCCCCGGAAATATTTATTTTCGATAATCCCCATGAATTTTTGACAGTAAATATCATATTCTTTTTAATATTTGTCTTCCATTCGCTTTGTTTTGAATGAAATTTAATGCCAATTGTCAAAGTTTATTGGTCAAAAATAACCAATAACCTGCTGAGATTAATACTCAGATTTAAAATAAATCTTGTCAGAAGTAGCATAGTAAATCACGTGACTAACAGCGAGATTTAGAGCTGAATCTCGAAATAGCCATGAATCACCACATAAATCTCCTGTAGATACTTAGTATTAAGAGGGCTGTCCAGTAAACGAAGGTTTACCACAAACGCAAACAAGTGGCAAAATGGGTATTTCGGATGTTTTTCGATACTTTTGGACTTCTACCGGTTTTTTTTTTTTTTTTTTTTGATAATTTTGGACTTTTTACGATGCATTAAATGTTTTTCGATACATTTAGAGTTTTACCAATTTCTTCGATGTATATCAATATTTATAGATATATATCGACTTCAAGCGATTTTTCGATACCTTTTGAGTTCAACCTATATTTTACATATTTCAAAAATGTTCGATACTTTTTGACTTTTACCGATATTTAGATGTTTTTCGATATTTATGGACTTTTACCGATTTCTTCAATGTATTTTAAGGTGCCGTGACATAGTCCCCACGGACATAATCACGAAATGGGGATTATGTTCGCCAATAATTCGGACATAGTCCCCATTTCTAAAATGGGGATTATGTCCGCAAGTGTTTACATAAGGATATGGGTAAGTTGGCGGCCTGCGGCCGCTGCTCAGGATTTAAAACTCCCAAAAATCCAACACCGGCTTTGCGGCGGCGTTCGGCCGCGGATCAGTCTATAACATCCAACACTATATAAATTTTTTAAATGGATTATTGGAAAAATTTTGTTTAATCTTAATTAAATTTTTTGGACATAACCCCTATTGGGAATATGTCCGAAAAATTTGCGGGTATAACCCCCATGACCAAAATGGGGATTATGACCGAAAAATTTTTGGACATAATCCCCATTTACGAAGTGGGGATTATGTCCGTTGGGAACATGTCCGGTAACCGTATTTTAATATTTTTTGAAATTTTTGGAATTTTATCGAGATTTTTTGACGTTTACTGATTTTTCTGATGTATGTATTAAAATATTTTTCGATTCCTTTGGACTTTCAGTGGTATTTTTCAATGTTTTTCAATACTTTTGGACTTTTGGACTTTTGCCGATATTATAGATGTGACAATTTTATGGAATTAAATAAAACAATTACTTATGAGCATCTGTTTGTGGAACATTATCTTGGAAAATAATTTTCCTTACTCATTTTAGTGGAGTGTGATATAAAGCAATATGTTATTTTTGTTTTTTCTGTAAATAACCCCCAGTGAAAAATTAAACAAAACCCGAGCAACGCCACACACTGGCGACATTTCTCAAAAGTGGTTGCAAAAATCAATTATGGTGTGGTGGAAATTTGCAAATCTAATGATGCAGTTCGATAAACAAATGATCAGTGCTTAAGGATGTAAAATTTTAGTTCATTTGAAAAAATGGTTCGCTTTGTAGAGCTGGTCAAAGTCGATGGTTTTTTCGAGTTTGTAATTTTTTTTTTTTTTTTTTTTTTCAAGATGTGGTTCTAATTTTTCTGCAACTTATGAAAGAAAAGTTAATTTTTTTCTATTTATGCTATAAGCGGTTTTAGTACTACATATCAAGTAACACTAAAATTAAATGATTTTTTTTTTTTTAATGTCTGAGGTTTCTGTACTTTTCTGAAACACTATTTTTACCCTTTTTTTCAACTTCGAATGGAGTTTCAAAAAAATGTTCGCAAAAGATATCTTACGGACTACTAAAACTAAATAAACTCAACAATTCTGAACACAATATAAAAATTCTAGCTGCGGGAAATTGCATTTTCAACAGGAAACCTATGGCATTTTTCATGCTCGTATTGCAGTAAAACTTGCATTGCGCTCATTTTTGATGATAAAGTTCATAATAATTGAACGGATTGGAATTTTTGGATTATTATTTTTATTGTAAACACATAAATAATACAGCTACAAACATATTAAACTATTTTTTTCCTGCTATGCTAATGTGAATTAATAGCGTGGCACAATTAAATTCCTGAAGTTCAATTTTCGTATACTCGTAAGGCAGTAAGTGAAGATATTCTAAGAAGCAGGTTAAAAATAAACGTCAGAGAGTTTTTTTCGAGGCATTTTATTAATACTGACTGTTTATTCACAGGTAAAAAATTCGAGACCTAAAGAATGCGTATCAGGTAGTTCTTATTAGGCTTTCTTTAACAGGTAAAAAATGTAAGTAATTAGCCTATGGAAGGTAGTTTAAAAATTTATATTTAGAGTTAAAAATATTATGCTGCCTTTAACTTATTTTAAGGAAAAGGATAGTATAAATAGTAATGTTCTACAAGTTTTTGTATCAGTTCTTCAAAAAGCTGAAAACAGAGCGTTTAACTTTGTGATTTAAAAATGTCTATTCCAAATCGTATCATATATGATATATTCAAAAGTTCATCTACTGAACTAGATTTCAGAGTAGCATTACAAAAATATCTTGACGTCACTGAAGAAAAACATGAAATTTCACAACAAATTCATGCAATATTCCAAAGATTCAAAAATAAATGGTATACTGTACATCGCTCAGAAAAAACATTCAATCATAAATATAACGATTGGCTACAGAAAAGTACCAATATCCACCATGAGGAAGTACCAGACATATCCGACGAATTGCCAAGTACTTCAAAATCTTCAAGAGGACGGCCAAGCAAATCTATAGACGAAAGTTCAACATTCACAAAAGAAAAGAAACTTATGCATGCTACAGAAGAGATTTCTACCGGACATCTGGCAACAGCATTAACAGTTAAATACAACAGAGATAAAGAAAAAACAAGAGGCGATATAACAAAGGCAGTTTCTATTGCTAGTCCTATCCGATTGAAGAGGATTAAGAACAGCATTCATACTCCACCGAATGCAAATCCCCTAAAATATACCGCTGAAGAAGCTTTGGCTTTATTCTTGGACTTGGGATTTTCGAATGAAAAGTACAAACTTCTCAGAAGCTCTTTGATACGACACAACGTAAATATATTTCCAGAATATAAGAGCATCACAGCAGCAAAGAAAGCAACAGTTCCAGAAAATTGCGAAATAACGGAAGTTTCAGCTAAAGTAAAAATTCAAGATATGATGGATCATACTGCTCAACGCTTAATAGAATGTATGGATCAACAAGAGCAAAGTAAACTTCCAAAAAATCTGACTTTGTTGAGTAAGTGGGGCTGCGATGGATCATCTGGACAGAGTGCGTACAAGCAAATAATCGTCTCACCAAATGAAAACAAAATTTCCGATGCAAATATGTTCATGGCTTCAGTTGTTCCACTGAGATTGCAGAGCGAAACTGGCGAACACTGGAAAAATCCCCGACCTTCATCAGTTCATTTTTGTCGACCCATAATGTTTCAGTATGTGAAGGAATCTTCGAAACTGATTGAAAGCACAGTTAACAATATAAAAGAATAAATTTCTAATATTCAACCAACCCACTACAAAATTAACGACGAAGATGCTATCATCATAGAACACAAATTTTTCCTTACTATGGTTGACGGGAAAGTGCTGAACGAATTGACTAACACAAAGAATACAAAAAGCTGTCCAATTTGTAAAAGGTCACAAGCCAAATTTCAAAGCACCGACGAAAATATTGAAGATGAGGAAAATTACGAATACGGAATATCTCCATTACATGCAAGAATAAGATGTATGGAATTTATCCTTAATCTTGCGTACACTCTTCCACGAATTGGCGAAAGTTTTGATGAGAACATTGCAAAGAAGGACAAAGAAGCTGCGAGGAAAAAGAAAATTCAAGCAGAATTCCTCAACAAACTTGGAATTAGAGTTCACCAACCGCTACAAGGGTTTGGAAATACGAATGATGGAAATGCAGCTAGAACATTCTTCGATAGAAATGAGATAACTGCAGAGATAACGGGTGTTGATGAAGAGATCATCAAAATGTTGCAAGCCATCCTCAATGTCTTGAACTGCAGGGAAAGCGTGAACGCGGAAAAATATGGAATATATGCAACAGAAACATCTGATTTGATCCATAACAAATATCCTGAAAAAATGTTCACACCTACACTGCATAAAGTCCTGGCGCACGGTAGAGACATCATAGAATACCAGTTGTTACCAATTGGAGAACTGTCCAAAGAAGCACAAGAATCCAAAAATAAAGACTATAAAATATGCAGGTACATGAATACCTGCAAGATTTCCCGAAAACGGCAAAACGAAGATCTCTTCAATATATTGGCTGCATCATCAGACCCCAAGATTTCATCATTGAGGCATGTCCGAACTCAAAAAGAATTGAAAAAAATATATTCCCCGGAAATGTTAGATTTATTAGATAATGTAAATATCGATGAATGTTTCCAAAAAAATTTAGGTTAAGTTTTTGAATTGTACTTTTCAATAAAACTGCATGTTATAATAAACTTTTTTTCCAAACATTTTTGTGATTTATTATTTAAAATTTTTTTTTTTCAGTGCAATAGTTGCAATAGTTCCAGACTTTAAAAGAGGAAATGGACTTCAAATTTTAATTTAATTTCACCAGCTATAATTTATGTTTTTATAAGTTTTTGT
The DNA here is from genome assembly GCA_951812925.1 of Calliopum simillimum. Taxonomy (NCBI): domain Eukaryota; kingdom Metazoa; phylum Arthropoda; class Insecta; order Diptera; family Lauxaniidae; genus Calliopum; species Calliopum simillimum. Next base: position 121,333,748 of record OX638370.1, on the reverse strand, counting down.
TTAAAAAATGCTTAGTTTTTATGGTTTTTACACTCATACCTTCAAAAATTAATTCTTTAGCGTGCTGTGTGAAATGTAAGAGCTGTTATATTTTTCAATATACAGAAAAAAATATTAACATGCCTCAATTCGTTCGGAAGTTCTAAAGATTTTTGGTGTTTTGCGACAATTTTTTTTTTTTCAGTGTAGAAAAAAATTTTGGACCTTAAAATTTTTTATTTAATATGGACTTTTGCGCAGCAACCATAAATTAATCATATTTAATATTTTTAATATTTTTTTTCTTGAAAAAGGCTCATATGGAAAACTTCGAATGCATAATTTGTACAAATATCAGAAAGTCTGACTTTGACCATGAATTGCATAACATCCCTAAGTTATATTATAATCAAATTTTGTACAGTAAGATCTGTATTATTTTTCTGTCCATAGTAAAAAAAATTATAGAGATATCTCAATTCGTTCAGAAGTTATGATTTTCGCAACGAGAAATGCCAGATGTCGCCACTGTGCGCCATTTAAAACAACAAGTTTTATTATAAAAAATATAATTTTGTAATATTAAAGCATTTGAACATGTATTATATAAAATAATCAACATTTACTTACCATGCGAATGATATCCGTAAAAAGTTTTTTTTTTAATCCGTAATGATTTTTGTAAATTAATTTTTAATTGCTATAAAAATACCAAAATCTTTGTAATGTCGTGTTTTGTTAAAAAATAATTGTAATAACCGCAATTTGCACAATAAAGTAGGTATTCACGAGAAAAGAAAAATCACAAAAATGTAGTGCAATAAATAAGAACTTTGCATTAAAAATACAACACAATAATGCGATTGCAATTATTTACACTTTGCAATTAATCACACCAGTGATCGCAATCAATGACAACAAAAACATTGCAATACTCGCAACAAATCAGCTGTGTTGTCTTGCAGTGTGCGGCATTGATCACTTCGTAGGGTATTTCTATAGAAATATACGAGTAAATTTTTTTTTTTTTTGTTTTACCCTAATTTCAACAAAGGTCCTGCGTTGCACTTCCTTGCTTGCGTTCTAAATAAACAGGAAATTTTAACACTTGATTTGTGGAAACAGAAAAAACGTGTTTCTTTTTTTCTCGTTTTGTTTATTTTTAGTTTTTTTTTCTTCTATGGTACAAACATTTTCAAAAGTTTTCAAAACAACACGCATGCGCGCAATAGCAACCAACGACAGAACGCGTTTGCGCACTGAAAAATTGACACCGAAAACTCCAAAACTAAACGAAAATATGCAAACGCAACGGACGACGATGCTACAACAACGACATTCAGTAGTGACAGCTCGAATGAAACTGAAGCGAATACAACGCGTTGAATCGCACCGCACCACGATGGTGGTTAATTCAGTTGGATTGTAAAAGAAATAACAATAATTTGAAACGGAATTGTAAGCATTTCACTCATCGCGTCGTTTCGTTCGTTGTTGAACGATTTTTTTTTGTATTTTTATTTTGCTATGCTCTTCTTCGTTCAGGCGCTTACGTTGCTATATCTTGAAAATGAATGAATAAATGAAGAACAACAAAATTGACTACCCATATTGCAGCGCACAGTTCGATGTTGCCGACCAACGTGTTTGAAGAAGCTGCTTTTGTTCGTTTGAAATTGTTAAGATTTCAGTGTTGCCAATACTATCGTAAAAAAAAAATATCAAGCAGTTTAGAAAAACTTTGAAAAGTCGTATTTGTATGAATTGAAAGTGAAAATATTTTATACAGCAATTACGGATGCTGATAAAATCGATAAAACTGAAAAAGTTCAAAATGTTGAGAAAGTTAGGTTTCGAAAAATATTAAAAGATTCAAAAAATTCTATAGAATTGAAAATGTTGGACACGACAAAAGCTTTGAAACCATTAAAAAATATGTAAACATAGAAAAGGTCAAAAAAAAAAAAAAAAATGGGGAAAAACGGAAGTACATTCTACTACATATATCAAAAGACTGGAAATGTCTACAAATTTGAAAAGTATTTATAAAATCGCGTAATTTAAAAGAATATATGTACTTCAAAATATAATAATAACACTATTTTACAGCCACAAGAAATGCCACTATTTTTTTTCGACGCACTTTGGTCCTCTTAACTCGAAAATCACAAAAAAAAAATTATGTATAGATTTTCGTTGAATCTGGTATACAACTTGAAAGTTCTAATCTTTGCCTTTAAAACCAAATTTAAATTATGTTGATATCTTTTTTTTCCTCAAAGATACCCTAACCTTAAAAGACACAAAAGTGCAAAACACCCGTTTAGCCAATATTTCGGTCTACGATATCTCTTAGAAACATGAAGATATAAACATTATTTAAATTAGGTTTTAAAGGAAAAGATCAGCGCTTCCAAGTACTTAAACCACATTTAACGAATAAATGATGTTATATAGTTATATAGCTTAAAAAAATGGCAAAAAACGATGTGTTTTTTGGTTTTTAGGTTAGAATATCTCAAAAACTATACGCGATAGAGCAATTCTGAGGTCGGATTCGCGTTTAGCAAAACACATCGAATGTGATTATTTTGATTTTTGTTAATTGTAGTTATAAAATTTTTTTATGTTTTTTGTATGGGAAAATGCCCCAATTGGAAAAGGGATTATCTCAAAATTTAGTCGAGGAGTCACGGGTGAAAATATTTCTATACATCATTTGAACGATAAGTAAATAGAATCTGGAAAAAAATTTGATGTGCTACGACGCACAGTGGGACATAGCAGTAGTGTTTCACCCAAATCAGTCTGCAGGTCGTAAAAATAATGATTTCAAAAAATTTTTTTTTAGAATGTTTGTAATAAAATTCTCTATCGATCCCTCTGGTCCGATTTTTGGATTTCGTCCCCAATTTTTAATAATTTTAATCTAAAAACGTACTTTTAGTACAAAATATGAGATTTTCTGATTAAAATTAGTGTCCAAGTCACAATTATAAAAATATTTTTGACTTTTTCATTTTAAACATTAATTTCACAAATAATCTATCAAATTATACAAAGTGGGCGGTGCCACGCCCTCCAAAAAATTAATTCATCATATCTCCTAAACTACTTGACGTAGGTAGATTAAATTTGGTATATATGTTAAGGTCATCGTGAAAAAAAAAGTTCTTTGGAAAAGTAGGTGGTGCCACTCCCACCAAAAAACTAATATATCCTATCCTGATTTGTACTCTAGGACGATATACAAAAATATGGTTTTAACTAAATTTTAAAAAAATTACAAAATCACAACACTAGAAGCATATTTTTCGATTATGTCTTTGAATAATTTGATATTTTGTTTTTTTTAAGTCCCTGAAATTGCAACCTTACTTTTGTTTTAATTTTAATTTATTTTTTTTAGTCAAATAATTTCTGAAACATGACATATTTTGTTTTTGGGGGTGTGGTACCGCCCATTTTTCCAGTGATCATTATTTTTACTGTTGCCTTTTACATATGTTCCAAAGTAGTTTCGAAGTTAAGAAGATTTAACTTTTGGGGGGGCGTGACACCGCCCACTTTTTCAGTGAAAATTATTTTTCTTGTTATTGTTTTCGTATGCAACAAATTACAACTATCTGCACCAAATAGTTTCGTCGATAGGAAATATTAGTTTTTTGTCGGGCGTGGCACCGCCTATTTTTCTAAAGAACTTTTTTTTTCACGATGACCAAATTTAATCTACCTACGTCAACTAGTTTCGGAGATATGATGAATTAATTTTTTGGAGGGCGTGGCATCGCCCACTTCTTATGATTTGATAGATTATTTGTGAAATTAACGTTTAAAATGAAAAAGTCAAAAATATTTTTATAATTCTGACTTGGACACTAATCTTAATCAGAAAATCTCATTTTTTGTACTAAAAGTACGTTTTTAGATAAAAATTATAAAAAATTGGGGACGAAATCCAAAACATCGGGCCAGAGAGATCGGTAGAGAATTTTATTACAAACACTCTAAAAAAAATTTTATTTCAAATCATTATTTTTACGACCTGCAGACTGATTTGGGTGAAACACTACTGTTATGTCCCACTGTGCAAATTCGATTTAAAACGGGTTAAGGCACGCCGCACAGTGGTCTAGAATGCTATTCTAGCTGGTCATAACTCTTTATTATTATTATCAGTTTCTATGTTTTGAGGATCGCTGACTCTAAATCTGAAAAGGACTCTTTAAAAATCAAATGGCGGATCCAAACTGGCGGACAATTTTCTTAAAAATTGACTATATCACAACAACTTTGTGGCTTAAGAGTTTTTTGAGGTCGTTGATTTTGAATTCGGCATCATCTTTTTTGTTAACAAAATGGCAGATCCAAAATGGTGGACAATTTTCCTAAAAATTAATCATATCACGGCAAAATTGTGGCTAAAAGGGTTTTTGAGGTCGCTGATTACGAATTCGGTATCATCTTTTTTGTAAACAAAATGGCGGATCCAAAATGGCGGACAAATTTCTAAAAAACTGATTATCAGGCATGTTCTGAAATCCGATTCGCTTCGGAATCGGAATGAAAGCAATCTTCATGAGCTCTGCATTGCGACAAATAAGATGGAATCGGATTTGTATTTCAACAAATAAAATTTACTTATGGTTCCTATTTGATTTACCGAAACTTAAATCGAATTTGGTGTTAATTATCGAAATGTGCAGCTCTTAAAGATTGCTTTCATTCCGATTCCGAATTAATTCGGATTTCAGAACATGCTAGTATATCACGACAAAATTTTGGCTTATATGGGAGGTGGGCTTGTCCTTTATTTGATCACGCTCATTTTCACCAAATGACTTAATGATATCTATACTAACTCAGATATTAAATATTAGTTTTGTACTTGAAACATTTGTGAAGTTATAGTGATTTTAAATTTTTGGTTATATAGGAGGTGGGCGTGTCCTTGACCCAAACACGCCCATTTTCAACAAATAAATAGATGCTGCTAATGCTATATTAGAAATCGAATTTAATTGTTTTACCTCAAACACTTTGGTTGTTATTAGTTTTACGAAACTGGAGCGTTTCAAGAATACAGAAAAGTCGCTGAAGAAAAACTCATCGTAGTTCATGAAGGAGAGTAATGGAAGAGTCAGCTAAATGCGTAGAACCTTCAGAGAACCTCATATTACACACTTAAATGATCTAGCCTTGGCAATTCCATAAAACATTTTAGTTATAGTCCACAGAGTGCCAAATTTGTAAATTTAGGAAATGAAATTAGAGATTTTTTGTGATGATCCGAATTTCCTTTTTATATTAAAAAAAAACTATTATCTAAGTGCGCAAGTCTTCAGAAAATAGATCAGATTATCCTCACCATAAGTTTCAGGAGGTAAGATTATTTAGTTTTAAAGAGACACTCATTTAAATTTTCACATATTTTAAAAGATTTTTGAAAAAAAATTACCATTTTCTGAATTCATCAAGTTTAAGACGCGAAAACTCAAAAATGGTATTATTTCTTGGTATTATGGTACTTGAAATATGTTATCTAGATATTTAACTTTAAATTGGTTCAAAAAAAATATTACTTTTAATACAAAAATTTTCGGAGTTATGACCGGCTAGTGCTCTCTTATAGACCACTGTGCGCCGTGAGTTATAACTCAAGTCATAAACGTCATAAACGTCCTATTTGGTTGCACTAGCTATTAAACATTAGGTAGTGAATGAACCTACAATGATTTGAAAAATGAAGTCACATTCGAAGAAATGAAAAACAAATTTCAAAAATTCATAACTTGGAAACCTATCCAGAAGAACAAAATTTTAAGGGGAGTTGAGGGGAAAAAAGTGACATTTCTTGCACATATTTTTTTTAAATTTTTCCAACTCTTCGAAAATATTTTTTTTTATATAGAATTGACCACCGTGGAAGTTGGTCCCTCAATTTAGACTATCTCCGCTTAGTTTTTCTTATTCTAACTGTAAATTTTTGAAATATTAAGTAAATTAAGAACTGAAAGTGAAGAAAGTCAAGCTCAGTCAGTTTTGGTTTTTCGGCAGTGAGTGTTCGTGTGTTTTTTTTTTTAAAAAAGTTTAAATATTTTGTAAAGACCGCAAGTAAGTAACATTCTTTGCGTAAGATTTTACATTTTCATTTTAAATTTTATTTTGCATACATTTAGCTTACTTAATAAAAGATTCCACTTTAAACACATACAGCTATAGTGCACTAAAGATGTATACCCTTAATGTTCTGACCATGACCTATCAGCTTGCGCTAGCAATTCAATTGTTCAAACTCAAAACACAACATGTTTGAGCTCGTGTTGCCAACAATATCGACCTTGCTGCAATATCGTATATCGTTACTTTGTTGGAAGCAGGTAATTGAAGCGTTTTTTATGAGACAAGATTAAAAAGGAAAATGCTTTGACTGAAGCCGACGATTTCCAGCAAGTAACGTAAGAGAAAGAAAACAGAACAGGGGCAACATTGTACATAAAAATGAAACTTTATGACGATATGAGAATTCTGATAGTTTATTGTTTATGCTGTTGTTGTTTGTAGAGTTGCCGCTGTACACAATAAAAGGAAGAGAATCTGAAGCATAGTGAAAACTTGCAGGGGCATTATTCAAACAATTTGTTGAGTTATTAAAAAAAAATTTTAGGCCTTTCGAACTGATAAAACATTTTCCGCCAAAATTGTGCTGTAAGGGTATGTTCTTTATGGGCGTGATTTGTTTTTATTTTTTATTATTGAGTAATATGTGAAGCTTTTGACTTGAACATCAAAATTAACAAAGCATTAGCAACTAAGTTAATAGCTATTCATACATACGTTAAATTGTCCCAATAACCTATTGAATGTGGCAGAAGCGAGTACTTAAACTTTCCGCACGACTACGACGAAATTGCGAACAAAACGAAAGACTTAAGTAACAAACCTGCTGCGTCGCTTAATTACCGCAGTTGACTTCATAAATGTTAACATTGTTTTTGCTGTTGCTACTTTCATTTGTTTTTCTTTGCAATAATAAGACGCATCACTTTTTTAGACGTTTTACCCATTTAAGCAACTGGTTCACTTAAGTTGTTGCCACAAAAACACAAAAACCGAAAGAAAAAAAATTTAAAAATTAGGAAATTGGCCTTTTAAGTCAACCAGTTAGAAATCCACCTACAGTTTTGCTGCATTTCTAAATGAATGCGTATCATGTTGCTTTGTTCATATATTTGTTGTTGTGTTGAATGGCATCATAATGCAACACAGTGTTACCATCTATCATTTTTGATTATATGTGCCTTGGCGCTTTTTGTTTGTGTTGTGTTGCATAATAATTTTTCAAATTCAAATCTTTTTTTTATTTTTCGTTTATTTGTTGGTTTTCAAATTTTTCTTTTTGATGTACTTATGTTGTTTTTTTTTTCAGCATCTAATGAATACGTTGCATTTAGATTGCAAATTAAATCATCACCCACACAATTAGAAAATAACAATATAAATAAATTTTGTGTTTGGGTATTTGAACGTTTTATTTATGAACATGAATTGCTGCTATTTACCTTCTTATTAGTTGATTTATCATACTTTTGTAGATACTCAGTGGCTAATGCGTTTGAGATAAAAATCATGATGTTATGCATTTAAAATTGTACACAACTATTAACATGGCATTAGTTGCATATGAGTTATTGTGCACGGTCAGCAGTTAGTGTCGAAATTTAGATTCATCCAAACCTCACCTCAAAAATAAGGACTCCGAGAAAAATTAATGAAGCTGAAGATTCTCCTGAAAGCCCATTTCGGCAAAAAAAAAAACATCTATTTTGCTCACAACTTTTTTTTCTTCACAGCATGGATACCCAAATATGATTTTGCAAAAATTTTGGCGTTAAAACATTATAAATTTTTTTTGTAGTAATGATAACATTCAGTTACCTACTTTTTTCGATTACGCGGTCGGAAAAATGCATTTAACTCAAAAGTAAGGCATCTTACAAAAAAAGTTTTTAAGGCAGAAAATACTTAGAATTGTTTAAAGAATACGTGTGGATTTTTTCAGAATTTTTTGGATTTTTTCTTTCAGTTTTGAGCACTTTTGGAAAAATTACTAAATGTCTCAAAAATTCTGAAAAAATTCATACGTATTCTTTGGATGATGAAAAAGTTCAAGTTTTATGCCTTTATCGAAAGTTCATTTTATTATAAAAATTTTGAGCTCTTGCAAACCAAGATCGAATAAGGCTATACGCGTAGCGCGCCTTGTTGCGATACGGTTACGGCCTAAGGGAAGCAAACTATGAAATTTCATGGTTCCCTGGCGAAACGCGAATATAAGCACAGCCTAAAAAGTAACACAACACAAGCGAAAAATATTTAGCTCAGCCACTCCAAGTAATCGAAATAAACTTGTAGCATTCGAATCACAATTTTTGATGTCAAAATACTTATGTCATTACAAATTTCGTTGGTTGCTGAAATTTTTATCAGCAGAAAAAAAATGTAAACGAAAATATTTGCTGTGCCTATAGGTGCCAATACGGTCTTTCTTTTGAGTATCATTTTCGCACCGTTATTTTGCAGTTCGAAGCAAAGCAACATTCGATACACACAAACAGATTTTGTCAAAATAATTATGCCAAATAGGATAACCTATCGCATCAGGTCAGGAACAACCGAATGACAATAGTGGGCGAACTCATTGCGAGGACTCACACTGATTCGGCTATAAAAAATTACTCTATATCAATGCATGCAATACTGCGTGCAACAACTTAATTGCAGATGAAAATTTCTATTAGTCACAAATAACACCATTAAATTGATATGACCCATTTTTTCCACAAATTTAACACAAAAAAAGATAAAAAAAAAATAAAAAAATCAAAATGTGTAGTTTTGTTACAAAAAAAAAACCCCAAATCCTCTATTAACAATGAGCAGATTAATTTAATGGAAAATTCAATCAGTTAAGCTTAGTTTGCGCAAAATGTAACCAGTGAAAGAAGAAGGCTCAAATCAACCCCTTTGTCAGTACTACATTTTACAACATCAAAAACAATTCGTCATTTTTGCTTTTAACAGCTCTGCGCCTGCGCAACAACGTATTCTCTAGCGTCTGCTAAGCGTCACTGAAGTCGGAAAAAAACGTGCGACAGCCATCAATCAACATCATCAATTACGATGAACATGAAATGAAAATGTGAATGAATGAAAATCGCTTGGATATCACGTGCGCATGTAAAATGGAAATACGCATCACGAGCTCGTAAAAGGAAGATTTTATTGTTGTTGCCGCTGCTGCTGCTATTGTTGTTGTTGTTGTAAGTGAAAACAATGTTATGCTTGAAAGAATCCACATTACATAAAAATCATAAAATTTCCAAATATGTGCAGGGCACTCGTAAAAATCTTTTGGAGCGTCGAGCAGCAGCTGCTTGATTTTATGTGGTGCCAGTCAGTGGTGGTGGTGTCGGTGGTAAAAATTCCACTGCTCTTGCGCAGCAATCGAACAAACAACCCTTGAAGGGATGGACAGTGCACTCACTATATGCTTTATATTTCTGAAGAGACTGCTGTATAGTCGATAAGTGAACTTTGTGATTTCAAGGAGAAGGGTAATCATTGTTTTATCAACCTACTAAAATAAATTAAAAAATTTGAGTTTTTCCAAAAATTTTCAAAGTGAATTCTTAGTTTAAGAAATGCAATAAATGATAAAAAGTTAGAGAGTAGTCTTGTGCCCTAAATGGTACCTAAATTAAAGCCTTCAGAGCTCTCTATCGGTTAAAACTTGAACTGCATCTTCTCTTTGAGGGTGCCGCTAATCCCATTCCTATTAACCCGGAATGAGAGATGGGGAAGTTTTTATCAAAACCCAAGCTGTCCGTACAGTAGTCAATTTTAATACAATAAGTCTACAAAAAGCGTAGTATCAGGCTGTGCTCTGACCATAACAAGTTCAAATGAACAATTCTATATTTTTTCTAAAATAGTAACTTGAGTTACCGACATATTGTAGTTGGACTGTATATTCGTGTTTTTTCTTCCTGCTACAATTGTTCTGAATAGATACAATCTTATCTTTAAAAGTCACACTTAAACAAACACTGATTCCGCAATTACAAAAGGGGTGAGTCAAACATAGTGGCAAAGGGTGAATTTTAAATACAAAAAGTATAAGGCATTTTGTCGAATTCGAAGTGTTTTTCTAATGGATGTTTTCGAATATATTATCAGCAAAACGAACATTCACCCATTAATTTTTGGGAGGATTTGGTTGAAGTTTGCGATCTTTGTGATTTTCATGGAAAGGATGTTTTTTAAAAATTCATAGCTTACATCAAACTTTGTAAATTGATAATTGTAAGTAACATATTGTGTTTATTTTTAAATGTTCTTTTTATATAAAAAATATCACTTTAAAAAAAAAAATTTTTCGGCAAATTCTTTATTTTTTTTTTTTGGGTTTTAAAATTAAAAGGCTGAGAATTATCTCGTATTGCTAGGGTATTCCATATTTATGAGTTTAAACAAAATTACGTTTCGTAACCTTAAAAAAGGCACATGAAAAGGCTCTGACGCTAAGACACACGCAAACGACTACACCCGAAAACACGTCTGCACTCGGCTACGGACAAAACGAAAGAGACCAACGTTTTTTACATTAAAAAATATAATGGGCGATATGATTTGCAAAATGAAATTTAAAAAAAAAAAAAAAATACAATAAAAAACTGAATTCCTTTATTCATATTATGAAACGAACACAAATGTATAAATATTTAATGCACATAAGTACACAGGATGACTTGAAATTTAAAAAAAACTGCAATTAAGGATACTTGAAGGAGGGTTAGTACTCACAAAGCACTACACTTAAGTGCATTTGCATAAAATTGCATTTCCGATGGCGCAAAAAATAAGCAATTATTATTTCCGATTACATGTGATTGTGAAAGTGCACGTGTGTGTGTGAAGCTCTTGACATTGAGTGCAGCGAATGAAAGAGTCCTTATGAATACTCATGGCAAAATTTTTGTTGATGTTAATTGAAAATTGATTTTTTTAATTGAACTTTTAGTCATATATTTGCAAAGATCGACTTACATATAAATCTATCAATGCATTTTCTAACACATAATTATGACAAATCAAGGAACGGATTAAAAACACGGCTATAGTGACATATGTTTCGTCTTTCGCCACAAAGACTCATCAGACTATTTTTGTTGTAATTATAATTATATTTATTTTACTAAATTAATTATAATTGAAAAATTGCAAGTTTGAAAACTTTTTGTGTTTTTTTTTTTTTTTCTTGGTTCGACTCACGCCCAGGCCAAAAAAAAAAAAAAAAAAAAAAAAAAAAAAAAAAAAAAAACACAAAAAGTTTTCAAACTTGCAATTTTTCAATTATAATTAATTTAGTAAAATAAATATAATTATAATTACAACAAAAATAGTCTGATGAGTCTTTGTGGCGAAAGACGAAACATATGTCACTATAGCCGTGTTTTTAATCCGTTCCTTGATTTGTCATAATTATGTGTTAGAAAATGCATTGATAGATTTATATGTAAGTCGATCTTTGCAAATATATGACTAAAAGTTCAATTAAAAAAATCAATTTTCTATATATAAAATGTCATTAAGTTACACACTTAAAAATTCTTAAAGTTGATGTTAATTTTTAAAAGAATCCGCTTGCATAGAAGCCAATGATGCGGAACATTTTTTGAAATGGTAATGATATTTCGGTTTGTGATAACACAACTCTCTCTCAAATGCTTAGTAGATACAGTTTTTTGATTCTGGATGATAAGATAGTAAAACTCAAATACCATTCTTATTATTAAATTTTTTCACTATAACTCATCAGGCGTACATTTTAAACTACCCCAAATGTAAAATTTTTGGTTAGTCCAGGACTTTACTATCAGCTATCAGAAGCTTTGTAGCCTTAACTTTTACACTCTGTATAATTTAATTCTTTTGTCTTGTGAGCTTATAGAAAAAAAGTTGATTTAAATCCGAGTGCTTAGTATTTCAAAGTTAGTTAAGATCAGCACAACAATTTGTGGAGGCTTGACGGGCAGGAGACCTTTGCAACATAAGATAGGGAACTGGTCCTTTGGATATATGTTGCAGATTTTATTTTGCAACAAAAAAGTTGACACCAAGTTGATTGCCCCGACTTCTTAACTGAAATCCAGCTTGAGATAAATATTTACAACAGCACACAATTTGTATTAGAAGCAGGCAGGTATTGCACTGCTGCGATTTAGCAACAACAACATTATTGTGTTTGTTGTTGTTGTTGTTTTTGTAATTACATTTGTTGTCCTACCAAACAATAGCGCGCAAATTAAGGGATGCGCCTGCAAATGACAACTGATGGGTTGTACGTTTTCATTTATTGTCTTTTTCCTTCGTCTAGCAGGATAATGCCAGGATGCTTGCTGTGTGCACTGCAAAGCACAGCTTTGATGTAACAAACATAAATAAATTGCGATCGTGTTGATTGATGCAATTCAATGTTCAGTGGAATTAAGGGCGTTGTGGTGTTGAATGCTGTTAAGTGCTCGAGATAAAGCACGAATGGTTTTTATTTTCTTATATAAGATAGAGGAACACATACTTATAAGCGACAAAAAAAATCTCGAAAAAAAATAAAATTTTTACAAATTTTCATAAGTTGTTTTATTGCGCTAAAAAAAAAGACTTAAGTTATAAACTTCTCGATTGTTTTAAATTGTTTTTAATATGCTGGCATATGAGGCAAAAGTTCAACAAAGTCATTTAACAATTTTGCGCCATAAGTATTCAAAAATAACGCACAACAATAATGATAACAACATAACGCAAATTCACTTAGAAGAACGCATTCAAACAATGTGCACTTTTAGCTTTGGCAGCATTTATTTCTATTCACGCGTTGCAAATCAAAGAGCCATTATTTCAAGTGCTGCGCATGCGCAAACTGTAGCACATGTATCATTTTTATTGTCATCAATGCCAAGGGCAATCATTAATGAAGGCAAAATTGTTGCACTCACATACGCTTTGTTTGGAAAGGGTTGCTTTGTTCGAAACCCAACAAAGCAAAGGTGCTTGAAGCGTGTTGATGCCAAAAACAAAAAAGGTTAAATTTTGTTTTCAAATAGAAAAAACAAAAATAAAACATAAATCATAATAATGTGAAAGATTCATTAAAGCAAAAAATGAAAAAAACGTATCGTCTAATTAAAACTATAATGGGAAGTGCTGTCTGAATTTGTGGCATGCGCCACATATGCCACATATAGCTCATTATGCCCACATTCGCTTTATAATAAATTTTATTTCTGTTTGCTACTATTAAGCTAGAACTACATGCAACGCGTCGTCGCTTTGCCGCGTCATGGCTTTTCAAGCGTCTCGTTTTTCGAGTTACATGCCGCGCTTCCTCGCGTCAAAGTTTTTTATGACAACAGCTGATAGTTCACAAATTTGGAAAAAATAAAAACCGTTTGTGTAAAAAAATGGAAGTATCCAGAGGTTTTTCTGATTTTTCGGAGATCACCGAAATAATTTTAATTTTAAATATTTTGTTATTTACTTATATTAGCAGCCAAACAGTTGAAAGAAAAAATACGTTTTGAAATTGAAGAAATTGAAAGGTGTGTTTAATAAGCTTGACGCTAGAAAGCGTAGAAAAAGTTGAAAGTTGCTCAACATTTTGCGTCATATGCTTTTTGACTTTTAACGCGTTGTGTTTTGTAGCTCACTTCATACGTATGTATGGTTTCAACTTTTTCTGACAGAGGCGTGTGCCGCGATAAAGCGACGACGCGTTGCATGTAACTTCACTTTTATCCCTAATAAAACATATTTATTATGATTTTTTATTTCAATTCAATGTTTAAATTTCAGCTGTCTCCAAACTAAATTTTCCCTCACTCTTCCTCACTCACAATTCTTTGGGTCGATTATTGTAATTTTTGTACTGAGGATAGTGCTACTTAATTATTACTCAAATGTATAAAAACCTATTTTAAAAGTCAACTTTTTTCAATGCATTGTCGTACGCATGGTCAGTTTGGTCGTTTTGGAAACACCCATATATGTACATGAGTACAAAGAATATGAATGAGTATTTCTAAAAGTAGAATTTCTTTACAAAATAAGGGAAATTATGCTAAAAAATAAAAAAATTAATGCTCCGAGTGAGCCCGAACTCACGACCATAAAATTATGAGACTTACACGCTGCTTTGTTCGCCGTTTGGCATAAAACTCTTTAATTCTTAATAATTAAGTTAACAACAATTTTGAAGCCACTGTAATAAACACTATAGTGTGGTTTGCGTCACAGCTTTGGTTATTGTATTGACTATTCACAAAACAGTTTACAAAGCTCTGAACAACCAATACCACAGAGTGATATAGAGATAGATGTGCAAAATGCGTGAGCAACATTTGATGTATTTTGAACAGGGACGTGAACCGGTTGAAATAATTGGTCGGTTCGGTTCAGCGGTTCGAACCCTTTTTGCATTTTTGGATTGGTTCGTAAAACGGTTTTTTTTTACTTTGAACCGGAGTTTCGATTCGGTTCAACGGTTCGGGAATTAAAAAAGAAACTATGAATATTTGGTTATTTTTATTCAGTAGCAATCCAAAAGAATACAAAAACATATCGTCGGGTTAAAACTACAACTAGACATCTGCATTTTTATTGTTTCGAGAAAAAAGTTTTTTACGTTTTTTGAATTTGAGATTCGATTAAGGCTATATTAGCCTTATCATGTATGACGAACGAATAAAGTGACTGATTTTCACTCATTAATATCAACTTATTAAAACTTCTTATTAAGAACTTTCTATAACCTAAGCGTTCATTTAAGTTCAAAGAATAAAGTTTGTAAGCATAAACTTCAAATCATCTTTTAACTTGGAGGATATAAGCTGTTGAAAATCAGTAAAACGATTCGTTCGTCATACATGATAAGGCTATTAGAAATTTTCTGCTTTTTATTTTTTATGTAAAATTTCACGAGGACTAAATTTCAAAAAACCGACTAAGCTGAGGCGTATAGCCATTTTTTCTTCATGTTTTTGTATACTTAACACAAAATATCAAAAAATGTAGATGTCTAGTTGTAGTTTTAACCCGATGATATGTGTACTTACATATAATTTATGTCATACGCTAAAAGTACGTAGTAAAAAATTCTTATTTAATAAAAAAATTTAGTTTACAAAAATAAGTTGAGATTAACGAAAAGAATATCTTCTAGCAAGTCCTCGTCAATATTTCCTCGCAGGTCTCCGAGAATAAATTTTAGGACAAAATGCTCTCTCTACCGAAACCTGAGTTTCTGGAACACAAAAAATAATTTGTGCTAATTCAGATAACTCTTTGTCCGGGTAGTTATTCCAAAAGTTCAAAACATCAACATTATTTGAAACGCGCTTTGTATTATCAAAGGATTTGATTTTTTCTTTAATGATTTATTATCAAACTTTGTCTCTTTCTCCCCTATTTCTTTTAAAATTTCATTAATTCCGTCATCGGTACTAAATTTCGAAGATATTGACGTGTCGAGAGTAACCTGAATGCTATTCAGTTTCGATTGATATTAGATTAAAAACATGTATAATAAGTTCAATTGCAAATTTTTTAAGAAAATTTTCATGACTAGAAATTGATTTTTTGTAAATTTCAAGTGGCGAGATATTTGTTCTGGAAATCCTATGTTGTAATTAAAAAGAAAAATGTTATTAAAATTACATACTAGTTTTTGGGGTATGGATCTGTTCTCAAAGTACTGATTTTGTCTTCAAAATGAGCTATAAAATGATCTTGTATAATTTTCCTTTCAACAAATAATATTTTCCTGAAGGCAGGATTCTGTACCTTAACATTTTTAAGTTATGTAGCGTGTAAAAGGTTATTAATTTTATGAGTTTTATTTTTTTTTAGTTGAGAGCAAAGATGGGCGTTGGTTCTTGTTTTAATCATGACCCGTAGGGCTCTACTTAGCAGCGCACTATGGTTTTTTTTGGACTAAAAAGTGCACACAAAAATAATTCACTACAAGGACCCTTTTTTTTAAAAAAAAATCAAATGCAAAATTAAAGGTTATACATTGAGCTATCTGACAAGATGCCCGCTTTTTCTAGCATTTGATCCACAAATTAGGGACAGAGGTCGAAATCTCATAAATTTTAAAAAAAACCGTTTTTCTGTTTAAAAATGTTAGTCGCATTAAACGCAGGAGTGATATATGAAAAAATTTATATGCATTCAATGAAATCAAGCAAGAAAAAATTAATTCATTATAAAAATGGGCAGTGCCACGCCCAAAAAACAAATTCCTGATATCTCCGAAACTATTAGACGCAGATAGATCAGACTCGGTATATTTGTAAAAGGCACAGAGAGAAATTATATTTATTAGAAAAGTGGGCGGTGCCACGCCCCAAAAATATGAAACACACCATATCTTCGAAACTATTTGACCCATGTGGATGAAATTCGGTTTAAATACAAAAGTCATCAAGACAAATAATGTCTGCTGAAAAAATATGTGGCACCACGCCCACAGGCAAAGCTACATGAATGAACTTGTTTCCTGTAGAACAGAGTTTCAATTAATAAGGATATGTTCATTGTTGGGTGTGGTACCGCCCTTTTTTTCAGCAAATATTATTTGACTCACTACTCTTTATATACATATGTGTATACCGAAATTCATTGCTGTAGCTCAAATAGTTTCGGAGATATGATAAGTTTTATATATGTAGGGCGTGGTACCGCCCACTTTTTTAGTGGATATTATTTCTCTCTGTGCCTGTTACAAATATACCGAATCTTATCTTTCTGCGTCCAATAGTTTCGGAGATATAACGAATTTGTTTTTGGGGCGTGGCACCGCCCATTTTCACTTTGAATTAATTTCATCTGAATTGATTTGATTGAATGCACATAAATTTATTCGTATTTCACTCCTGCGTTTAATGCGACTAACATTTTTAAACAGAAAAACCGTTTTTTTCAAAATTTATGAGTTTTCAACCTCTGTCCCTAATTTGTGGATCAAATGCTGGAAAAGCGGGCATCTTTTCACTTTTAATTTTGCATTTGATTTTTTTAAAAAAAAGGGTCCTTGTAGTGAATTATTTTTGTGTGCACTTTTTAGTCCAAAAAAAACCATAGTGCAGCGATGGGCTCGGGCTCTGAAATCGATTGTCATGCGAGCCCGTACCTTACCACAAAACCCTTAATTTAGAAGCCCGTGAGGTTCCGTAAATCACACGAAGGTTTAGAAGCACGAACTTGGAAAGATTTCTGTTATTAAATAAAAATATGGAAAATCATGTCTATGTGAAGTGTTTAGAATGAAAATGGAGTAAGTTAAGTCAAACAAAAGAACTTATTAGATTTGTCCAAAAAGTTAGCAGGCAATGGTATCACCTTTGTTTTTCTCGTTTGAAAAAAAAAAAAAAAAATTTTGCGGGCCCGGGCTTTTTTTCAAGTGCTTGTTTTGTGTTCATTGGCTGGGCCCGTTTCCTCTAGTTGAGCGTAAATATCATTTCGCAAGCTTGCAAAATACTACTATAAATTTTATTTATGAAGATTTTGTTTCTGCTTAAATCCGGGCCCTCCAAGAAACTCCGGGCCTGGGGGGAATCCCCCCCTTACCCCCCCCCCCCTCTCGACAGGCCTGAACTGATGCTATTGTGGTATAGGTAATCTTTTTTTGAAATTTGAAAGGGAACCGTTTGATCAAATTCAGTCAAATTTTTTATGCTGATCAGTGAAGTATTGGCAGCAGAATATTTTTAAATAAAATGTGCGCAATTTCATAAAAAAAGTTATTGAGCAAAATCTGAAAAAAAGTCATAAAAGCTGTTTTCAAAAAGTTGGGAGGTAATGTGGTATGTGTGGTAGGGCAATGTGGTATACTTATACCATATATCCAAATATAAGGTTTGGAAGGTATGAAATAAGTTCATAATAACATTTACATTGGTTCTCAAACTCATAGTTCTTATTAAATAAAATAAACAGCCATCAAATAATGTTAAGAATATCAAGAAATGTTCTTATACCACATTAGCGAAGCCTGACTATACCACAAAAAATGTGAAAAATTACATCGACCACACGCGATTTACGTTTCGTTCAACTGACATCGCAAAATTTGGTTCATGACAGCAACACATCCCAAGTTTTTCATGTTTTCTGACAGGATAAAAGCAGTGACTTTCGCAGGTTCTTTCCCAAATCGGAGATATGCGACCATACCACATAGAAAAACTATACCACAATAGCATCAGTTCCCCTATTACCATATTTAACAAAAGAGGGGAAAATTTGTCTATTGAATATTGGTTGAAACGAGCCTTTGAACCTTTATAAAAAGCGGTTCGGTTTTCGGTTTGGATCAAATATTTGTGAAAATTTCGGTTCGGTTAATGGTTCAGTTAATTAGTAGAAAAAAACGGTTTTCCGGTTTAAAACCGGTTCACGTCCCTGATTTTGAAGATCACTAGAGCAACTCTATCTGGCTCATGGAGAACATTACTTTGGTTACGTTTTTGATAGAAAAAATAAAAAAAAACGGATTTCCACCAACTAATGGGGAAAAATTTTAATATCGGAAAAAAGTTACCTTCGCATTTTATTTTCACGTCCATTTTTCGTAAAGGACATGGCACTCATGATCCGGCGTTACCCACGAAATTTCATCAAAATAGAATATATAATTGCAAGACATGGCGTGCTACACTTTTCAATCGTTAAAAAGTGGGCGTGGCACTAGTTTTATTATGCCCACTTTTGGACTTGTACATGTTATTCACGTTTGACATATACCTACCAAATTTCATCAAAATATCTTGCATAGCTTGTAATATATAACGGGATGTAAAAGAAAGACTCATGGCCTTAATATTTTACTTTTAACGCAACCAGAGATTTTTCTTCAAACATGAAGGGTGTCCCAAAAGAAAGTTAATATATGTTTATCTTCCTGTCTGAACGTAACGAGTTCGATAGGCGCGGTAGGTATGTCAATCGGTGGCCTAGATCTTCGGAATTTAGTCGCTATGGAGCGTTGCGAGAGTTTTACAAAAACTCTGATTTCGGTGACTAAAACGTTTTCTACCATTCTTGTTTTGCTCTGTAGCGAAAAATTTCCCAAGAGTCAGGTCACCTATTGACGTATCCCCCGCACTCCTCGCATTCGTAACGTTACCACAAGAAGCTAAACAAATTGTTACATGACCCTAATTTATCGAACCTAACGTGGTGCACCTCAACTAGCTCACGGTTTCAGGGAGGTTTCTCAACCCGCCACGTTAGGTCGAGGGCTGAACAATAATTTCACTTCCGGTGGAAGGGAAATTTATTTCGCGCCAACTAACAAAAGAAAAACGAACCGAATTTATACA
Source organism: Calliopum simillimum (assembly GCA_951812925.1). Lineage (NCBI taxonomy): Eukaryota > Metazoa > Arthropoda > Insecta > Diptera > Lauxaniidae > Calliopum > Calliopum simillimum. The sequence continues at coordinate 121,314,327 of OX638370.1, read as the reverse complement.
AATCTAATTTTGGATTTTACCCTAGAGAGCTCTTTGGGGACAAACTTTCCTTTACATTAGACTTCCTTTTAATTTTGGATTTACAATCAACCACCCGACGTTTCCCTCGTTACGACCACCAAAAAACACAATTTCTAGGCCACCATTAAATTTGACAAGCAAACTTATCTTCTAACAAATAAAAAAAACTAAAACTAAGGTATCCTAATATAATAACCGGAACTGTTCTTCAACATAAAAAATTAAAATTCTCGCAGATCGCCTGAGCAAAAACAAAACAGTCCACACGAATAAATCTCTCTATTCCTGCACTTCTCCGTTGGAATATGCACTACAAGACCAACACCAAAAACCCAATAGGTGTGGAGCTTCACTCAATCGAATCAACTTCAATCTCGAATTTTCGAACTTTTTCAAAACACCCAGGACGCGATCCAATATAATTCGTAGATTTTCTTTCATACACCCATAACAAAAATTAGGCCAATATGTATAAAATATAAAAGGACTGTGGCCGACTTAGCTGATTTTCCGGAATTTTCTTAAACAGCATCCGTTCATTCACTGCCGCCTGTGCCTTCCTTCTTTTTGGCCAGCCACACTATGAAACACCAAACATAATCAGGAATTTTCCCCTACTTTACTAAATTTCATTTTTACTCACGTCTAAAATATTATTTTCTCCACTTAATTTTCCTGATCCTTGCTCCTTTTTTTTTGGTGCTGCTAAAGCGATTGTTTCCCCTAGCAAAAAAAACTTTATTAACACTTTTTTTTTCTTTTTTCATAAACCCGGTGTCAAATTAATTTACCTTTACTTTTAACAAATTTTATTAAGATCACTTTTTTAATTACAAAAAATCCATATAAGGAACAAAAAAAAACCGTACTTTGCTTAAACAAAATGTTTTAAAATTTTCTATTTAAATATAAGTATATATAAAAAATTTTCGGAACGACACTACTTTTCTCGGCGGCAGCAACTTTACTTTTGAAAACTTTTCGCGGACAAAATCTGTCGTCAAGCCAAAAATTCAATCGCTCTGCAACATTACCAACAAAAAAAAAGAACCGCTTAGCCTAAATATAACATAAATAACTAACAAAAAACTACCTAATATAAAACATAATCTAACACTAACCCAATTACACCCACACTATGACTACCTAACACAAGCAAATTTTCCTTCGGCAGTTTTCATTCTACCAAACCCAATCGCTCCATCGGGAACTTCAGCAACATTCTGGCAGCGACATCGGAAAATTGGTAACACCAACACTGTTTCCTAGTTCGAAAACCCACACTACCGAAATATCCCGAAACTTCGAGTCTGGCAGTGCCGTCCTTTGAAATTGCTCTCAGCAATTTGACGTTTGCCACTTCACAAAAAAACATGACAAACAATTGGCATATAATTTTAAGGTAAGAAAAATATTGTAAATATTAGCTAATAATGATAAACTTTCAATTCTTTTATTACAGGGAATAATGAGACGAAATGCTCCCATGAGCCAACGGCGTTGCTACACCCCCTAGGGACTGATGCATTGGCAGTCTACACTGCCCGCAACCCACAAAGAAAAACATTCGGTAAGTCAGTCTAAACTTTATGCTTTACAATAAATAATTTTCCAATTTTTTTTTTTTTTTTATTCTCATTTAAATTAGACCGATCAACGACTCCCAAGGCTGCACGACAACGACCCCACAATGGATTTGCAACAAAATATGAGATTTCTTTTGAGACACCCTATATTTGGCTGCTTTCTTTAAAAACTCACCTTTGCCGAGCATCGTTTGTCTCTTATCAAAACAAATTATATAGCACTTAAAGTATGATATTAAACATTGAAATGTGTATTTTAATTTAACATTGAAAGAATTAATTCATTTAAGTAACGCAATGCCATACATGACGTCAAATAAACTGACATTGACCCATCTTAAAAATTAAAAACAAACGCAGCAACTCAACCACAAAAAACAACAAAACTTAGAAAATCAATTTCACTTAAGCACAGGTGACAGGACGAAGGACACATTTGAGAATAAAGACCTCAAACAAAGATGAAAGTCAAAAAGAAAAATTAAATAAACAATTAGCAAACGCGGAAGTGAGGAAATCAAACGGAACACCTTGATAGTGCTGCCAAGTTGCAATGCAGCTCAGTTCAGCGTAGTTCAAATCGAATGTTTAAAAATACATAACTACGCATATATAACATGGCATTAAATCAACAGAAAATTTATTGTTGTTGCAAAGTGTTTGAAATTTCTAAAGAAAACAATTTATAGAAATTTATTTCTAATTTAAGTGTAAAAAACACATACACAAAACACAATGCATCCGTAACCTGGAAGTAAAAATTCAATATCAACAACAATCAAAATAAACTCAACTCAAGTACGTTCAGATACAAGATGATATTATTTGCAGTTAGATACGGGAATATGTCGCAGCTGTGTTTGTTGTTATTGTTGTAGTCTAATAATAGCTCAAATTGCATTTATTCAAATGCGAATCGTAGCATTACATAATACTATACATGGTGAAAATAATTTCACTCGGCAGAAGTGCAGAAAATTTTTAAGTGAAAAGTTGGCTAGTAATCGCGGCTGTCGAGCAAATGTTTAAACACTCATATATTTTCGTGTTCAGGGTACTTCCCTGTTAACATTGCTATTGCATGCCCTAAATTATGGCATTTCAGTTTCTGTGTTGCAGAAGTATGCCTCAACATTGACTCAACCTTTCTGCTTCTTCTTCTACTTCTGCTTCCATTCTACTTCAATACTTCTATTTCTTTTTCTACTTCTACTTCAATACTTCTACTCAATACTTCCACTTCAAAACTTCTACTTCATTACTTCAATACTTCTACTTCAATACTTCGACTTCAATACTTCTACCTAATACTTCCACTTCAATACTTCCACTTCCATACTTCTACATCAAAACTTCTACTTCAATACTTCTACTTTAAGAATTTTTTAAGTGTGTTACTTAATGACATTTTATATTGAAATTGATTTTTTATTTAATTGAACTTTTATGACTAAAAGATCGATTTACATATAAATCTATCAATGCATTTTTCTATTTGGGAGAACACGCCCTGATAAGGTGGAAACACCTGCAATCGGTATTGAATTTGTTCCAAAGGAACAACTATACCAAATATCAATAAATAACACAAAAACAACAATTATGATATATCAATACGTATTAACACACAAATAAAACTGGCAAAAAGTCGGCTTCGCAGCCGGGCAAGGCTGGTGCAGTGGTAACGACTTCTGCTACCAACCTGGAGATCCTTGGTTCGTCTCCCGCCCAGACCAAAAACACAAAAAGTTTTCAAACTTGCAATTTTTCAATTATAATTAATTTAGTAAAATAAATATAATTATAATTACAACAAAAATAGTCTGATGAGTCTTTGTGGCGAAAGACGAAACATATGTCACTATAGCCGTGTTTTTAATCCGTTCCTTGATTTGTCATAATTATGTGTTAGAAAAATGCATTGATAGATTTATATGTAAATCGATCTTTGCAAATATATGACTAAAAGTTCAATTCAATACTTCTACTTCAATAATTCCGCTTAGCTTTATCTTTTGCAGCTTACTACTTCTCTACTTTGGTAAAATACATTTTTATATACCTCCTAAAGAAAGAGAACAAACGGAAAGTCATTTTCGATTAATTTGCCAATGCTGATACCGACTCCAATCTCAAAATTGCTCTTAAAGTTCAAAAACCACTATTATATATGGGAAAATCTCACCAAGTGTGACTTTTTGGAAAAGAAAAGAGTTATTTTTCAAACATGTGTCACCCTTTTTGGACCGCGAATTATTAATTCTAGATATATTAGAAGTATTTTTCAGCCAGTGTTACTGACTTTTTTCGATCGCCTCCCACAATATCTTCAAAAATCTCGCATCACGGTGTTTGTGGTCGAATTACTCTGAAACGGATTCACCGATTTTTATGAAATTTCGTATATGTATTTGGTGGGTATGGGAATCGGTTATAAAGTATATTGCATATCGAGATATCGGTCATTTTCGGTTTTTGGACCAAAAAAAAAAGATAATTCCATTTAAATACAAATATCTCAAGAACCAATGTTTGTATTCAAACGTATTATATTTTTGTAGAAAATTATAACCCTCTAAGACCCTTACAAAAGTGTCATTTTGACCCCCCTCACATTTAGGTCAAAATGACCCACATGTGGGGGTTTTAGAGGGTTAAAATTGTCTACAAAAATATTCCTCGTAATGTCCTGCGTAAGTTTACTGAACACATAATAAACCTCAAATGTAAGGATCATATAGTTAAATTCATCGATTTAACACAAGAATGCGCTATTTTTGTATTTTTCATGTACAGTGGATTAAAAAACTTCAAAAATCGATTAAAAAAATCTGACGTGCTGGAGAAAAACGACGTGACACGGGATTTTTTTTAACGCCTACTTTAAGAATTTTTTGGATTTTCTCATGTGTTTTACAAAAAGTTTTAATTATCGAGCAGTTTATTACAAAAAAAACGAAAAAAATAGGGAAAAACGCATTTTGGTAATTTTTCAGTGAATTATATACAACTTTTGCATTTTTCCATGGATTTTGTTAAGTGGTATCTTATTTCTTCACAAATATATTGTCTAGGATACAAAAAAAAAAAAATTATAAAAAAATTATTTCTTCTTGTATAAATCTGCAGTTGACTTTGATTTTTGTTAATTTTTTCGAAAAAAAAAAAAAATGTTTTTTTAGAAATCAATTTATTTTGCCGAAACTAACAAACCAACCAAAAAGTGATGTGGATATCATTTGTAGGTAATTTAATTACCTTTAATATGACATGTAATACATTTGAATACAAACATTAGTTCTTGAGATATTTGTATTTAAATGGAACTATCTTTTTTTTTTTGGTCCGAAAACCGAAAATGACCGATATCTCGAAAACGACACGAAAAAAAAAAAATAATGCAATTTTCGGAATCAACAGAGATTTGGCTGTTGCATAGTGTATTCGGGTGACCTTCGGGTGTCACAGAAAACTATTAGTTAAGGTTTCTTGATAGTTCGTCATATACTTACTTTTTCCCTCTTGTATTCTTCGTTTTGACTATGAAGCCTTCGGGTGACCCAGAAAACTATCAATAAAAACTTGATGAAAGCTTGCCATAGATATTTTCCCTCCAGTGTTCCCAGATATTCTTCGTTTTGACTATGAAGTCTTCGGGTGGTCTTCGGAAACCTTCGTGTATAGCATAAGCAAATTTCCATACCTGATATACACTCATTCCCAATTTTTAGCTCAATTGGCCTAGTAGTTTCTGAGTAATATTGTTTCACACACACACACAATCATTATGTATAAAGATGGATCTTAAAAAATTTTACTTATTACCCATTATTCAAGCATGTACTGGGGGGCGATTTTTTCACATATTAATTGGCCCTAGATCCAATGATTTCGCAAGGTTTGAGACTGTTTTGTACCCCTGGATTGTTTTGCCCCTCAAAATACTATTTCTTTAGACGTAATTTCGCATAAAAAATCGCCATTTGAGCATCTACCTCAAGTGTGTAACCACCGAACCAGAGGTGGCACACCCTTCTAGCTGGCCGGGTCTTTTAGCCATAACATTAAGAAATAATATTTCATGGAGAATATTGCGAAAAAACAATCGCCTCCAGAGCATCATGTTAGAAATCGAAAATTACCAGATTTCGGGTAAAAACCATTCACACAACTTAAGAGACCCTTATCTAGCGTTCTATTAGAGGCACATCAATGAGATGCGGTTTTCTTACGTCTTAACATCCATTTAAAGATCCTGAAATCCCCAAACAATCTGCTGAACCGCCTCAAAAGTTATAGCTCAATAACGGAAGCGGCTTATTCAATTCACACTCAAAATTTGTGGAGGTAGCACACGCATGTTTTTGTATAGAGCATCATCCAATAAATGTCCCAGACATGTTAGAATGGGTGGAAAATACAACTGGTGCTCACTCGGCGAACCAAGACCAGTTCACACCGAAAGTCACACTTGCTGAGATTTCCCCATATATAACATATCTAATGTTTGAGGTTATGCGATAAGGCAAGGATATTTCTAACCATAAAACGTGAAATGATAGTTAAAAGTTCGTCAAATCGAAGCTCTCTGGAGTTAAAATTAGAAATTACGATTACTGTTTTGAAATGGCTAATTTTTTAAAACTTTCGTCAGAATTTATATTATTTCTGAAGAATTTAATTTTGATTTGAACAGGGTTTTTTTCTCCATGTAAGACACCAACTTTTAGACAAATATTTGTTTTAAGTAGCTAATTTTTATTTTTATATTAATGTTCAATTTAAAACTTAAGAAGCAAATTTATCAACATCATAATCAATGAATCGGAAATAACATTTATATGTATTAATATTGAATTGATATGAAAAATGTTGCATTTTGCATTTCGCATATTAATTAAAAAAAACCAACACGACACTCAAGTGCCGATTGTCGAGCGAATGTGAGATTGCTGATTACCCAGTAAGTCATTACCAAGTAATTTGTTGCTTTGCATTGCAATGTTCTTGAAATTTGATTTTGTTTCTGTTTTTTTTTTTTATTGCGGCATTTTGCTTCCTGCCTCAACGCTTACAGACGGGCAGGTCTGAGAGACGCTGACGCCACCCCGTCGTTTAATAAGCGAAGCTTCAATGATTTCCGTTTTGATTGCAATTTTTATAAAGTAATTAATATAACTGTTTAACTGTAATTTATTACTGATGTGTTTGTTTGTGCTGCCGTCGGTATCACTTTAGTTTTTGTAGAGTTAATAGTGCCAACCCAGCGGGAAATACGTAAGTTGTGTACTGAAATGATTTTTCGAGTGAATCAAAAATAATTTATATATTAAGACATAATTATGTCAATAAGTTACTGAACAACTAACAAGCAAGCTGCAAGTATTCGTCAACAAATGCTTAAGGCGTATACTAAAGATTTGGTGGCCTCGCACTATATCAAATGCCGAGCTACATCAAAAATGCAAACAGAAGGCTATAGCAAACGAGATCAAGCTGCGCAAATGGGGATGGATTGGTCACACTCTCCGGAAACCACACAGCGAAGTTTGTCGCCAGGCCCTTGAGTGGAATCCACAAGGCAGTAGAGGACGTGGTAGACCCAAAACCAACTGGAAAAGGTCGTTGGAAAAGGAAATCCAAGAATCGGGAAAATCGTGGCAAGAGATCAAAGTCATCGCAAGGGATCGTGACAAATGGAGAGATTTCATATTGGCCCTATGCTCCTCCTAGGAGTTAAAGGAGAATACATACATGTCAATAAGTAGTAACACTGTGCACGAATCAGAAACAGAATACCTAAATTTTTTGGTGTTTTACCGATTTATATAAATGACATTACTTTTGCTACCTTTATGGACTTATCCCACTCTCGAAAAAAAAACCGGATCTTGGTTCGAAATAAAATTGGCTTTCGATGCAGTTATAAAGCTTGAACTTTAACAAATGTTTAGTTCAAAAAAACTTAGCGATAATGAGGCAATATCATCAAAATTTTATTTTTTGACCACTACAAACAAATAAGACACTGTTAAAAACATAAATTAATTGTTTTTATACGAAATATTTCTGGCTTAAATCGGACTAGCCATTCTCTCTATAGATCAGTTGAAGTGACTTCATACCTAGAAAAACAGTTTTTTTACGAATACGGCAACACTACCAACACAAACGAAAATATCCTTTCACTTTTATTAGCTCAGCACACACCAAGTAATCGAAATATATTTGAATCGTTCAAATAACAATTCTATACTTATGAAACAGAACATTTTTACATTTGACTCATTATTTTCTTTATTAAAGAGTAAATATTTAAAAATTTATGTTATTTACAAATTTAATTTATGAGACTTGCGGCTTTTTTTGATATATATAGTACAGTCAAATTGTACGATGACCTAGAAATAAATGCGCACTGCAATATTTTTTGCTTATGTTTTTAGGACCACTATAGAAGCTTAACGTCAAAAAGGTGACCTCCCCACCCTTGCGCATTAGCTGCCATCTTGAAATATGTTTGATTCAATTCATCTCGTTTCCTGTTGGTCAGACAGAAAAAATTTTGAAGAATTACGGGCAATAAAATTCTACGTTTTATTGATCTGGGACGCGATATCCATAAGTTGATATTTTGAGCGGTAGAGACCGCCAAAGTTACAAAAAAACAGTTTTTTCCATTTGCACCCACTGGGTGTTGATTTTTCAAAAAGTTGTGATAACATAATTCGTAACGCTTGCAAAAACAAGCAAAATAGTGTTTAAATGTAGTGATTAGCTCAATTGGTTCTCGAGTAATTAAGTAGGGTAAGGGATGGAAATATGGACGACGTGGGTAATATGGACCACCCGGTTATTTCACTGCATACATAAGATTTACCGTTATTCATGTTCTAACTTAACGCTAACACCCAAAGCTTACAATAGTGCGATTTTAGCGTTCGGTGAAGTCGCATGCTTCTGTAAAGTTGATTTTTCTAAAAAAAAGGATTAGTGATAATTATTTTCTAGTGAGTATATTTCATCATTTCACTTTAAAGACATCGCGTTTTTAAATAAGTAAATGGTTAATTATATAAAGTCAGTGAGTACTATTTATTATTTATGAACACAAATTAGTTCATTAACCACAAGAGTTTTTGATAAAAAAAACCATTTATTTCACCAACACGTGCTGTGGGTAATATGGACCACCAACGAAAAAAGCCTCAAAAACAAATGTATTTATCATCTTTTTCAGATAAGGAATCTAACTGCAGTTTTCATGACGAGTCTGATGGTCATTATTTGTAATTCGTTAACTAAAAAGGAAAAAAAGATGAAAAATGCATATGATGTAATACCCTTTACTCAGAAGATCGCCGTGGCGAATTTTGAGTTAAATTTATAATCTGATGTCCTTGGAGTCATGAAAAAAGCGCCGGATCTGGAACTGACATTTTTATATGGAATTTCTGTACCAAGTAAACATGTGGGGCAATATGGACTATATAGTCCATATAACACTACACTTTTTTTTGATCTTCATTTTGAGTATTTTCAGTTTTTTAATTTTTTTTCTTTATCCTGATGAAATATTTATCTAAAAGTGAATAAGAATAAAGGTAAATTGTTTCCTTTAATGAATGAAATAAAATTAATTGTTAGGTTTTATGTTTTTTGAGTTTTATTTAAAAAAGAAAGATTGGTGGTCCATATTTCCCTCCCTTACCCTACATATTATGTGATTAATGCTTAGATAAAAAACATAAACAATAAACTTTTCACACGCATTTTATTTTAACTTGTAATAATTCGAGAACCAATTGAGATAATCATTTTATTTATAAACTATTTTGCTTGTTTTTACAAGCGCTAAAAATTTTGTAGTCCCACCATTTTGAAAAATAAACACCCAGTGGGTCAAAATGGAAAAAACCGATTTTTTGTAATTTTGGCGGCCTCTACCGCTCAAAATATCAAGTTATGGATACCGCGTCCCAGATCAAAAATACGTAAAATTTTACTGCCCGTAATTTTTGTTCAAAAATTTTTTCTGCGTGACCAATAGAAAACGAGATAAATCGAATGAAAAATATTTCAAGATGGTGGCTGAAGCGCAGAGGAGGCGAGGTCACCTTTTTGGTTTTAGGTCCAATTTTTTCTAGGTCGTTTTACATTTTACGTACATTTTAGGACATTGTTACTGTACTATAACTCGAGAACCAATTGAGATAATGACTTCATTTTAAAATTATTTTGCTTGTTTTTGCAAGCGCTACAAATTATGTTGTCACAACTTTTTGAAAAATCAACACCCAGTGGGTGCAAATGGAAAAAACAGTTTTTTTGTAACTTTGGCGGTCTCTACCGCTCAAAATATCAACTTATGGATATCGCGTCCCAGATCAAAAAAACCTAGAACTTTATTGCCCGTAAATTTTTTCTGTCCGACCAACAGGAAACGAGATAAATTGAATTAAACATATTTCAAGATGGCAGCTAATGCGCGAGGGTGGGGAGGTCACCTTTTTGACGTTAAGCTTCTATAGTGGTCCTAAAAACATAAGCAAAAAAAATGGCAGTGCGCAAGTATTTCTAGATCTTCATACATTTTTTGACAACTTTAACGTACTATAAGTATCTAAAATATTATACATTAACGGTATTCACGAAGTAGGGCAGCCAGTGTGGCAAAAGGGTAGAAGAGCAAATCTGCTCTAAACAACAACAAAATACATGAAAGAAATTCAGCTACAAGTTAGCTCTTTTGCTACACAAATCCCTTGAGTAAATTTGAATAGCTTTTCTACTACAGCAAAATATGTCAGAATTATGTTGACATTTGTTTTTAAATAAAATAAATTTTTTTTTTTTTTTGCAAATTATAATAAAATGAACCGGCAAAAGGAAAAGTGTAAAGCAGAAAAGACACTAAAAACACTCTTGGACTTTTTTGATTCTTCCGTGGTAGGTATTTTCATAAGTTTTGATTCATTAATTTTGACACTAATATTTTTTTATTTTTAAAAGTAAACAAAATCCAGCTGATTTCGTAGCTCTTTAGCAATGATGCTACAAAGCCGTTCGCTAACTTAGCTCACACTGTGCTTTTTAGCTAGTTTACCATGCCAGCTGCCCTACTTCGTGAATACCACTATTGAATTTTTTTTTTGTTAAAATAATTATGGCAAAAAACAAAATAAAGTCAACGCAAAATGTTGAAAAAATCGAAAATGTTGAAAAATTGAACAAATGTTGAAAAAGCCCTGAAATTGTCGACATAGTTAATAATAAATATGACTTTTTCAACATATTCGTCAATGCATTGAAAGAAAAAAAATTTAAATAACTAAGCAATAAACTCAAAAAAAGGTTGTACACTCAAAATCAAAAACTTGAAAAATGTTGGAAATAGATCTTGGAGAACAACTGCATGCAAGCTGCAATTCCTACTGAGCTTTCAAGAAAGTGAAGAAAAAAGGAAAAATGAAAATGCATTTCACTTTGCATGCAACAGATAAAAAACTGCAAGCTTTGGAAAGCTCTGCTCTGATGTTGTTTGTTTTGTTGTTGCTTTTTTTCCATTGCATTGCCATTTCATTGCAAACGAGCTGCAGCAATTGTTGTTGCTGTCGGTTGCACTTTCTAACACCACGTCGTTGTCGTCGTCGCATTCATCAATTGATGGCAACCAGCTGCGACGGGGGGGGTCTCTCTGTTGTCGACTCTAAGGCCAAGGTCGTGCGTCTAAATGTCTAGAGCGCCGTTTGAGGCCATTGATACCAAATAAAGGAAAAATATATACAACAACAAAAACAACAAACTACACAATTACAGCAACAACAAACACAAATAAATAAAATGAGCATTTCATTACAACAGCAACAACAAAAGCAATGAATGACAAATAACAAATTACTTGAATTGAGGTAAAAACTTTATTTGTCAAGTTGTTTGCACGTCTGTCTGTCCGTCCGTCCGTCTGTCCGTCTGTCCGTCTGTTTGTTTATTTCTTTGTTTTTTGTAAATTGTGTGAATTTATTTAACGCTCGAGTAGAAATTAATCATTTTTTCAATTCGTTTAGCTGCATTTTTACTTAATTATTGTAATTAATTAAATGTGTTAAAACGTGCACTTTTGCACACACATGCACGCTATACATTTGGGATCGAATTTGGAATTGTGATTTGCAATTAAGCTTAATACTTACGATTTTGGGAATATTTGGGAATAAAGTTAGAGTCGTAAAGTTCGCGGGGAAGATATCAACAGCAATCTTCTTGGAGTCAAAGAAAAAGCGTTGTTATAACCAATCGATTCGTCGAATCCATTAGAACAATGGGAACCCTTTCCCAACAGAGAAAGAGTAGTGGCAGGTATGAAAAAGTATATATATTCTTGATCAGCGTCACCTCCAAAATCGATTTAACAATGTCCGTCTGTCTGTCTGTCTGTCCGTTGAAACCAATATAAAGCTTATTAGCTGAAAAAACTTTTATAAATTTGCATTGAAAAATGTCATGCGATAAAATTTATTGATATAAAATCGTATGAGTTGAAAACTAACATAAAATCAATATTTCATGTTTTTCGAAATATAATTACTTAACACAATTTGATGTTCATATTTAAGAGCTTTTTGATTTTGGGGAAAGGGAAAAAGTGTTCATATTTAAGGGTGTTTATATTTTGGGATATTAATATTATCTCGAGTGCACTGTATATTTAAAATCATGACAGCCAAGCAATTGCATACATCTTGCGAAAGTTTAAAGCGAGAAATTAAAAAATATTTCTTTCTGATGGATTTTTTCCTCTCTATATATTTCACAAATTTCATTAGACAAATATGTAATGCGATAAATGCATCATGCGATAAAAGTATCAAGCGATAAACGTACCATGCTATAAAAATTACATGCAATAAAATGGTTACTAACTGAAAAAACTTTTTATGGTTTTACATTGAAAAATGTCATGCGATAAAATTTATTGGCATAAAATCGCGTAAGATAAAAAAGCATAAAATCAATATTTTATGTTTTCGAAATATAAATAATAAAATTTTTCTGTACATTTCTGCTGGATGCCATATGCTTAAGGAGTGACGTTTTCAGAAAGTTACTTTGTTAGAATTGTGCGAAGATCTTTTATTGAAAATTTTATGTTTCTTGAAAAATTATTTGGCAGAAATAATGATTTCAAGTTGGCAAATCAGGAAAATATAATTCTTTGGTATGAAAAATCAAATAAATTAATTATTGTGCCGCCAACTCATATGTCGTAATTTTTATTGCTCTGTTAAATTTTGAATAAAAATTAATAATTTTTTTTAATAAGAATTTCGCTATACAGTGCGTTATTTTTTGTTTCGTTGTTGTTGTTGTTGTTTATTAACTAATTGCTCTTAAATTCTAAGCAATTTTGCGTGTTTTGTGTTGCTCTGACAGTTGTCACAAATAAACAAAAAAAAAAAAAAAAACAGATACAACGACAACAACAATCAATGCAACCATTACAACAACATGCACTTAATGTATGTAGGTCTTAGTCAAGGATATTTTGTATGTTTGTTTATGACTATGGTATATATATGTATGACTGTTGTTGTTGTTTATTTGCGATTTTTTTTTTGCCAGACGCACGCAATTGAGTGATTTTTTCAAATTGACTTTGATAATTAAATTCATAAAAATAACTGAAAATGCATTGACCTTGGCTTTTACGTTACGACATGCGCAAGTGTTATTGCACAAATTATATTTTTACAGAAATTGAAATTATTAAAAACATGATCATTTTTACATAAAAACTAGATGTCTCTCATCCCTCTACGTCAAATAGTTTCAGAGATATGATGGATTTACCTCTGCTTAGATTAGTTAATCATATTGGTCCCTATCGTAAATAAATACGCAAATAAATTTGCAATCGCAAAAAAAAATTTTCTGGTAGGAAAAAATTCGGCAATAGTTTGGGACGAAATTTTTTCAGCTTATAAAAAAAGGATCAAATCGATCTTGTATCGAACCTTTCCTTCGTTAGCCGGAGTGTAGCCGTCGGCGTCCAGGGTTCACTACAAAATTTATATTTCCAAAGAAAACACAGCTTTTCCGAAACATTATAATTCATTTTATTCACTAAACCTATGCGGCGATCACCAAGAGAAAGAAAGTATCTCCAACAGAAAATACTTTCATTGACTTTAAGTAATGGTGGCCGCCAGCCCCTTGCGTTAGTTTCTGAAGTAATGTTCGTTGGGGTGCGTTCAGAGTTCTTTGATGAAGCAATATTCAGTTGGTTGCAACTTGCAAGCTTAGTTGGCCGACAGTTTGAACATCCGTGTTTTATTCGCATACTCACTTAGTTAAGGGAACTTTTGTTAATTTCTTAAGATTAATCTAGCCCAGGATAAAATAATTATGTCTAATCATTTAAATTAATGTTAAATATATGAATACAATGAGCTTTTCATGTGTTGGTCATGTGTCGGTTGCCGGTTGAATAAAATTTGCATGGTTAAGTCGCATGTGTTATCCTATATTGGTTGGCCGTTGGACAAAAGTTACATGATAATTGGTTGGTTGTAAGTTCGGTTGGTCGGGTGGTTGGTTGGTTGATTGATGGGTTGGTTGGTTAGCTGTTTGGTTGATTGGATGGTTGGTTGGACTTTCATTCAACATGTATGTTTAAGCGGTGGTGTGTGAGCAAATAAGTTTATGTGATATGCATCATCACAAACTTGATAGAAACACAAAAAGCGGAATGCTTAATTTTCATATGATCCTTTAAAATATAAATCGCAAGGTCTATGGCACACTTTAAACATGCTATTTTTTCCACAGAGGTATTGATTTTGGAATGTTATAAAATTATTAACTATCTCCGGGCTCAAGCACGCTCAGAAAACCAAACAAATTTTATTACATTTTATTTTAATGATATTTTCATAATTTTTATGTTTTCGCACCACTCTAATATACACATAAATTTCATGGAATTACATGTGTGCTTGTGTGTGCGTATATTATCCCAACAGAAAATTTCGATGCGCATCCCCAAGATGCAATAGCGATGCGCGTCCTTCTCGTATCTAAAGAGCTGATTTGTATGCGCATATTTTCTGCGCTATAGGTAGCGAGAGCGAAGCGCATCCAAAGAGCATTTCTGAATGCGAGAGCGATGCGCATCCAAAGAGCATTTCTGGTAGCGAGAGCGATGCGCATCCAAAGAGCATTTCTGGATGCGAAAGCGATGCGCATCCAAAGAGCATTTCTGGTAGCGAGAACGAAGCGCTTTCGGTCACGTATTAACGTACAAAACAAAATATATCAATAAGTCGTCTTCGTAATAGCGCGATGATAGAGCAGTGGTCTAGCGACTGGCACTGCGATTGAGAGTTGTAGCAACCGTGAGGTCCTCGGTTCAACTCCGGCCCAGACCTTACACAAAAGTTTTCAACTTGCAATTTTTCAATTAGAATTAATTTAGTAAAATTAAAATAATAAAAATAATAAAAAAAAAAATAATAGTCTGATGTGTCTTTGACGAAAGACGTAAAATTTCAATTAAAAATTAATTTTTTTAAATATTTTTATTGTCATCCAAAAAGCATCCAAAGAGCATTTCTGAATGCGAGAGCGATGCGCTTCCAAAGAGCATTTCTGGTAGCGAGAGCGATGCGCATCCAAACAGCAGTTCTGGATGCGAGAGCGATGCGCATCCAAAGAGCATTTCTGGTAGCGAGAGCGAAGCGCTTCGTTCCAATGACATGCCAATGTTAATTTCAGCGCTTTTGGCAACGAGAGAGATGCGCTTCACTGCTGCTTTAGAGCGCTTCAGAAGCGCTATTGATGCGCTCCATTCCCCATTGGGATATCTCTGAAGGTTGCATTAAAAATGCAAATACAATTTTTAGAAATTGATAACAAATTTATGCATGCGACGGCAACAACAACAACAGCAACAATACACCAGATACTCAAATAAATTGCAAGGGTATCACGTGAATATTTAGGTCTAGTTTGCAGCCCACATTTTTGTGTATTTTAATAATTTTTAATTCAAAAACTTCTATCTCCATTTTATTTAATTGGAAACAATAATTCGCAGTATATAACGCGTTCTTTTTTTTTTTTTTTTGCTTCAAGGTATTTGATAGTCAATTATATTACACGACATTTTTAAATTATATTACAAAAATATTTAATTTAATTTTTACACACACACTGAAATTTTTACATTACATTAATTGCCCATTTGACACTTTGAAGGTCACCTAATTGACAATTGAAGCGTTTTGCTCATTAAAATCGCAATTTTAATAATTTGATGTTTTCAGTTAGCGAACAATAAATAGTTATAGAAATTTTACATTATTTTCTGTTAAAACTATTCCATTCTTTTATGAAAAATATACGCCATAAAAACTTTTCATAAAATTGCATCTTTAATTTCAGAATCGCTTCCTGACATGTCTGTACTCACAGCTTGTTTCTTTATAAAATTATAAAGACGATAACTAAACTTAGTCTTTTATTACAAAAACCGAATCATATCAAATCAGTATTAACAACCTTGATGGAGCAAAAAAGCCAACTGATACCTAAAGGCTTAACAAGCAAGAAATTGCAATAATAAACTACGTGATCTTCATTATGGTCGATTCTTGAAAGAAAAGAAAAAATCCCACGCAACATCACTACGATTACTTAACAACTAACCGGTTCGAGCCAAAAATAGGTCAAGAGAACGATACAGAAGAGAACCCAAAAAAAAAAATATGAAATGAAAACGAAATTATTTTTAACATCAGAACATTCGGCATCGCAGACAGGTACACAATTGCAACATAATGATGTGTGCGCCTTAATCCAGCGCAATTCCAAGCGAAGGGCAACCTTGATGTATATAGCATCCTTTTGAACGCATTCACCTGCGGTTCTTCCGGTTCTTCCTCGAAGCAATAAATGTTTAAAGGTATGGTGGGGCAATGCTGCAAATGCCAAGATTATCAACAGCAAAAATGGATGGAGATGCCTGAAAAGACCATCTGTTCACATTTCGTTGAAAATGTGGACATGCTGTGTGTTGACGACCGCAAAAAATGATGAAAAATTTTAATAAGAAACTTTTAATTTTTCATTTTATTGTTACTCATACGACATGCTGCACGTGATTACGAAATAATTTTGAAATAAGTATGTATTATGAAAAATTATTCAATTGTTTCACCTATTTTCGATAAAATCTTTCTCTCAATCTCCACAGAGCTTTGACGTTTTTTATAGCAATACGAGTGGCAAGTGCTGCTGTCATCTGCCTAATTTCCGACGCTTTGTTAAAATTGAGGTTCAGACCCTCTTCACCGCCTATATTAATGAAGATTTGGTCGTTCATTAAGAATTTGGAATAGACGATAAAAACTGATTCCTCACTCTCTTAACAAACGACCAAAAGCTTTTATGTATGTACTACCTTTCGGCATTCTCTTGCATATATCAAGATCGTGAAAATTTTTTTTTTGCGCTGAATCGTAGAATTTTCCTTGTGTAATGAATCAAATTTGCATGTAATTAACTTTTAACCTCAAATATCTCGAAAACCAGACTGTAAAATGACTGATCACTGTGCTCAGCTTACTTAATTTGTGTTTACTGCCCAGGAACCATCAATGTTAGAAATAGCGACCATGAAATAAGACACCTTTTTTATTGAACTGTTATAAAACCAGAATTTAGAGAGATTTTTAATGGAACAAATCACAGTTTATTCTATTCCGTTCCATTTTAAGAAAATACTATTAAGTGCCAAATCACCCGAGATTGAGGGTGCTATGGCTGTTGAATTATTTCGTATAAGATGAACATGTTTGATGTGACCAAATACGACACATGAAGCATAAGATCGAAGCGTTTATAGGTCTTATTTTTTGGAATCACGGAAACGCATTCCTTGCATTATCTTGCATATTATCGTGCCGTTATTTCCTTGTATTCGGCTTAGAGCTTATTGAAGTCGTTGGTACATGCAAGATTTCACCTAACACCATTTCTGGCATGATATCACTCGAATTCAAAGTTTACGCAGAGAAAAACCACAATCATATCACCATATCAACCACATTAATTGGGTGCCATTTCTCTTTTTTGATACATATCGAATAAAAATACCACAAAACGAATAAATACATGGGTTCACTCGCGATCGTAGTCATTCGAAAACGAAACAGAATTGACTGTTGGTTTTGATATATGCAACATATAAATGCATCAAATACTCACCGTTCTGTTGTCTCTCGAAAAAAAAATCAGCCCAGAAACAAATAATTATAGCAACTGCAGCTAAACGAACTATTTGCCAACTGAATGAAATTTTGTCCACTTTTGAATGCTACGAAAGCTACCAATATTGAAATTGAAAGTGGTGCCATATCAACTGGGGGTGCCATATTACCCCAACTGAATTAAATTTTGTCCACTTTTGAATACTACGAAAGCTACCAATATTTAAATTGAAAAGGGTGCCATATCAACTGGGGGTGCCATATTACCCCATGTATCGCGGGCTTACCCTCTTATTATCTTGGATATTCTGTCTCCGCAAATACAGGGTAGCTGATACGAAGTGTTGCCAATTCAAAAGACTATATTTTTAGTTTCCATGCACAGATTTTATTGATTAAACGCTATAATTGTTGGGAAATGTTAAAATTTTAAGAATCTACTTGAGATTTTCGATATGGCCACCTTTGGCCTTAACTATGGCCCGTAGACGGTCGAAGAACGAGTCGCATGCTGCTCGAATTTGATTTTAAGGAAGTTTGCGCCATTCTCGTTCAAGGGCCACTTTTAGCGCATCAACACTCTCGTATTTTTTAGTCAAGACCTTCCTGTCCAACATACCCCAGATTGAGAAATCCAGCGGATTCGCATCAGGCGAATTTGAGAGCCATTGTTGAGCAGAAATGTAGCTAGGAACGTTTTTTCTAACCATTCTTGATTCACTCGAGCTTTTTGTGACGGTGCCGAGTCTTGTTGGAATGTCCATGGCTTGCGACCGAAATGTTTGCGTGCCCACGGTAGTAAAGCACCCTCCAACACTGATTCACGATACACCTGGGCGTTTACTTTGACGCCAGCGGCCAAAAAAACGAGTGGTGAGCGCCCATCAGCAGTCACTGCAGCCCAAACCATCACATGCGGTGGTGCCTGCGTCCTGGTGGCCAAACGAACATTCAAATTTTCGTAGGACCTCTCTGTCAAGTAAACCCGATCATTTTGTTTGTTTTCATATTGCTGGATACAGTAATTTTTCTCATCAGGAGTGAGATCATGCGCCTTTTGGAACTTGAGGGCCTTTAGTCTGAGCTTTTTTGACAATATGTGTTGCATTCGTTCACGCGATATTTCCAGCTCGGCAGCCATTTGTCTGCCACTGCGTCTCGGATTTCGCTCAATTCTGGCCTTCACCTTTCGAACCATTTCTGGTGATGTTGCAGTTATTTCCCGACCACCACCATGTCGTTTGGCAACGCTGCCGGTACCATTGTAACGTGTTATGGTCCGATACACAAACATTTTATTCACTTTTAAATGTTTCAGCTCACGAACAATTGCTGGTTGCGATTTTCCAGCCAAATAAAGAGCAATCACACTTTTACGTTTGAATTCCATTTCGAAAATTTTTTATTTTCAATAAATTGACGCGCAAATGCTTCTGGTTACTTGTTGACAATAGAATGAACTAACATCATGCCAATTTTTAGACAGCTGTCATGTTCCATCTGTCAGATAAGTCTATCTAAAGTTGGTAACAGTTCGAATCAGCCACCCTGTAGTATCAATTACCACTACTTAAAGAGAAAGACCCACTTCTTAAAAAGGGGATAACTAAATAAAATTCAAAATTTCATATGCCATGCATTTCGGTGAAATTTATGCCATTCATAACCATGGTTTGAAATTAGTGCATAACGACCCGCTGATACCATACAATAATATCTTGTGCAGCAGATTATGCAACATCAAAGCCGAAAACCAGACAATGTGGAACCTTGAAAACTCCCATACACTTTGCAACAAATTCAACATGTATTTACACAGGTTCCTACATATACGAGATGTACGTTTATCGACAAAAAAAAAAAAAAAAAACGTATAAAGTTGTTTTCAACACTTGCAGCTTAACGCGAGTATTCTAAAAGCTTGTTAAAAAAAGGAGTTACCAACATGTTGAACAGGTAGTTAATGACGAGAAGATGACGACGACAGCAAAGAGGGCAAAATGCACAAGTTGCCAAAAAATTACAGGTGATTGACTTAAGCTGACCTTTCCAACGCCTACTTTTTGTTGTTGTATTTTTACGCTTCTTCCTTGGCGTTGCAGCAAAAGTGAATTTTCGCTGTTGTTGGTTTTCAAAGCAGACAATTGCATTTAATTTAAGTTTTTAAGTATGGCATTTACATTTTTAAATTACATATAAAAAATTACTTAATAAAGCTGTATTTTTCGCGTTCCATTGTGTAAATATTTAGATTAATGAGCATTTTGACATGTAACAATATAATTAGGGGTTTTATTATCTTTTCGATGAAAGAAGATACTTAGATAAGGTCAAATTTTGTTAAGGTCTTAAAGGGTTTGTTGTCAACTGAAGGCTTCTACTTGCATTTAGATTAAAGAGAAAGGCTAGTGAGGCAAGGTGTTTAATAAATAAATCATGGTAAAAATATTGAGTAGAATAGAAAAGTAGAGGACGAGTTTCGAATTGTATTGAATTTTTAAATGAATGTCCTAAAATATCGACAAATTGAATAAGAGCCGAGAATCGTAAAAACCTCATATCAAAAATTCGACCTCGAAGTTCAATAAACTGTAAAAAAAACAGAAATTTATATGCAACATTACATAAAAGTGCATTGTAACATTGTTAACTAGTTGAATTATATAAAGTTGACATATCAAAAAGTTCAAACTACACGGAGAAAAATCTGTGTCATAATTTTTACTCCACTTCATCATATAGGTCAGTGGTGTATAGGTCTAACAAGTTTGTAATTGTACGTAAAAAATAATATTTTCTATCTATCACGCGGACAGACCCTGGTTCGAGTCCTATTTCCTTTTTTTTTTTTTTTTTTTTTGAACTTTACAGTTCTTGTATGGTTCGTTTTTGTTTTGAACTTTAATGTTCTTATATGGTTCGTATTTTTTTTTTTTTTTTTCTGAACTTTACAGTTTTTGTATGGTTGTTTTTTTAACAATTTTACAATTCTTGTAAGGTAATATCACATTATTTTTTTTTTTTTAAATAACTATACGGTAAGGTGATTCGAAACATCTTGATTGACTATAACAGTAAAGTATAATTTACTTTATGGGGGAGTTGTCTCTATTCTGACTTTAAATTCTAGTAAAATTTTTTAGAAATAATTTATTACAAACTATTCTTTTTTCTCCGTGTATTAACTAGATAAAAATTTTGTGTTTAATGGTTACTTTCAGTTTTCAATAAAATATTTCATTTGCTCATTTACTGCAAACAGGTAGATTTTAATCGCCCCAATGATTGCCATCTTTGAAACACCAGTAGTAAAGTGCATTTATTTTAGTGTGCCAGTACCATAATCTTTAGAGCGGATTTCAATAAAATATTGGCACCTTAGCGTTAAACAATTCTTTGCGCACTCAATGGCCGATTTGTTTTGTTTGTATTCAGTAGATACTTAGGGGTAAGTGGGGCCGATTTTCGTAAATTACTGCGAACATTTGACATTCCCAGGCAAAAAAAAAAATAAAAAAATTTCAAATACAATATACATAGTATATCTGCAGGGTATCGCATAAGGTTGCAAAGCTTCTGCGAGGTGATAGAGGTGGCTTAGACTAACAAAAAACTGCATAGTGGGGGTCTAAAATGTACCCGTAAAGAGTTATAGGGTTAAAACTGATATTCTGAGTTATTGTAGAACAAAAATTTCATGAGTCACCCTATCCTTTTTGGTAAAACATTTTTATGGGAAACTTAAAGCTAATTGTATGAGCTTTCTAGGGGTGTATTTCGTTCATAGGGTTTACGAGGATTTCGCAAAGTTCTATACCTTTAAAGTTGATGTTTTAAATTTATTTTCCTAGTTTTTGACTTAGCCGGGCATTTTGGTATAAAAAGGTCTGATTAACATATCTTTTTTAATTTGTTTAATTCGGTAGTGCCTTTGTTGTACCAATTTTTGAATTTGGGGTCAGAAAAAAATACTTTTCTAAGTAACACACGGCATGCGTTGCGTTGCATATAATGTGCGCGCTTCTCTTTACCTACTGGAGCCTTTAAACGGATTGTTCTTGAAAACTATTTTTGTCTTTTTTTTTTTCCTTTTTTAAATTTGGAATATCAACTTTAAAGATCTAGAACTTTGTGACATCGTTTTAAACCTAATAAACCAAATACACTTTTTGAAAGCTCATACGATTAGCTTGAAGTTTTCTTTAAAAAAATTTTTCTCTAAAACGATAAGGTGACCCAAGAAAATGTTTTTCCCTGTAACTCCTTAGGGGTACATTTGAAACCCCTCCTCAGGTGGAATTTTTGTAAGTCTAGGCCTCCTGTATCAGTCACAGAAGCTACGTAACCTTATGCGTTACACCCTATAAGCACATAAAATATATTACTCGAGATTAAAAGTCGAAAAAGATCTATTAAAGTTCATGACGTTTCTTACAATAAAATTAGGCTTGTTCATACGTTTCAACTTCTTGGCATCTAGGAAATGTTCACACCAACAGCAAAGGCAAATCTACTTTTAAGTTACATATTCCCCACTTTACCCTACTTATAATTTTGTATTGCCATTCGTTTTCATTAAACTGATGGCAGAGGCATAAACAGCGTTTTCATTGCACTTTAATATGACGATTGCAGCATATTGCGGCAGCACTGCGCATGCGTGACGTAAACCGTTGTATGCGTTCAATGGCGGCAGGTACTCGTATCAAATGCATTAGATCGTAAGACAGTCGTACCGGATTAGAATGGTCCAGTCAGCATACCGCCTGAATAAGCAACATTTGAAGGGAAATACGTTTAGTTAGAAATGGCATTATTGATACAAAAATATCGTTAGTTTTAGAAATCGATGAAAATTTGGTTACGGTATGAACTTGGTACGGTTGAGCTATACTAAGGTATATCGGCTTTTAGTTATGTCTTTGGAATATACAAGCAATTTAGATACGCCTAGGGGTAAGTTTGAGCCCAATATGACAAATAAATCATAAATCTATGTCTCACACTCATGGTAAATACAATTTAAAATCCAAAATATCAGATTTTATTTAAAAAAAAAAAACTACGAGCAAAGTTGCTTTGGTAACTTTAGGACTAGAATGTTCAAACAAATGTTCTGAATCCAGCTTTTTTGTTTTTATACCCTACACCCAGGGTATACTCACTTTGTCCTTCTGTTTGTAACGCAGAGAAGGATATAGAAAAGTATATATATTCTAGATCAGCGTCACCTCCTGAGTCGATATAGTCATGTCTGTCTGGCTGGGTGGCTGGCTGAGTAGCTGGCTGGGTGGTTAGCTGTGCGTGGAAATACATTTTTTGGAAAAACTGAGCAAGTCGTCACAGTTTGCTCGTGGAAGTGAAAATCAGCGAAATCAGTCAACGGACACGCCTACCGCCCATACAAAAATATATTCAAAATGCAACTTAAGGAGTATTGTTCAAGACAATTCAACCCAAATACACATTAATACTATGAATTATCAGCGCAAGCTCTGGGCACAAACTGGGCGGATTCGGACAAGAGGGCGTGGTATCTCCCATATAAGCAAAAGCTTCAAAACGCTATACTGAAAGCGTTTTTTGAGATAATCAATGCAAATTTTACTCAGACACTAAGAACTATAAATGCAAGCTCTCAGCAAAAACTGGGTGAAATTAGAATAGAGGTCGTGGCACCACCCATATAAGCAAAATTTTCAAAATACTGCAGTGTAGGGTATTTAATGTTTGGCCGGGCCAAAGGTTGCATTCTTACTATTGTAGTTACCGATTCTATCGATTCTCTCCTGTTGGCTCTAACTTTAATTTGCGTATGTACGTTTTTCATATGTAAAGATTTACATATGTTTGTTGTACAATGTGGCCCAAGAGTTTTGCTTAGGCCTATGCAATCACTTTTTTTTCTTTTGGTGTTAAATATATTGTTGTTATTGTTAAATTCAAAAAATGGGGCTTGGTTTTTATTTTCACATAGCCTGCGGTCCCGATATTGACTGTTGACAACATGGTAAATGGTCATCGGTTCACTAAAGGTTCGATGCAAACTTATGATTGCAATGGGCGAATGATTTTTTTTTTTTTTTTGCATTCGGTTGCTGATGCCTATTAAAAACTTAAATTTGAAAACAACAACAACAAAAAAAAGCGTGACAAATGTTATGACAACATTTTAGTGCCCATTTAAATGGGCATATGAAAGTGATAAAATTTAAAAATAAAAAAAAAACTTAAATTTAAACAACATTTTAATTGCTGCCATCAAATGAGGCCAAAAATGTGCCTACGAAAAGAACGAACATTTATTTTAGCAAAAATTTTTATTGTGAACCAGACCGCAATAGTGCTATTGTTGTTGTTCTTGTCATTTTTGTTATAGCAATTTAGACCACATTGGGCTGGGCCGAGTAAGCCTTGTGTATGTATGCAGACAGCATTTGACGACTTTGCGCATGCGTGCAATACAGCGTCGGGCGCACAGTGATCGCAAATAACGCGTATGTTGGCAGTTAATTGAACACTTTAGTATAAAAACTCCATTTATAAAAAATCAAATTAATAATTTTTAAAAAAATTTTGTGATTTTTCCGCATCACTGTGTTGCGAGTGCGAGTGGGTTGCTGTGTGCGATGGCCTGAAAATAATTTTGCGCTTAATTTGCCCAAATCCTTGAGTTGAAGTTGTAATCGAAATGTTGCCGGTGTACATTGTCAGAATTTGGTCGCAAGCCGGTTTTGTTTTTTGGGGAAAGAATGAATTTAGTTTGCTGTTGCACGCACATTGCGCATGCGTAGCAAATTTGCGCGTTTATAACTTTTTGTGGAAAAAAAAATGCTGCCGCATTCACATAATCAGATTTTTTTTGGCAGTAGGTTTTCTTAACTTGGTCAACAACATTTTTGTCATAATTTATGCGGAAAGATTTGAAAAGTAGTTGAATTTAATTTGGATTTCGACAAAAAAAAAACGATCCTATAATTAACTAATTTTTGATTTTAAGCCTATAGAATATTGAATACCAGCTTTTTGACTTCTGATGATAATATTTTCATATAAATTTCGTTATATCCGTTTATGCGTACAGCTTTTCTTGTTTGCCTCGGATTCACGTATTCAAAATACGTTAATGAACTCTAAAATACACTATACGAGTAAACTACTTTCAAAATAATTCTTTGAAATCAAGAACAAATTAATATGCTCGAACAAGTGCATTCATTTTACTGATGCAAAAGCCAGTTTATTTATTGCACACATTGACGTGAAAACATTAATTTTATTGGCAATGAAAAGTTTTGTAAAATAAACAGAAAAATATTACAGAGTTCAAAGAACCTTCTCTAAATTATTGAATTCATAATTTTGCTCAATCAACTTTGGTATTCCAGAATCATGTTCTTCAAAATAAACAATGCTTAAACTTTAAACTAAAGACATATTATTATTTACATATTAGCCTCCAAGCAATGATGTATCAAATGCATTGTTGATTTGCGCTAACTCTTCGTTGTGTTTATGTAAAGCACCAATAAAAACAAAAAATTTATTGAAAGGCTGGTATGCGTTACTAGTTTCGGGACCTAACACAGGTCAATTTCTCTTCAGACGCATTTGCTGACATCGAAAAGTACTTTCGTGCAGCATTCTTCATATATTAAACTTTTAACATAGATTTGATGAGAATTACAGCAAAAACAAAACAGGGGAAAAACTAAAAAATTTAGTTTTTACTTATTTATAGAGTCCGACCGATTAATCGGCTTCGGCTTCGGCCAGATTCGGCCAAAAAAACGCCTTCGGCCTGACATTCGGCCTTCGGCCTAAAATAAGCCGAAGGTTTGGCCGAAGCCGAATGTTTGTAACTTTAATTAAAAAAGAAATTATTTCTTCTTAAACAAAAATGTTAAAAAGTCAAAATACTACTAAGACAGAAATTTTGAAATTTCTGCATCAAAATTATGCTAAAAAAAATATAACAGATAATATGTTTATCGAAATTGAAGGATCTACACCTTCCTGTTCAAATTCAGCCGCTTCCAATGGAAACCAAAACCCAAAAGATGATCTGTGGGATTCGCACGATAAAATGCCTTTGACTGGGACCGAGGAAGCAGCTTCTGACCACGTTCGTTTGCCTTTTGAGGAACAATTAGCTTGTTATTTAAAGGAACCTTTGCAGTTGAGGACCACGGATATATATCATTATTGGGCCTGCAGTCCATATATTCATTTACGACCAGTATCCCAAAAATTTTTGTCAGCTCCTCCTACAAGTGTCCCAAGTGAACAATTGTTCAGTGCTGCGGGTCAAATATATGCTGACCGAAGAGCCAATCTACATGGAGAAAATGCAGAAGAACTGCTGTTTCTAGCTTACAACATTAGGTTATTTAATTTTTATTATTTACTATTTATTTTTATTTAAGAACTAATAAAAAAAAGTAGTACAAAAAATAAGTGTTACAAATATAATGGAACCTTCGGCTTCGGCCGAAGGTTATAAAAAAACCGATTAATCGGCTTCGGCTTCGGCTTCGGCCAAAAAGTCACCTTCGGTCGGACACTACTTATTTATAATTACATATGTTTGTATGTTCATATGTACTTAGATATAAAAATTTCAAAGTTTATAAATTGTGCAAATAAATAGAACAAAGACAAAGCCAAAGTAGACTCACAGACCACGCGCGTCATCGTTTTATCACAAAACGTGCTTAACGTTCAACTTAAGTAAGAGCAACTTTCAACTTTTTTCTAGGAGAGTGGTGTGTCCTGTTAAAATTCTTAAGTAAAGTTTGACGTGTGGAAGTGCATTATGGAATTCAAAAAATCTGCGAATCGTAAAAAGTCATGTCTTAGTAAAGCAATGACGCTTCCCAGTGTGCCAGACGGTGCAAATCTCCGCTTTTTTATCAGTTCCAAAAAAAAAAAAACGATTCGCTTTTTTTTTGGGAATCTCTCCCGCCAACGGATCAGCAACGGATCCGTAACGGGTAAAAAAGCGAAGATATGAACCGTCTGGCACAACCGGATTTTCCACAACGTTATAATTCACTTAACCTATGTGACGACCACCAACAGAAAGTAAGTTAATTTAAGGGTAACTTTGTTAGTAATTAGTTATTAAATATGGGTTAATATATATTTAACTAGTAAAAAGCACCTCCCATATAAGCAAAAGTTTCAAAATGCTATACTGAAAACTTTTTTTGAGATAGTTAAACTAAATTTCGCTCAAATACTTACTAAGTATGTAATATAATTGCACGCTCTGAGCTAAAACAAGACGAACTCGAACAAGAGGGCGTGGCACCTCCCATATAAGCAAAAGCTGCAAAACGTTATACTGAAAATGTTTTTTGACATAATCCAAACCAAATTTTACTCAGATAGTAAGAACTATAAATGCAAGCTCTGAGAAAAAACTGGGTGAACTCGGACAGGGCGTGGTACCTCCCATATAACCAAAATTTTCAAAATACTGCAGTATAAGGTGTTTAATGACTGGCCAGGACAAAGGTTACAATCTCAAAGAGTTTATTCGGAAACCTTCCTAGTGTAAACTGTCACTTAAGGAATTTTTTTTTTTTTTTTTTTGTTTTTTAATATATCAGTAGCTACTGACTCATTTGGAAAAAATAACACACATAACAATTCAAGCGCTACTATATAAATGTTGGATTGTTGGTTGTAAAAAATTAGTAAAAAATCAACCTAAATATGAAAATCACGTGCCATATAGAAAAAATTTTATAAAGTATTTACTAATAGAAAAACAATTTACGAACGTGTTAAAAGCAAGAAACAAAAAAAAATGTCATTAATTGGAAAAAAATGTTTAAAAAATTTGTATAAACTGAAATCAACACGCATGACTAACCTGCTACCAAACAAGCAACTGTTTAGCGAGGGGGCAACAAACACTCAGGTGCGCGCTCTCCAAAATGCGTTGAATTGAAATCAAATGATTCACAAAGTCAGAGCGAATAAATAAAATCAATTTGACTGCTGATCGTGTCCGAATGTCCCATTAGAATCACGATCATCGCATATGCGTTCGAATGCTTCAAGTTCATTGCGTGTTGCTGCGTTGTTTTCCTTTTTTTTCGATTTCCATGCATTTGCAATTAAATCGTGTTAAATTATTTAATTTTATACACAAATGCTAATGTAATAATTGACAATGTTTTTTTGTAACATAAAGATAAGTTCCACAAGGTGACAGAGAGCATATTAAAATTACAAAAAAAAATAAAAATACTATTACTATGCAAATCAATTTGTCTTTTAATTGAATTGTTCCTTCAAATACAGTGCTTTATTTTGTATAAAACAGCAACCAAACTGACGTACGAACAGATTTCAGTCATCACAGAAATCTTATGTTCCGAAGAGAGCATCTTACATCGACATCATCTTACATACACAGCGACAATGGAAATCCCCTTAAAGTGTTATATGAAAACCTTTTGTAACGCTTTGGCGCAATTTATACCGAAATGATTTTAGTAATTTTTTTTTAAAACATTTTTTTTGAGCTAGGATTGAACTGCCATGCATAGTTTTTTGATTTTTAAAAGGCAACCATTTTTTTTTTTTAATATGAAGTTTTTGAACGAAAAAATTCAATGCGTCTTTTTGTCGAATATAATCGACATTACGCGAATGCATTTTTTGAAGGTCAATCAATATACAATAGTAAATTTGAGTTTTGATTATAACTTTCGCCTCCTTTGTTAAGAAGGATACATTTGCTCTTTATTAATATTATCGCAGTAGTCGGTTGACTGCGTTCGTCAGCTGTATAGATGTTGAAGTTAACAGATAATTTAGTCTGTGATCGAATATTGTAGGTTTTCGAAAAAAAAAAAATTTTCTGAAATTATTAAATAGTAAGTTGTGGAGTCATATTAGTGGATGTCGAATATATTCGAAAGAATGTTTTTTTTGTATTGACGTAAGAAAAAAATTTGAAGTTTACCAGATATTATAGTATTGAGTCAGTCGAACACGCAGCTGCTTCAATGTAAAGTTATAACGAAACGGAGAACATTGAACTTGATGTACCAGATATTACTCCTCTTCATGTTCCCTCAGGTTGCTTGCACCAGGTTCAACAATTTGACCTGAAATGTCATCAATGACATGAATTGTCCAAAATAGGCGAATATATATTTTTATGCTACGAGAGCGCTATTTTATCAGGTAAATTAAGCTAGCAGAGTGAAAATGGCAGAACTAAAAAAAAAAAAAATTCCACAATTATAGGCTAATTACGCTAGTCTACAAATGATTAAAAAATTTTTCCCCGAAAATCGCATTATATTTTTTTTATTTCGTGTCGTTTTCGAGATATCGGTCATTTTCGGATTTCGGACCAACAAAAAAAAGATAGTTTCATTTATTATTTTTTTAACGCCTACTTTAAGAATTTTTTGGATTTTTTCATGTGTTTTACAAAAAGTTTTAATTATCGAACAGTTTATTACAAAAAAACGAAAAAAAATAGGGAAAAACGCATTTTGGTAACTTTTCAATGAATTGTATACAACTTTTGCATTTTTCCATCGATCTTTTTAAGTGGTATCTTACTTTCTTTACAAATATATTGTCTATGATACGAAAAAAAAAAATTATAAAAAAATTATTTCTTCTTGAATAAGTCTGCAGTTGATTTTGATTTTTTGTTAATTTTTTCGAAAAAAAAAATGTTTTTTTTAGAAATCAATTTATTTCGCCGAAACTAACAAACCAACCGAAAAGTGATGTAAATACCATTTGTAGGTAATTTAATTACCTTTAATATGAAATATAATATGGTGGAATACAAACATTGGTTCTTGAGATATTTGTATTTAAATGGAACTATCTTTTTTTTTGGTCCGAAAACCGAAAATGACCGATATCTCGAAAACGACACGAAACAAAAAAAATAATGCGATTTTCGGAATCAGCAGCTCATTTAACATATAAAATGGACAGTGGCATTCACTGGGAATTTTGGCTGTAGACTAGTGTCATAGGCTAATTCTGGGCCCAAACGCCGAATTTTAGGCTCTTCATTTTTTTTAAAAAAAAGTTTGCTCGGCCGCGGATCAGTCTTATGCAAGCGCAGTAGCTACTTATTAGTTAAAAAAAATACAAATTTATATTAAAAATTGCGCGCGCAATTTGACTAGCAAAACTATTTGTTGGATATATTATAGACTGATCCGCGGCCGAAGGCCGCCGCGAAGCCGGTGTTGAATGTCTGATGAGCTTAAATCCTGAGCAGCGGCCGCAGGCCGCCCACTTACCCCTACTTTTATGTAAAATTACTGTTGTTGTAGTAGTAGTAAATTTGTTTTGTTGTAGTATTTTTTGGTGTTGTAAAGTTGTTGTTTTTGGTGTTGTTGTTGTTGCTTTTTTTCGTCTAGTATTGTTGTTATTTAAAGTTCCTTATTTGAAGAAAATTGATTTGGTCCATTTTTTTTTAAATGAAAAGCTTTTCTTTTGGCGATGGGGCATTTAAATAGCCTATAATTATTGACTACTTACTTTGTTCAATATACGTCCCGTATGTGTTTTATCGAAATAGCTCTGCTAGCTCAAACTTAAGCTAGCAAAGCTAACTTTTTTTTTTAAATGAAGAGCCTAAAATTCGGCGCTTGGGCCCAAAATTAGCTTATAATTAGCCATAAATTATGGCATTTGTTTTTTCAGTTCTGCCATTTTCGCTCTGCTAGCTTAATGTTCCTTATTTTATCAGAGATGCCCACTTAGTTCTTTTCACACCAAATTTGGTGCTTTGGACTTTTACCGATATTTAATATGTTTTTCGATACTTTTGGACTTTACCCGATTTCTTTGAAATATTTCACTATTTTTCGCTACTTTTGGACTTTTACCGATTTTTTCGATGTTTTCTATACTTTTGGACTTTTTCCGATATTTTAGATGCAACAATTTTATGGAAACTAGGTTCGCCAGGTGGCCGACCACCTCAATTTCACCTTAAGTGGCACAGCCCATTTGAAAACAAAAAGGCCATATTATCGATCCTTAATGTTAACCTTATCTCCATACCGAATTTGATGAAAATCGATCGATCGGTTCAGCTGTGAGAGCGTATTTTTCATTAAGGGGCGTGGCATTGCCCACTTGAAACATAAAAATTATTTTGTACATTGAAGGTAAGCTACACCTATTCAGTGGTACTAGTTTTAAATCGGTCATTAAATCTTCTGAAAAAGGGAGTCAAAGTTTTCTGCTTGCGTATTAATATTACATAGATAGACAAATAAAATAAATATTTTAGAGCAACTGCTTGTGGCACATTATTTAAGAAAAATATTTTTAATATTTAGCCTTTTTTATTGCTTTGTTGCTTAGAAACGCATTTTTATACAAAATTAAGTGGGATAATTCACATAAAGCAATTTGTTGTTTTGTTTTTTCTTCGAATAACCTACAATGAAAAATTAAACAAAACCCGAGCAACGCCGGGTAAAACATCTGGTAATAAAGTTCCATGGCGTTTACTCAGTGGATTCCAGTTTTGATCATTTTCTTTGATGGTGAAAAATACAAATACTTGTGTTTCGAGAATGTATGGACTAGATAATCCAACACTTGAAAATCAATCCACCTAGACCAGAGAGAAATTTATTACCGGACTAAAGATACGCACAAAAGAAATTTATGTTTTATTTCTCTTTAAATATGAAAAGAAGAACTTGGTAAATAACAAATAAAAGAACTAGTCAGGGTGGTTATAGAACATGTCATCGCTGTCTCAACGTTTTAAAAGAAAACTAACGAATTTTTTTGTAATAAAAAAGTAATTTTGACAACTTAACATGTCGCTTAACTTTTGATGAACTTGCAAAATTCTGATAAAAAAACATAATTAATTAATTTTTGTGCTTACAAACTAAATGAACAGAGAAGAAAAATTGCAATAAAAAGAATATTAAATTTAATTTTTAAAGTGCGTGTAGATGACAATAAAAATTTAAGATTGAATGACTGTAATAATTTAGAGGTGAACATGGTTTCGTTATTGTTTCACATGAGCTTAAAGCCCGGGGAGGGACAGGCAGCACCTACCTGTCTATCTCACATAGACAACTTGACTTTTTGCCTATTTCAACTGACAATCTGTCTATATGTCACACTAATTGACAACAGATTATAAGCAGATCAGCGCAATGACCTTGCATTGACACGCAAAAAGTGAAAAAAATCTGAAAATCACAATGAAACGAAAATTACACAAGAAATAGAAGCAAAAAAAAAAAAAAATCATTCGCAAAATAAACGAAACACCAAGAAACAAATCAAAAACAAAAAAAAACGGCACAAAGCAAATTATCGTAAAATCGCTTACAAACGCCAAAATCAACGTAAATGCTTTCAATTCAAAGTCGTTTCCATTGAGATACAATTGTATCTCGCAGATAGATATGTAGCAAAGCCAGCCGTTTAGCCTGTGGCTATGTAACAATAGAGCAAGCGAGCGATCGAGCGCACGTATACGTACGGTATCTTTGTAGTGCGTTTTGTGAATTGTAGCATTTAACACGCTTCATTAGTTGTTGATCACGTGAAGGGGGCGGGGTGGGGGGCCAAGAAGTGGTAGCAGTGCATCGTAGGTGTCTTAGCCAAATTTGCAAGATACTTTTTGTTTGTTTTGCTCATTTTTTGTTTATTGCCACTAGCGGTTCATTCAGTTCGCACAATCGTTAATATTAATTTATTTTTTTCGTGATTCATATAAGGGGTATTTATGAGTAAAGAGCTTTTGATTTTTGTATCCATACAATAGCGCAATGGCATTGAAAACTTCTTCTCTCTAGCTTGCACAACGCTTTTATGTTTTGAGCTTTTCATAACGCTCGTATGGAGAAGATCGGCATCTACACAGCAAAAAATTTAGGGATAAAGTATAAGCTTAACTATACCATTTGTTTTTATAAACTTATGTACTCCAATTTTTTTTTAAATAATTTATAAAATCAAAAACGTTTAACTTCTAAACCAAAATCGTTATAAATTTTATAACAAAATTGTATAAAAACTTTTGACAAAACGTCAAAACGTCCCTTCATCGAATACACACAAAATTTAGCATTTGTGAAAAAATTACACCTTATGAAATTTTTCGTAGAATATTTTAACCCATTATAACCCTTTTTTTTTGGCACTGAGCATGAAAATACAAAAGACTGACGCTTAGCGTGCTAACTTATCAAAGCCAGACGCTTTTTAGTATATGTCCATAAGCCGAACAAGTCCTAAGAGTATTCCCCTACAGAACAACGTACGGAATTCTCATTTCCTGTGGTATGCTGATTACCCTTAAAGTTTTCCTATTAACCATTAAACTCCTAATAACTTTTTGATTACTTTTTATTCTCTTTGTACTGTATGCATGGAACCTACCCCAAGCTTAATTTTTCGTTTTACTTCTTTGATTATTCGTTAAATTCCACTTCCTGCCTGGCGCGCGAGTTCATAAATGAAAAAACGTTTTTGTGATTCGCCTTTTTTTTTTGGGACACGCCTATTAAAGTAGCGCACAGATAAATAAATAAAATTTCTTATCTGTGATTTTCGCTTGTTTTCGATGGTGCTGTGGCAGTTGTTGTTGTAATTGCTATATCAATTGCTGCACACAATTCGCAATTAATTTACCAAACGACCGACGCGACGACTGTGTTTCTGGGTCTTTATGGCAAGGTTGATATTTTTTATCATGGTTGTTGTTGTTGTTTCTGTTGTATTGCCATTTAATTGTTGAGATTCAATTGTTATGTCGAGTGCTTCAATATTTGCTTTGGGTTACCTTTTATTATGCGATAATTTTTATTTTGTTGTTGTTGTTATGTTGTACAATTGTTAAATTAGATATAATATTTTTTTGGGATCAATTGTTTTTTTTTTTGTTATTGTATTATTAATCTGGTAGCTGTTGTCATTGAACATTTTGCAAGAGTTGTTCAATTAATTGTTATGCTGTGATTATGCTGATTTCATTGAAGTTCTCAAAATTTTTTTTTTCTCAATGATGCTGTACCTATGGATGTTCAAGAACTTGAAGGTTCCTTTGAACTTCAATGAAATTAAACTTAAGTCCTCCTTTCATTTCTTTTTTTTTTTTTTTTCTTTTTGTGGTCGTCACCGGTGCCAGTTGTGTCAGACTTTCTTAAACGTCCTACGGACTAAAACATATCCTCTTCATCGGCAATACCTCACCTCTGGAAAAGTGCTTTTGGCATTGCATCAGAGCAGTTCTCTTAAAGACATTTAATGCCGTCTCTTCATTGACCTACGTTGGGCTCCCACTATATTTGCTCTGTAAGAGAGGGAGCTGAGTAGTGCTTCACCAGCCCTTGCCAATATTTCTTTTTTCTTTTTTGGAAAAAAGGGGGAAAACCTTCACGACTTGGGCCTTAGTCGAGGAAGTACAAGGACTTAACGACTGCGGTCTTTGCAGCACCAAAACAGCAGCAAGAAAATGCAGAGCGGTAGCGTTTTATGACTTCTGACAGCTTGATAAGCATCAAGTTCTCTCTTAATAGTCACGTTTCTTCATTTACAAGCATAAGTAGTTGGTATAATGTTTCCGACTATAAGTGGTCCAACGCAATCCTGTAACTCACGTCTTCTCTCCGCCCAAGTTCTGCAATTGAAGAACGTATGTTCCACTTCGTTAAGTTCTATATTGCCGTAAATGCATTCTGATCCAACTGTTTTCCTTATCCTGTTAAGGACTTTCCGAAAATATCCATGTCCTTATAGCAGCTGTGTAATGTAATAATTTATCTCGCGGAACTTTCTGCTTAACCAGGTGTTCAAACTGAGGTTTTGCCGTGCTGTCCAGCGTCTTACGCTTTCACTTTGACATCTCTCTTGTCAGTTTTATAAGTTGTGAGCTCTGGAATCTTATGCTTTCCACCGATTTCTGAGTCTACAGTCTTTGACCAGCAATTCTATTGGTATTGTTATGCTTATAACTAAGTAGCACCACAGCCTGTAAAACAGTGCAGTCCGACGACGCTAGCCGAAGTGATGTCTTTTTTTACACCGAACTCAGAGCTTTTCGAGAGTTCTTCTTTTCAACTACGTCTGTCCATTCCTAAAAGTTGTATCCAAAGGTTTCGTTCGTCCACAGTTGGTCCACCTAGTTATATTTGCCATTAATTTTGACAGTGATACCGTCGCTTGACCTTCTTTAGTAAAGGCATGCTGTATCTGCTCTGAGTTCAACCTGGCACCTAGATATTGAACCACTATCCGCTCTAAATCGCTTGAAACAAATACTGTCCACCTTTATTTAAAGTTAATAGTTCAAAAGCCTCCTAAAACTATGTCAAGGGAACCATAAACATTTCTAACGAAAAAATCATGCACTAAATGAATTTTTTACATTGCATACTTTTAGCCTGCTTATAGAACAAAACGACTTAAGACCAAACGATTTCATAATTTTTAGTTGGAATCAGCACAATAATTAAAAACAATTATTCCATTTAGTCTAAGGCACATATTGGTTGCAACACTGAGTTAAAACTTGCATCATACCGTAAAGGCGTAAATTTAATAAGCAATTGTTACATACATATACTCGACGCTGATGTCAACGCCACATAAGCGATTGCATCGTTTATTATGTTGGTCACATCGATGCAATGCAACAGGCAACACTCACCAATTGCCTAAGAGGGGGGGGGGGAATAGCGCATCGACACTGCAAAAGTCAAGTGCAAGTGCATTTGAATTTTTTTTTTTTTTACATTTTGCTGCTCATCATTAATCATCATGTTCAATAACAAAAACAGCAATAATAATGACAACGTCGTTACCATAAGTAATGCTGGTGCTGGAAAAATTGAAAAAAAAAAATTGCATCATATGATTTTGTAAATTTTAAACCTTTTAGGGTTTGCCCACCTTTGACCAAGTTATGCGACGATATGAGTACTTAAATATGTATGTAAGTGTAAGTTTAAAATGCAATATGGAAAATTTTAGAATTATATGATCGCGTTATTGTTTTTTATTTCATTGTTGTTATTAAGGCATTGTATTTACTAAGGTTTTGTTAGAATAAACACACAAAAAATGCCTTCAATGCAAGTGACAACTGTTGCTATGTCATTGCATGTTGTTGTTGCTATTGCTGTTGTTAACAACATAACAAATCCAATTACAACCTTGACGTAACGCGTAACAATTTCCGATTTCAACTGTTGTCTATAACGATGTCTTTGTTAAAATGTAAATTTCTTTATCGTATTAATGTGCATACGTGTATGTATGACTTTTTATTTTGCCTTAGAATTAAATATTTTTTTAATGACTAAAATAAATACATTAGTATATCAAATGATTTTCCTTAAGTGATATAAAAAGGAGCTCTCGAAAATGTTCAAGCAATGTCTCGATACTCTAACAATTTGTTTTATATTTTACATACCTACACAGCAAAAAATTTAGGGCTAAAGTACAAACTTATTCAGACTACATATTTTTTTGTTATAAACTTTATATCCGCCATTTTGCAGAACATGAAGCTTGAACCGATTTATTAAGGCAGGTTTTCACCTTGTGGGGTCAAAAAGTGCTCTTTTTTTAAGAATTTTTTTTGAGAAAACGGTTAAAGATACAGCGCTGAAATTTTCGTCTGAATATGACCATATATTTATTCAAAGAATACAATTTTTGAACTTGAAAAAATCCAAAAAGGGGGGAGAGGGGGCGCCCATTGGTGGTGGCATGCATTTTGCTCCCGTGCAGGATTGGCTCAAAACCCCTGATCTGAAACAAAAAAACCGAACACATTCTTAATTAGTATCGTATCATCTATCAAATGACCCTCAATCATGAAAAAAAAATCAAAATTCCAAAAGTTATGAGGTTTTGAAAAAAAAATGTGAATTTCGCATTTTTTTCTGTACTGATTATTTTTTTAAATAAACAATTTCCAATATTTTTGGCTGGTTATGGGTCATTTGTTAGAAAAAAACCTAAGGAACATTTAAAAAAAATTTTGGTGACGATTGGTTCATTGTAGCGTCTTCAATCCTGCACGTAAGGTCCAAAAACATGGTTCTGAGAAAAACGCGTTTAAAGTGTCAAAGCGCGCTCGGCCGGTGCTCGACAGTGCTCTATGTAACGGGCTATAACTTTCGAAATTTTTCAGATTTTGATCTGAAACTTCTACAGCACATTTTTGGAACATATATCTACACGATAAGACAAAAAAAAAATTCGATTTTTTTGACCCCACAAGGTGAAAACCTGCCTTAAAAGTTAATCATACGCAGTAAAAACCAAATTTCTTTATTAATTACGCGAAAATTTCAGGTTCAGAAATTTTCCAAATCTTTCGAAACGAAAAGATTTTCGAAAAACTGAAAACCACCTTTTTGAATAAACGAACGAAAAAAAATTTAAAATAACAAAGTATGTACTCGTATTTTACAATAGACAATAAAAGTAAAAATTTAAAGAAAAGTGAAAAAAATGAATTACAAAGAACGAGAAAAACAACTAAAAATAAACAAGTGCATCAATACAACGATGGCAGCTGTCAAGGTTTTAAAGATACGAATTTTTATTTTTTTTTTTTATTTATTTTAAAGCCTTAATAAAATTGCAATGAGAATTATTAACTAAAACGAGAGAGTGAGAAAGAAAGAAAGAAAAATCAAAAACAACACAAACGCAAGAGTGCAATGATCAACTGAATTTTTATGGGCATCAACACGTGCTGCACTGAATGCGTTCTCTAGCACACACACACTTTTTCTCTTTGACGCGCGTTGCTCTCAGATAACATTGATCGTGAGCGAACGCAGCAATTTGATAAGAAAAAAAAAGCTTAATTATTGGCAAGCTTTCGCCGAATAGCAGCACCCTCATGACGACGACAACGACTGTCAGGCAACAGAACATTTGAGGCAGCATTGAATGAAACAAAAAAGGTTCCTTCCTCGTCTGCTGCTGGTTGCGTTGCGTTTTTTGTGCGTTAACAACATTCGTAAGTTACAACAACAACAAGAGCATAACGAACAACCAACCACCACCACCACCTCGTTTCTCGTATAGGTGCTTTGTGAGCATGCGAAATAATACAACCAACGGCGAACAACAAAACGAACGAACGTACAAACGAAAGCCGCCGCAGCAGCAGCAACAAGCAGAGGGTATTTAACCGACCCCAAATCAATTTGCAATTTCAGTCTGTCTCCGTGTTGCAGCGTTGCATGAACTCGTTAAATACTTTTATTCTTGAAAGAAGAAAAGCAATAAAATTGCAATTTAAAGAATTTAATTTTTTTTCTTAAAATAAAAAAAAAACAACGTTGAACTTGAATTTTTTACACAAAGGAAAAAGTGTAGTAACAAACGATTATTTAAAACGGAAGTGTATTATTTTCCTTACAAACAATTTATAACGTGACAACGGTCGTGCAGTGTTGCCATAAAATAGTTTTTTTATAAAAAACCTAATGGTGTCTTGAATTTTAAATAACTAACGCGATTATCTAATAGCGTTTTGTTTTTGAAGAGTGCGTGTGTGCTACAAAAACAAAGAAAACGGCGCAACGGCCTAGTTAACCTCCCCACGACGAACACCAAAAGTCGTTATGGTAAAAACAAAATAAACGCTAAAGACAAATACAACAAAACAAAATGTGATAACCTGAAATTAAACTGCAATTCATAGCACGTTCACTTTGCTAAGTTAAAAATAAAGTTAAAAAAAAAAAAAAATTCCCTCTACTCTTCACAAAAAACCCAAAATCAGTGAGCTAACCATCACGATCGTCATTGATCGCAAACCCCACTAGCAACCGCATATTAACTCTGCAAAATCATAGCAAGGTGCACTCCCTCCCAGTGAGTGAGCGAAGCAGAGAGCGCACTTGAAATTGAAATAAAATCGAAACTGAAATTGAAAGTGAAAGTGAAATCACCAACTTTTTTCTTTCCTTTTTCTTTACGCCATAATTTCTTCAAACGAACGTTCGTTGCGCGATCATCGTTTCAGCAACAGTTGAGCGTAATTGCACCTGAACAAATTGCTGTAAAAAACCGTGGCAACCCAGACGCTGCTGGTGGAGTGCGCAAGGCTTAACCATAATATTTTGTGGTTGTAACGAAGACCGTTTTAGCCAGCCATCAACAAGCGTAAACACAAAGTTTAAGATCAAGTTAAAGTTAAGTTAAGCCAGAAACAGCAGGATAAGTAACCTCCGATTAGAAAGTAAAAGCATTCGAGAAAATACTTATTATGAAAAGTGTGTAAAGTTTTTGTATAAAGGAAGTTTCAAGTAATTTTGTGAAATAGAACTCAATTTCCGCTTTGAGAACCCTTAGATTTAGAAATAAAAATCAGTGCCAAAGAGAGTTGGAGTGTATTGAAAATTTCATACAACTGCTAAGAAACACTAAGCAGAAAAAGTTTGAACATTCTAGAAATAAATGCAAACCCCAAAGAAGTAGCGAGAAAATGCTCAAAAATCATTGTGTCAAACTCAAAATTACGTCCTAAAAAACAGATAAGTACTTGTACATCGGAAGTAACTAAGTGTCCCGCACAATTTTTGAGGAATCTGAACAAATTCAGTCAAAGTCCATCAAAAAAATTCACTCGAAATATAAACTGCTAAGAAAATCAGCGACAACTCGTACCTTCGAAAGGATTAAAACATTAAAATGGCTGATCAACAACAGCCGAAAACTACTGAAGCAATACCATTGCGGTATTACGATGTAGCGACTGAAATTACTAACAATTCAACAACATCGGCGGCAGCCCTACAGGAACCAACTTTCGCCATGTCCTGTCCCCAACTACCAGATACTTGCGAGATAAGACCACGCACTGCTAGCGGTGGTCATACATTTATAGTTACTACCGTACGCACGGAAACTACAACCAAACCGGAACAAACCGATACCAAGCGTGGCATAGAAGTTACAACTCAAACTTCGCTGGATGGAGGAGATGATACGCCTAGCTGCAGCTATTCATCTAGCACCAAAGCCATCGTACCCGTATCTTCTTCATTACCTTCAAAATTATTGCGCTTACATGCCAGACGTTCAGCACATGCGATTTTGCAATCACAAACTCAATCAATGGACTCACAATTCGGCAGTGAAGAAGATAGTGGCGCAACTGGTGGTGCCTTTGATTTTGATAACAATGACTGTGCGGACATCTTTGATTCTTTAACGCCTACGGCGATTCCAATGTCACCACCACCACCAAGCACTACACCTGTCGATTGTTACGAAGATAAGTTGATTGATGTTGGCATGGGTTCATCTATTGATGATTCCGAAGAATCTGAAGTTGATGATGAACTCAAACCATTGGCTGTAGATAATCATGCAGTACTTCATGATGTTGACCTTAGATCGCCACGCTCACCACCAATTGCGGAGCAAAAACAGTCATCATCACCAAATGAGACATCCGAGTTGAGTGAAGCTAATTTAGAACGCTTCCGAAAAAATCATCATCATGCGCTCGATAACATTTATTTGCATCCAAATTTCAAATATGATTCGCAAGCCAAAGATGAAGTTGATACATCATCACCACCACCGCCAGCTGGTGCTAGTTCTCCTACGGAACAAAAGCGTGTACATCGCTCTTTTCTCACTATGTCCAAGAAGCCCACACATCTGGAACTTGATATTGAGAAGGCAAATTCTGTGATTTCTAACCCGGCCTCTTTTGCCACTACCGAACCATGCGGTGATCAACCGCTTGTCAATGAAATTGACACGCTGGATCCAGCGCTTGTACCAAACGATGAACTGGCCGCGGAAATAACCGAAGCTGTAGAGTATTACTTCTCCAATGAGAGCATCTTAAAGGATGCTTTCTTGCTAAAGCATGTGCGTCGCAATAAGGAAGGTTTTGTCAGCCTTAAATTGGTGTCATCTTTCAAACGTGTACGTCAACTAACAAAAGAATGGAAGGTTGTTGGCAATGCAGTGCGTCGCAAGTCGCGCAAAATAGAACTCAATGATATCGGCACAAAAGTGCGTCGCCTTGAGCCGTTGCCAAATTTCGATGAAACGATGCCATCGCGTACAATTGTTGCTTGTGATTTGCCGCTTGATAAGCTGACCATCGAAAAAGTCTCAGATATTTTCTCAAAATGTGGAGAGATCGCTTTAATACGTATACTAAAACCAGGCATGGCCATACCGGTTGATGTACGCCAATTTATGAATAAGTATCCAGAGATGCAGCAAAAAGAGTGCGCGCTGGTCGAGTATCTCGAATCGTCTGCAGCACGTGATGCAAAGAATTTAGAAGGTCCTTTTCAAGTTTTCGATATGGTAGCACCCAAGAAGAAGACTGGCAAGAAAGCAATTATACAAGTGGCTTCACCTGTAGCACGTATGGTAGAAAACTATCGCTATTACAACGATGCCACCTACGAACGCAGTCGTGGCGGCAGTTTCAGTGGTGTTGTGCCAAGTGAAGGTGATTTTCGCTTTAAGCTGCGTCGCAACAACTCTGACTTTCATAACAAAGTTACACCAACATCGTCCTCGGACTACACGCATGCGCACAACACATACAGCAATCATTATCATCAGCAGCATTCACCACAACATACGTACGGTCATCATCATCAATATCAGCAGCATCAACATAGTCCTACTCATCGCGGCAGCTTTGGTGGAAGTGGTGAGCATCTTTCGCATCAACATCAACATCAATACCACCACTATCAGCCACGCGGCAGCATAAGTCATGAGTCATCGTCTGGTACGCAGCAGACTGGTAATTCCGTTGCCGCCTCCTCACCTGGTAACAATATGAGCTTTTTCGCTGTTTCGCCACGTCGCTACAGCAACACCTCAACGCTATCGACACATACAGCTGCTTTAGGCGACTCGCAGTCTACAGCGGCTGTGCCGAGCGATGTCATTAATAACAATAACAATCACAACACAACACATCACACTCATAATAATAATATAATTAGCAACAACAACAACATCAACAACAATAGCAGTAACTTGGCACGTCGTCTATCTAATTGCTCAGACAGCTATGCCAGTAGCTATTCAGAAATGTCTCGTCGTCCATCGAATTGTTCAGAGAATCCACCACAACGTCGTGATTCTAATTGCTCCGAAAGCTGTCCATGTTCGCGTCGTGTCTCTGAATTTGGTCAAACTGAAGTTTATCGCAAGAACTCACAGGGTTCAATTGGCAGCGGTGTAGGAGGAGAACGTCGTTTCTCCAACGGTTCGTTGCAATTTGAACGCACATTCTCCAATGCCAGCGACATTAGTCGTCGCTTATCGAACGACTTTAATTTGGATCGCAAACAATCGCTGGAAACACAAACGGGTCTGCCATATGAAAACGATGGCAATGTTGGTGGTGGTGGTGGTGGATATAATGTCTTTCCACGTCGCTATTCGAATAGCTTTAATGCAAGCAATAAGTTGGCGCAATTCGACAATGCACAGTATATCAACGGACGTCGTATCTCTACAGATTCTGGGTATGATCGTCGTTTCTCATTTGGATCCGAGTATGAGGGTTCGCCACGCTCACGTACTGGCAGTTTTTTGAATTCATACAAACATGGTGCCGAATTTGATGGTTCACCACGTTCACGTACTGGTAGCTTTCTGGATGGAACGCCACGCTCACGTTCCGGCAGTTTTGCTCAACGTGCTGCAGAAAGTTTGGTGCGCACTCCTTTAGGTCCAGATGGTAGTAAAGGATTTGGCACTCGTGCTAGAAAATTTGGACAGACAGTGTCGCCCGTATAGATGATGATAATGATGTTGTTAAGTATTGGAATCGTTAACTAATTTCTAAGGATGTTTCATTTTATAATCAACAATGGCTGTTTACTGTTATAACAATTATTTAGATGTGAGATTGATGTATATATATCTCTCTTCATCAGTATCTACTTCATCAGTATCCACTCTGTTGGGAAAATCATTTAAAGAAGTAAAAAGTAAGTAATGATTTAAACTTCCTTTAAAATATATCACGACCTTAAAACATTGTACTATCTATATTATGCTGCCCATTTTCTATATGGCCCAATCCGTGACAGGAAAAAAACTATTTTATACAGGGAGCGAAAAAGTAATAGTTCATAAAAATGGGCTATGTTCTGTCCATAATTAAAGCCGCCAACATATTTTGAGTGAAAATCAGGAGATTCTTAACCAAATATTAGTAGTTTGATATTAAAATCAAAAAGTACAAGTTAAAATACACCAAAGCTTCCAGATTACGAATTTTAATGTATTCAAAACATTTTTTATTATGTCATATCTGAGCATCACGGGTAAAGAAAATTGTAAAGAAAAGTATAACTTAACCGACATTGCTCCTGAACTTTATTGGAATAAAATAGATCTTTTTATGTCTTATTTTTCCGGAAATTCACTATTTGGTAGGAAATCAGAAGATAATCCAGTAGTAGGTTCAATCAGGACACAAGATTAAAAATCAAGAGTATCCTGAGTAGAGTTGGCTGCTTTATTCATAACCTTTGGTCTATGATCTGTCCTTTATAGTCTATGGTCCATAATATATGGTCTTTGATCCAAAACATTTGGTCAATGGTATGTCGTTAATGGACTATGGTCCATCATTTATGGTCTATGATCTGTGCTTTATGGTTTTTGATTCATAATCTATGGTTTATATTCTGTCAATTATGGTCTATGGTCCATTACCGGGACATTTTTGGGAAG
Organism: Calliopum simillimum; assembly: GCA_951812925.1. NCBI lineage: Eukaryota > Metazoa > Arthropoda > Insecta > Diptera > Lauxaniidae > Calliopum > Calliopum simillimum. The sequence continues at coordinate 121,270,697 of OX638370.1, read as the reverse complement.
TTTTTGAATGCGAGACGGGAAAAATGCAGGGCGGTTGGTCACCCTAATCTATATACAAAATGTGCAGCAGATAGAACCTTGTTGTTATAAAGTTTCGATACAAGTATGTTAGCTAGACCTAAATCTGACGAATCATAAGAGCAAACTATTCAAATATGTATATTTAATCATCAATATTATATTTCAATAATTTATTTTCACTTTTTCTTACAGATGAACTTTTATAGAGTCTTCAGACAGGCAAGATCATTAAAACCGTAGTATTTAAGAAAACAAGATTCTATTTATATATATAATAATTTTTACAAAAAATTACATGAATAATAAATAGCATTAAATAATTTGATTTTCGGATGAATGTATATACAAAAGAAACAATTTATTTGACACGAGCTTGTTAATAAAAAAAGAATAATAATTTAATTGAAGACACAACTGGTCTAATTTCGAAGTTTGTTTTAGAAGACCTATAGTTTTATTAAGAATATAAAACAGAAGAAATATTTCAGCTTGAAGCCAATTTAATAAGCCTCATTGTTCTTGTTTTGACCTTAATTTTGATATTGCCACATAATAACCAAGCAAGCCTACCTGATAGATTTTTATAGAGTATAATAAACAAAACCCATTAAAACACAACTATTGAGGGACCTTGACCTCAATGCTTTGTATCGCAAAAATAGAAACAACAATTTGGCAATGTTAAATAAAATAGTCTAAATATCTTTTATTTATGTAGGTTCAAATAATCAGCACATTGATAACGAATGAAAATGCGAAAGAACTTAACTGTATATAAAACGTACGAGCATATTTTTCTATAAAATAAAATTTTTTTAATAATGTACCAGTAGCAATTTTCAAAAAACTTCTTTAATGTGGTAATTTGTTAACTTTGTTTTGATGTATGGAAAGAAATAATTTGAGAATATGCTTATCCTACTTCGTACAATCCAAGCTCGAATCCCAAGCACTTTAAACTATCAACAATGTCTTGATATTATCATTTTCTATTAAAAGTATTTCAACCTTGCAAATCGGCTTCAGCTGTTAGTGACAACCTTGAATATAAAAATATTTCCAGAAGGAAGTAATGAACAAAGCTTTGTTTTGACACATGTACTCGTATGATATGCGTCATAACTAAAACTGATATAAAACAAACAATTAAAGCTTGTGAAAAAATTAAGAAATATCAGTGATTTTCAAAAATTAAAGTATCCAATTACTCAATTATTTTTGTAAAAAAACTAGTATAGGTAGTATTGTGACCAAGTGTCGTAGAAAAACTATGGAAACACTGACCTTTGGGCTATGGTTTAACTTATTTCGAGCGAATTTAGAGAAAATGCTGGTCGCTAATGATACAAAATAGTCGAGCCTTAAGCTTTTAAAATAAAAGTATCGTTTATATAACTCTTTTGTATAAAAAATTCACCGTAATAAAAACTTAAGATTAAGATTAAGAATTAAATAAAAAAGATAAAAAATCCATATAATTTTTATTAACAGATACTTGCCTTGAACAACTTTTAAAGAAATCATGTACTTATTGCCTCAAATGATAGTGAGCTTGCGTTCAATCATTTTTTTAAACGGTTACAAAGCTATATCAAGTAGAATTACTTTAACCCTTTCGACCCGGCTGGGACAATATATCCCAATTTACATATATGTATTGTCCCAGCCGGGTCGAAAGGGTTAAAATCAAATATACCTATATATTCAATGGAAGCTATATACATATTTAATATATAGCAGTAAAAAATTTAAATCAAAAGCAATATTTTTTAAAACAATATCTAAAATCTTAACTAGCAAATTAGTATAAGATACATAAATTATAAGCTTTACTTTTAACTTTTTATGAAAATTTTTAATTTAATTTTTAACGTTTTTATTGAAATTTATTTTTGTTGAGAATATAATCGTAATTTTGTTAAATGAAAAAAAAAATTCTATAAATTTTAATGCTATTTGAAAGAATCATATTTAACAAAACAAAAAACCAATGTAATTATAAAAAGTATAATGGAATGTATCAAGAACAACAAAGAGTCTTGAGGAACGAAAATTTTTCAGAACTCATAAAATGACCTGCGAAAAAAATAAAAGTTTTTAAAATAACTAGTTCATTTGTAGTCATACATATTTTTTCCCCAGCCAGTCTAATGGCGAAATATTACATAAGAATAAAAACTTAAAATTTATATTTTATATTTTAATAAAATTTTTAGTTTTACTCATATAAGTGTAGTTTTAGCAATATTCGCAATTTTAAGGTGCCAATATATAAATATTTAAAATAAATTACATATATATAATGCATACAGGTAAAACATAAATATATTAAATGAATTTAGTACCGAATTTAATATTCTTACGTAACCAATATGTGCTTTCAATTATGTTACTATATTGTAATACCTATTTACTTAAAACAAATTAATCTAAGTACATAAATGTAATTCTAATAAAAATTAAAAAATAAATACTTTTATAAAAAAATATTGTTGTTTAATTGTTTCTAATTGTGACTAGCTGTTTAACCCGGCATTGCTCGGGTCTTGTTTAAATATCGATAATAGTCCAAAAATATCGGAAAGCATATAGTATATCGGTGAATGTCTAAAAGTATCGAAAAATATTGAAAAACATCGATGAAATCGGTAAAAGCCCAAATGTATCGAAAAAATCTAAAAAATTCGAAAAACAACTAAAATATCGGTAAAAGTCCAAAGATATCGAAAAACATCTAAAATATTGGTAAAGTCAAAGAATATTGAAAAACATCAGCAATATCGGAAAAGTCCAAAGGTATCGAAAAACATCTAAAATATCGGAAAAGTCTAAAAGTATCAAAATATATTAAAATAGATCGAAGAGATCGGTAAAAGTCCAAGTGTATCGAAACATCTAAAATATCGGTAAAAGTCCAAAGGTATCGAAAAACATCGAAACTATTGGTGAAGTCAAAGAGTACCGAAAAACATCTTAAGTATCGGTAAAAGTCCAAAGGTATCGAAAAACATACAAAATATATGTAAAAGTCCAAAGGTATCGAAAAACACCTAAAATATCGGTAAAGTCAAACAGTATTGAAAAACATCAACTATATCGGAAAAGTTCAAAGGTATCGAAAATCATCTAAAATATCGGTAAAAGTCTAAAAGTATCGAAAAATATTGAAATAGATCGAGTGTATCGAAACATCTAACATATCGGTAAAAGTCCAAAGGTATCGGAAACATCGAAACTATCGGTAAAGTCAAAGAGTATCGAAAAACATCTAAAATATCGGTCAAAGTTCAAAGGTATCGAAAAACAACGAAATTATCGATAAAGTCAAAGAGAATCGAAAAACATCTAAAATATCGGTAAATGTCTAAAAGTATCAAAATATATTAAAATAGATCGAGTGTATCGAAACATCTTAAATATCGGTAAAAGTCCAAAGGTATCGAAAAACAACGAAATTATCGATAAAGTCAAAGAGTATCGAAAGACATCTAAAATATCGGTGAAAGTCCAAAGGTATCGAAAACATCGAAAATATCGGTAAAGTCAAAAAGTATCGAAAAACATCTAAAATATCGGTAAAAGTCCAAAGGTATCGAAAACATCGAAAATATCGGTAAAGTCAAAAAGTATCGAAAAACATCTGAAATATCGGTAAAAGTCCAAAAGTATCGAAAAACATACAAAATATATGTAAAAGTCCAAAGGTATCGAAAAACACCTAAAATATTGCTAAATTCGAAGAGTATCGTAAAACATCTGAAATATCGGTAAAAGTCCAAAGATATCGAAAAACACCTAAAATATCGCTAAATTCGAAGAGTATCGTAAAACATCCAAAATATCGGTAAAAGTCCAAAAGTATCGAAAAATATTGAAATAAGTCAAAGAAATCGGTTAAAGTCCAAAAGCATAGCATAGGTAGATGAAAAAACTATGGAACTGTTTTGCTTCTGTTCATTTTCAAAGAATACTTCAATGTTTAGGAGGTCTCCAGCCAATCCAGCAAAACGATTAGTACCGCTGAACGCAGAAAAAGATAAGAACGAAAAAAATTTTGAACACATTTTAAAAGTAATAAATATGTTACGGGTCAAGTAAAATTCGGAAAAATCGTATTTGGGACACGGTGAGTGAATGGGCTAAAAAGTCTAAATCGCTCATTGCGACCACATTACAGGTCCTAAGATTCCGAAAAAAAATCAAGCAAACTCCTTGATGAAAAATAAATCGAGTTTGTTCATGATGTTTTTTAATTTAAGCCAATGACGAGTAAAAACGAACAACACTAAATTATCAGATACAACGACATCGTGACAGCCCCTTATGTCGAAATTTTCTTGTTCACCTATTGGGAGTTTGAAAAAAACAAAAACAACTTTCTGAAAACCTGGGTCAAATAAGGGAAGATTATTTTCAGAGAGACATTTGGGGGTTATCGTGAATCAATACTCCCGGGGAATTTTTTCAAAAGAGAATACACAGCGGTCTGAGAAAAATTCCCCTGGAATATTAATTCACGATAACCCCCAATTTTTTATGTATAAAGCTAGTTTTGATTTTATTACAAGCGAAAATGATAGTTTTAAGGATGCCATTTCTCAAACTTGACTCCTTTAACTTTCTGCGCATAAACACTGTGCTATGCAGATTATTTTGAATTTAGTTCTTTGACGAAATTTTGAAATTGTGTACCATTTTTCGTCACTTAGCCATAACCTTAACATTTTGACATACATAATTTGAGCAAAAATTTTGCATCACTTGAAGTTTTGTAAATTTATTATTTTACAAAAACAAGACACTCAAAATTATTATGTAATGCAAATTGCTTACCAAATAAAAGCACTGAAAGAACTTGTAGTCTACTTCAATCCTAAGTACGGTAGTTGTAGCCTACCGCAGTCAAGTCAAATTTGCATTTGAATTGAGTTTGAAGTTCGAAGGTTTTTTTGTCGATTTTTTGCAAAATACATAATTCGAAAGCAACAACAATAACAATTATGTATAATAAAATCTATAATTCGCCCCCAATAGCGTGACGCATGCCCTATAGCCATAATTGGAGTTTTTTTCTTTTAAAAAAAAATTTATAAAAATAAAACTTCATTTGGCAAAATTTAACTCAACTGCCTGCCTGTTGCCATGGTGTACGAGTCTGTCTTTTATGACTTATTTTAACATACAAATGTGAGCAACATTTTTTCAAATATTTACGAGTGCTTTGCAAAACGCACTTTACCACCATCAGTTGCGCATGCGCAGCTAACACCCCTTAAACAAAAAAAAAAAAAAAGAGCAAAACAAAAACAACAGCGTTTGCAGCAATTTAACCTGGCTTACCAGTTAAATCGACAGCATTGCGTAGTTGTTGCTGCAAAAGTTGCTTGGCCCCTGCAGGTAGGCAAGCGTGTTTGTCTTACATTTGATTTAATATGCGAATTATACGGCAGATCAGTTAGACACACACACACACAAGCACCCATACATATATATGGTAGGACGGACTGGCGGACGATCGAACAGCATCAGTTGTTAACTGGGCTATAATCAGCGGCAAAGTAAGTAATGGTGTCGCATTTTTCTTTCGTTCCATGTATTTTTTTTTAGTTGGCTGGAGATATGACATGTACTTGCCGGCGTTGGAGCGGGAGGGGGAAGCAATTGGTTAGTGGAAAAACTATTATTGGAAATCATTGTATGGAATTGTTGTTGGAAAATTGTTTTTATGCGTGCGACAAGGCAACGATGACGTAAGTTGTAATCAGTATGCAAAATCCATATAGTGTGCTTTGAGCCGAATTTTATAGATCAACTTTCGTTTATGTTCAAAGCTACAATTGCGCATAGCTAAAGTCAGGCATTCACGTGTGCACATATGCATAATATACGTATAATAATATATTAGTACTTATTTGTGCGTACCGATTCTTTAGAAAGATGTTTCGCCTTCGAGATATTGTACTAAAGGAAAAGTGAAATGATTTTTTAATTCAGGTCTTTTGTGGTTTGAGTGGTGGTTTAGCAAATGATGCTAGAAAAGTAGCACTATTGAGTACCACAAAAGTGATCGGTCTGGCTCTTGTGAGAGAGGTTGCCAGGGAGTGGACTAGTTATCTTTAAATAAGAAACTGTGAATGATATTTTTATCCAGTTTGTTCTATTAACGTAGTTGAGCAGTGCGCCAATATTAATATCGGCGAATTCGCTCAGATCATGGGAAAAAGGTTTTCCTAGAGACCTAAGCCTGGCTCTGGATAGAGAGGGGCAAATTCAGAGAAAGTAAGAGTACATGGACCAAACTAAGTGGATTTTATAGACTATGGAACGGAGTTGAAAATTGCATAGCACTTTGGTGCAATTTCATCTTACTAAGGTACGAATTAATCCCTCGAAAAAGTGGACTTTTTATACTGAAAACCCAATATGGTGGGCTACCCAGTCTTTCGGCATGCTTACCGATGCCCCAGCATCCAATGCAAATTCTTGCAATATCAGTGCGATTTTTAGATAGCAAGTCTGAAGTTTTCGAGTTGTTTAATTAAGGCCAAATTGGTTTGGAAATCTTGCAGGCCCGGATTCACAGACATTAGTTAGCTAATGACAAAGGTTTATCCTAAAAGGTTTTATTTTCAGTCATTGATTAACCATTAGTTAAACCCTCAAATTTCACAGGCTAACCGTTAGTTAACCAACTGCTGATGAACATCTATGCGCAGTAGGGCTATTAAAAAAAAATTTTTTTTTTCAAATTTCTTGGATATACTTTGGCATCACGTTCTACGTTGAATATCCCATGAATTTTTTCAGATTTTTAGATGCATTTTTAAAGGTGGCTCAATGCAAAAATATATTTTTATTATTTTTTTTTTAGCATTAATTATAAAATGTTGTCAAACAATTTGAAAATTTTGTTTTATTGTAGAGTAACTTAAAAGCATTCATTTTGTTTGGTTTTTAATGAGCTTTAAAACCTATGGTCTAATATTGCCACAAAAAAAAAAATTTACCCTTCTTAAAAAACGAAAAACTGCTTTAAAAAGGCGAAATTTAAGGGTTTTTCAAGGAAAAAAGTCATCGTGCTTTAAACGAAATAAACATTTTTTAATTTACAAGATTTCATTCGAAAGAACTCTTAAAATCCTTCAAGACAAGATATGTTAAGACGTTTTTGGGCTAGCAGGCTCGATGATATAACGTTTGAAACATAGTAATGAAGCCCTGTCAGAGGAAAAACGCTGTTTTACTCAAGAGGAAGGCATCTTACGAAAAAAGTGTTCATGGCATAAAATGCTTAGAATTGTTCAAGGAATACATGTGAATTTTTTTGGAATTTTTTGGATTTTTTTGAAAAATTTATTAAAAATGACGTCAAAAATTTTTTCTAAAAAAAAAATTCCAAAAAAATGTGCACGTATTTCTTGAATAATTCTAAGCATTTTATACCATGAACACTTTTTTCGTAAGATGTCTTTCTCTTGAGTAAAAAAGCGTTTTTCCTCTCACAGGTCTTCATCACTAAGTATGTTTCAAACGTTATATCATCAACCCTGCTAGCCCAAAAAAGTCTTAACCTAACTTGTCTTGAAGGTGTTTAAAAGTTTTTTCAAATGAGATCTTGTAAATTAAAAAATGTTCATTTCGTTTAAAGCACGATGACTTTTTTCTTTGAAAAACCCTTAAATTTCGCCTTTTTAAAGCAGTTTTTCGTTTTTTAAGAAGGGTAAAATTTTTTTTTCCAATATTAGACAGTAGGTTTTAAAGTTCATTAAAAACCAAACAAAATTAATGTTTTTAAGTTACGCTAAAACAAATTTTTCAAGTTGTTTGACAACATTTTATAATTAATGCTAAAAAAAAAAAAATAATGAAAATATATTTTTGCTTTGAGCTACCTTTAAAAATGCATTTAAAAATCTGAAAGAATTCATGGGATATTCTGTCATGATGTAGAACGTGATGTCGAAGTATATCTAAGAAATTCGAAAAAATTTTTTATTTGAACAGCCCTAATGCGCAGTCACGCAACATCTTTTACGCGATTCGTAACAGTGTCGGTTTTTTTTGCACTTAATTATATTTTCGTGCCCTAATTTGATCAGTTAATGCACTTCTTGTTATTTTGTATTCCCAACCTCAATCAAAAAACATATATATCCTCAAAATCTGCAAATTTGTCCCGTGTTGCCATATTTTTTTTTTTTTTTTCTTCATTGTTTTAGTTAACCAATTCAATGTGAATATGAAACATTAGTTAAACTCTTATCACCATTTTAGTTAAATAATTGATTAATTAATAACTGTGAATCTGGATCTAAAGCTTTCCATCTGGCATTCACTTCGGCAAGGGAATTCAAGAAAATCCTTTTCTTCACTTGACCTGTCCGAGTCTCGCATAGAGAGGAGCCGTGTGTTGCTAGTTAATGAGCTTTTTCGTTACCTATGACCTAGAACTCAAATGAGAGTATTTCCTTTTAAATAAAAAAAAATAACGCCCAAATAATTTTCATACAAATAAATTTTGGGCGTTATTTCCAAAATAATTATCGCCCAAATTTTTATCAAAATAATTTGGGTGTTATTTCGTTTTTATTTTGGGCATTATTATGTCATATTATTTTTTGGGCGTTATTTAATTTTTTAAAAATAAAACGAGATAACGCCCAACAAAATTAAATAAAGCGCAAATTTTTGGGCGTTATTTCTAAAATGATTATCGGCCAAAGTTATTTCTTCTTTTTTTTTGCGTTATTTCATTGAGCGTTATTTTCTAACGCCGTTTACCGGAACCGAAGTCGAAGATACATATTACGGAACCTTTCATTGCTTTTCCCCATTCTTTCCTTTTCAACAATTCAACGGCATAGAAAAATAACGATATCGTGACTGCGAGAGCGAACGTTAATGATTTCCACGAAATAAAATTATATCCTTACTTTCAACAATTCGTCGGTGCAAATTTTTCTCAACTTCCTTTATAACATCCGATTCAAAATTTTTGTTATAGAAGTCAAAATCGGATACTCCATTACTTCAGTAATAGGGAGTATCCAAATGTGGAGCGCGTTTACCAAAAACAAAAAAGTAGCTAGTAAGGATGCCAACTTGATTCTCAAGATTCCCAAAAATTTTGAGAATTTTTGGCATGTTATAACTAAACCTTGTTCAGATTTGATCCATTATTACGTATGTTGCGCAAGTCCTGTAATTTGTTTCTTCTTTGCTCTCCAATATGTTGTAGGTCAAAAGCTTGGCTGTTTATTCTCTTTTTGGGCCTTATTCCCAATTGTCGTTTCTATTTCGTTTCTGAGGCGTTTTAGTTTTTATCGTCACCCTGTTTCTAAATTTGGAGCCTGGAAATATATTGGATCGATGAGAAGTGTTAATAGAGGTGTTAGGAAAACGAAGCAATCACACATATGCTTCGTATTCCTAATCTCTTATTAGACACTCCTCGTCGTTTTAATATATTTCCAGACTCCAAATTTAGATACGAGACGGTGAAAAAAACTAAAACGCCTCAGAAACGAAATAGAAACGACAATTGGGAATATGGGTGAATATTTATTTTATAAATGAGTCGTTCTACGTAGTTCCTCGTTGTATCGGATCCGGTATTCACCATCGGGTATTCTGACTGAAACATGATGTTGCGAATATGCAACAATATTCACACATGAAATTGTAATCGACGTTTATCGATTTTTTTAGTATTTTCGACAAAAAATTAAATAATAAAAGAAATTATTTAATAATTATGAAATTGTAAAATATTTCTAGTCAAGTAAATCAAAATGCCAAGCAGTTAATAGGTGGAAAAAAAAACAAAATACTGACGTTGTGCTGTCAATTAAACGCTGTAAGTAAAGCGCATGCGCAGCGCAGCAGTTCATTGAACAGTTCAGACAGTAGCCACTTTATTGGCTGTTTTGCATTATGTTTAGTTATTGTTATTTTTATTTATTCTTTTTGTTTTATTTTTTATTGCTGCCGTTTATTTTCGTTGTAGGTGACAATGTTGCTGTTAATAGTGATGATAACTTTTTGGCTTTATTGTTGTTGCTGTTTGTTATTATTGTTGTTTTATAGTTATGTCATCGGAGTCATCATTTGTATGCAATTGCTGTTGTTTATTTATTTCGGTTTTTCTTTAAGTTTTTTATTTAATGATGACGACATATTGCTGGCTGTCACTGTGAAAACTCAGAAAATCTCAAAGCGCGACAATTTCAATTCGAATTTAAAAAAGGCACATTTTGTAATTTGTAATTTTTATTTTTTTTGTTTTGAGATATGTAAATTTGTCTGTAATTACAATCATAAAACGTATTGATGTTCATTACTTCTTAAAGCAGCTGTCTTGGTTATTTGCAACACTTTTAAAAATATAAATATTTACAGGAAATAATAAAACAAAATAAATTGTTTTTGGAAATTTCGTACAAGTCACAAACAATCATCACATCATGTCTTGCGTTGGGGCCGGTCAATGGGTTCAATTACCAAATAAAAAAATAAAAAAATAAAAAAATCCATAAAAACTCGATTTTATCAAATTCAACAAAATCGTAAAAAGAAACTTGTTTCCACTTCAAAAGCAAAATTTAAAATTATTTTTGCAGTTAAGACTTAAAAATTTATATTACAAAAAAAAAAAAACAAAAAAAATTAAAGATGATAATTTTCTAACTGAATTACACTTAAGTTTTTTTCGACATGTTTAATTCGCATTGAGATTAAGATATTTTTCGATAAATTGTAAAGGATATGGATTAATGGCGAACAGTTTTTTCTTTTCACACCCACATTAACTGTGTAGCCAACAGAAAGTATTTGAATAATTTTATTAATTAAAATTTAAATGAACAATTAATTTAGTTAATCAAGTTGTGGATGATGTAATACATATTGATTAATAATCGATCATTTCAAAATTGAAATAATTTCATAAATACCGAGGAACATTTTAATCGCACTGAGTGCCAAGCGGATTTGATGAAATTCGTCCGAAGGAGGCCAAGCAATTTTTTATTAATAAGGGGTTTTGTTGCCGTAATGAGCGATTTAAACATTTCAACACATTCCCTCGCCGTGTCCCACATACGACTTTTCTGAATTTTACTTGAGATTATTCGGAAAGCTGCCCCGTTACATATCTTCTAATTCTGAAATGTATGCTCTCCCGTATATTATCGGAAATCTAACATTTCCCGAAATTTTAGGTAAAATAACCTCCAGACAGCCCCTCATTACGAAATTTTCTTGTTCACGTATTGAGAATTTCATTCTAGGAATATATTCCATCACATTTGGTTATAAAATATGGAAAATCTTGATTTTTACTCTTTGTTCCCCCTTCCCCTTCTGCGGACTTAAAAACGACGTTCCGTCGGATTTCGAAATTCCCCCCTTTCCGCGGACTTAATGTTAATTTTATTCGAAATATCGCTCTAAGCTCAATAAAACATCTAAGAATAGAAAGAGAACAATTAAGTGCATGAAATGATGCACGTACGTATGTACATATGAGTAATATCAATAAAAATATCCATGTGAAACATTTAATTTTTATTTTGACTTTTTTTATTTTATTCACTTAATAAAAAAAGAGCATATCAAAAAGGAATTAAAAATTTAATATTAAATTGACCTTGACCATCAGATGCAAAATCGTCATCGTATATTTTAATTTGTGCGTTTGTTTACGGGCGTACACACTGCCACAGCAAGGTAGCGTATTCAAAAACAACTTCCGGCATATACTCGTACTTCAACATCATAATTGGCAACGCTTCCTTTTTTGTTTATTGTTTTTTTTTTTATTATTTATGGATTCATATTATTTAATTTATATTTAGTTCGAAATACATTATATGTGGTACTATTCTAACGCTAAATAGTCACGGTGCTATTTTTGGACTGGCCACAAATCAAATACCTTACACTGAAGCATTTCAACATCTTTGTTTATATACGATGAGCCACGCCCTCTTGTGCAAGTTCACCTGGTTTTGCGATAAGCTTGCACTAACTATTTCTAGTGTCTAGCGGAATTTGGTTGCTTTACCTATGTATATAACACTTGTAATAAAGCATTATAAAAAATTTGCTCATATGGGAGGATACCGCGCCCTTTCGCACGAGTTCCTCAAGTTTTTGCCCAAAATTTGCTCTTACCATTTTTAGCATTACTCGTAGTTGTATTTTCATTGCGTTCTCGTAAATAATGCTCTAAATATAGCGTTCGCTCCTTTTCAATCCCCAGAGCTAAATTTTACGCCGAAGCCCTTGTAAAAAATTTTATCGAATTGTTTGCTTAGTTTTCTTGTCAATAACATTTCCATGGACAGATAGTCAGCCAGCCAGACAACTCAGAAGTTGACGCTGATCTAGAATACAGCCTAAACTCATACAATTCAAATGTGGATACAGTTTAACTTAGTCACGAGAGAGACTTCGTGATAAGTAGGTTATGATGATCTAAGGTCGAAAATATATTTTTGACATGACCAGAGGAGTCCCCGACCCCTCTAAGGACCATTTCGGTCCCATTTTTGTAAAAAAATGAGCTAAGGCCGAAAATATATTTTGGACGTGATTAACGCACAGTGTTTCACGTAGAACAAACTAGGTGGACAAAATTATTTTTTGATATTTTTGGGTAGTGTAAGCCGTATTACGACATATTATTATTGTAATATTTTGATATACAGGGTGTGCCAAAATTTCCAGAACGGTCATTTGTTTTTAATGCGGCACGTTAAATAAAAAAAAAATAAAAAACACGTGTCCAATATTTTTAAGAAGGCATTTCAACGATACCAATTTTGACCCCCTACACGTCTCGTCAGGCGGCTGACGGAAGAAACTTCAAAATTTTTTATGGAAACTCCCAATTTTTATTGCGGATTCGAATTTTACGTGCAAAAATACGACACTTTTGTCTGAGGCATTTTTTCTTATTCGGCATAGATCACCATTGTAACCAGGAATTGCTCATTTTGAAGAATAGTTGGCTATTTTCTCCTTAATTATCCTCACATAGTCTTCTGTTACATCAAACACTTTGAATTTTGATCGTAAAGACGGTAATTTTATTTGACCTTGTCATGCTTAAGCCACTCTTGAAAAACTCACTTCTTGAGATTGAGTGAAAATATTCAGAAAAAAATAAAATACTTGTATTCCAATGCGCAGGTTGAAACTAAGTAGTACATTCATTAAAAGGCAGCTACAACTAACTTATATCCAAAATCTAGTCTAGATACACAGAGATAAACGTTATTTTTTTAAGTGTTTTAGAAACTTTTTCTGAGGGAAGAATGACAAAAATCTTATTAAAACACAAAACGCTAACCTTCATTTATAAAATACAGCACTAGAAATGTCATAATATTAAAATTTTTTTTAAGACAAAGCTAAAAATTCGAATATAATTTAAAATAAAAAAAAAATGTAATTAAAGTTATTCTGAAAAAAATTAAAATAAAATAGATGAACAGCAGTGCGCAGGATGAATCTAATATATTCATAAAGGGAATTGATGCAGCTAACTTATATCCAAAATTTAGACTGGGTACAAGCGGGTACATGCAATTTCGTCTCCTTTAAAGTTGAAAAACAAAAAAAAAGAATAACTTTTAACTGTTTTCGAAGATTTCTTACACATTACATAAAGGATTAAATGAAAAAACTCTTACTAAAACATTGAATACGTTCCTATTGTTATAAAATCCATCACTTAAATTGTCACAAAATTTTGATTTTGCCACAATAAAATCAAGTTGCTTTATAGCGTAATGGAAAGAATAAATATTTCAAATTGAACTTACATTCATATGTTGACTTCTACATTTAGTTGTTTATCACCATCAAATATTTTCACAAAAAAAAGTTGTTATATTAGGTACGGGGGGTACTGTTGACATTACCTCATTACTAATATTTAGATATCTGTTAATGAATTTTGTCCACCTAGCTTGTTCTACGTGAAACACTGTGCAACGTTACCTTCGGCCACTCTTGTGACCTATTTTCGACCATTCCTTATCGATTGATGCAATAATATTATTTTGCAAAAATGGGCCCGAAACGGTCACTTAGAGGGGTCGGGAACTCTCTGGTCATTTCCAAATTATATTTTGAACTAACATCCTTACAAGTTTTTATATTAAAGTTTTTGAAAACTTTAAAAATAAAAGTTTTAAAAAACTTTTTATTTCAAAAGTTTATAGTTTTTTTAAACTTTTATCTATAGATTATTTAAAAGTCTTAAGTTTGAATAAACTTAAAAAACTTTTAAACTTTTAGAGTCTGTTAATCCATCACAACACCTTTTTTTTAGTTGAGCCAAATAGACCCATAAATCCAGGATACAAAGGGTTAAAATGAATGTTCTGGAAAATTGTTTAATCCAAAATAGTTTTTTTTTTGTTTTGAATCAGCAACAAACAAACAAGCTATCAACATACATCTTCGAACTGTTTCAAGAGCACTCCTTCTTTCCGAGTTATGGTCCTATGAACAGAAGTTATTTCAGTCCCGTACAAAGAACCTCATATTGCAAGCTCTTAGATATCACTGAGAGCTTCCTAGATGAAGGAAAAAACACATTACGAAAAAAATTGGACATATATATCATGTTGCCATCTTCTCTCTGCTATATGGGTCATTATTCAAATTTTTTCCAAAAATACAATGTAATAAAGGTCATATTTTGAGGAAAAGAAATCAGCAGGCATTTTGCATTTTATTTATTTATTAACCTACATGATTTAATTTTATTAATTTTTTTTTTTTTTTGTTTTTTTTTTTTTTTTATTTTTTAGGGCTTAACCTGCTAAATTTTGAATTATGTTTGCAAGTCATGTCATCATAGCGCGTTTTTGACGTTGTGGTTTTTGATAAATTGACTCAAAATGTTGTACTTTAAATGTAAAAACATTCATTATTTATTGCAAAGTGCAAAATAAATCAAAAAACAGAAAAGATTCACAATAAAAACAAATAAAATACACTCGTATATGGGTAACATGAGTTTGTGACCTTATCACGTTCTGTGTGTTTCAGGTATTTTAGCAGGAATTGTTTACGTTAATTGTTTTTATTATTTAATTTTAATTTTAGTTTATTATTTCTTACTTTGATCGTTTCAAGAGCTACCACTTCTACATTTTATGTGTGTGATTCACATTCAATTTGCACAAAATTCACTTTGTTGTCTAATACATACATATTTTGTTTATAAACAAACACTTCTATTTCAATGTTTTTAATTGCATTTCTCATCCCTGACCTTACTCAACAAAACTCTCGCGACGTTTTATGAATTTATTTAATTTTTTGTTGTTTCTTCTATCCTCAACCTCAAAGCTTTCTGGGGAGCAAAGTGAGCAAACTTTGAAATTGCTTTTGGCTATTCCACTGTAGATGGCAGCACAGCTACCGATCTTCAAGTTAATTGGTTGTTGTCTTTGCTATACAAATGCTGCAGGGTGAGTTTAAAATGGAATTTTGTTTTAACATTATTTTAATTTTGGTTTTTTTTTTTCAAATGAAATCATTTTGTAGCTTTTGTCGATCGCAAATTCTCTCTGTCTCACAATTGACCTCTGACTCTTCTCTATTTTGAATTCCTCTGTATAACGCTTTTGGCCTTTATGGATAAATGGACCTCCATAGATGTCCATTGGATAACACTTCTGGAAGTGTATAATGGAAATTGTACATATTTTTTGGATTAACTTTAATATATATGAAGCAATCCATGCTAAGTGTACAAGCTCAAAATTTTGTTGTCTCCGATTTCGCTCAAATTTGGCAATATGGTAGATCACGAAAATTTTTTACACTTCAATTTTTTTTAAAAGTACTTTAAATTAAAGCACACTTTTTTCGTAAGATGCTTTCCTTTTGAGTAAAAAAAGATTTTTGACTTCCGCGGGCGTTCAAAAGCCAAAAACTCCTATGTAGCGTCTGAATCCCACCTTGAGTCATACATCATTTTAAAATTTATAAATTATGCTTTAATTTAAAGTATTTTTAAAGAAATCTAAGGGGTGTTTTTTTAAAAAAAATTCAAAAGTATTTTTAAGTGTAAAAAGAAATATTTTTTATAAAAACAACAATTCAAAATGAATAGGACTAATAACTGAGATTTATCAATTTACAAACTTTAGTGCAAGCTATAAATTTTTGATAAAACACCCTTTTCATGAAAATGACTAAAACCGCCAACTTCAACACCTGTATTTTATTAACAAATGGTACTAGGACCAAATCCCCCGGATTGTTGTTCTTGCACACCGGATCTACCATATTGTCAAATTTGAGCGAAATCGGAGACAACAAAATTTTGAGCTGGTACACTTGGCATGGATTGCTTCATATATGTAAATATGAGCCGTTTATTTTGAAAGTGACCTAAGTCCATTTCGGGGCAAAAGTAATGTCATTCACATTATGTGCCATAATAATCGGTTTTTTGCCCGATACTATTTTTTAAAGATAACGGCATCAATTTTACACTGTGTGGTAAACTTTTTGTAAAGACAGAATTCAATTTTATTCGTTCTTAACAAAATGCCAGCTAATTTATTTTATGCCATTACTTTTGCCTCGAAATGGACTTAGGCCGCTTTCAAAATAAACGGCTCATATATACCATTTGTAGAAAACAGCCCCGATTAATTGTCATGGAAGCATTGAAACATCATGGAGTGCTGCTAAGGCTGCTTTCTTAAACTCCAGTGAAAAAATACTTTGGTTCCGACCCTCGAAAACACTGGATGAGCGAGGAAACGTGGTGTCTTGTTGAAAAAAGATGAAGCGCGAAAAAACTGAGAGATGACGCTTAAACTAGACCGAAAAATAACGACGCCGAAAAGGTCTTTAACTCTCTCAATAAAGAAGTCAGGCGTTCGTGCAGACAATACAAAAGCAGAATGTATAACGACCTTGCGAGTGAAGCCGATAGCACTGCTAATGCTAAAAATCTCAGGCAGCTTTACGATATCACCCGCAGACTATCTGGCAGAAAACCCCAACAGAATCGCCCTATCAAAGGCAAAAACGGAAATCTCTCAATATCCGCCGACGACCAACTAAGGAGATGGAAAGAGTATTTTTGTGACATACTGAATCCCACATCTACCACATTCCCGCTACCAGAATTACCAACTACAACTGCCGCAGTGACTCGCAGTAGTAGTCGAATACAAACACAACCACCTACAATCGATGAAATAGTGAAAGCTATCCAAAGCATGAAAAACAACAAGGCCGCCGCTATAGATCAAATAACAGCTGAACTGCTTAAAGCATGCCCCATTACATCAGCTAATACCGTATTCTCACTAACCTGGTTAACCAGATGAATGCTGATAAAGCACTAACCAGGGCTTGAATTGCCGCATCAGTGAACGTACAACTTGTGATGTAAAATCATGTATTTCGTAATGTGAAATACATGTCGTGATTTGGTGAACGCCGAAAAAGTGACATTGAAATGATAGATGACTCATCCAGGCAAAAGTTGTGAACGTGGTTCTGTGATTATCAAGATTTTCTGATTTTAGGCTGGTTAACCTGGTAAGTGAGAATAGGGCATTAAATCAGAAAATCTTGAAAATCACAGAACCACGTTCACACCTTTTACCTGGATGAGTCATCTATCATTTCAATGTCACTTTTTTGGCGTTTACCAAATCACGACACTATTTTCACTTTTTTCAAATATGTTTTTATATATTTCGTTTTTTAAATTTTTTTTAATACAATTGAGACGAACACATTTTTGATTTTAGCTTTAATTTGCTTTTTATTAAAAATGTTTTATTTGTTTACATTTTCCATTTGTCAAAAGAGAGGGAAATTTCCTAATTTCCCTGGGATTTTTTGAATTTGTAGATGCCACCTGATGCCATCTGATGCCATCGAAAAGCTTTTTATACGGAAACGATCCTGGTTAGTGCCTAATCAGCATTCATCTGGTTAACCAGGCAAGTGAGAATATGGTATAAGATTCTTCATCCTCTGGTTTCCAGAATCTGGAGCGAAGAGCGTTTGCCAGAAGTTTGGCTGCATGGCATACTAGCCAAATTGCCGAAAATAGGTGACGTAAGCGAGTGTCAAAGTCATAGAGGAATAACTTTGTTCTCAGTTCCATCAAAAGTACTGACAAAAGTACTTCTAAACATGTTGATCATGTGTGGATCAAATCAACACCCTCAGAATAATTGTCGAACAATCATGCGAGTGGCGTGCTGCGCTTTAACTTGTTTCATATTTAGTCTAAGATACGAATAAGGAGAGATTTGCACCCATCTGTTTAATGGATGAAACCTATTTTATATGAAAGTAAATACGTTTAGAAACATTTTGTGAGTAGGTTGTCTAAAAAAATCCTGGCAAGGCTATGGTTCATTCCATATTGAAAAGTGCATTTTTTTGAAAAAATGCACCCATCTGTTTAATGAAAATAATATATACCATTCGAAAGTTTAGAGCCTCTACAATATATTAAAGTAGGGTTGCCTATTTTTTTCCTGGCAAGGCATAGGGTTGTCAGGCTTTAAAAGGTCGGCCAAAACCACAAATTTGCACCCATCTGTTTAATGAAAAAATTATATACCATTCGAAAGCTTAGAGCCTCTACAATATGTTAAAGTAGGGTTGCCTATTTTTTTCCTGGCAAGGCATAGGGTTGTCAGGCTTTAAAAGGTAGGTCAATACCCCAAATTTGCACTATGTGTTTAAAAAAAAAAAAATGTTTAAAATGTTAAAAAAATCTGTTTAATGAAAAAATTATATACCAATCGAAAGTTTAAAGCCTCTACAATGTGCTTACGTAGAGTTGCCTATTTTTTCCTGGCAAGGCATAGGGTTGCCAGGCTTTAAAAGGTCAGTCAATACCATAAATTTGCACTCATCTGTTTAATAAATAAATTTTGTGTTAAAATAAAGAATAATTTTATTGCGGACACGGTGATACAGGGTTGCTTGTGAAAAATCTGTTTTAAGCCAGGGTTGCCGAGCTTTAAGAAATGAAATATTGGTACAAATGAAAATGTGCGACAGAGAGATCCGGGCGAACTATTTGGTTAGGATGTATACTAGACCTATCGTTAATATTGAAAATGAAAAAAACCTTGCTCCCAGGGGCTAAAAAGTTTTCCATTGGTGTTAATATCAAGCATAGAAATTTTGGTTCCGATCGGAAAATATTTGACCGTGCCGTAAGGCCGTTAAAGGTCGGAAAAACGCTATTTATATGGAAAAACGCTATTTATATGGAAAAACGGAGCCTTAATCGCAAGAATCAGTCCTATCTTTGAAACTATTTGAGATAAGTGAATGAGATTTGGTATGTGTATGAACAATGCTTAAGTTATTTGAATCCAATAAAAAACTTGGCGATGCCACGCCCCCTCGATCCGAAATTCTTGTATCTCTGGAAATATTGGACTCAGGGGAATGAGACTCGATACATATGTAATTGGCACTGGGAAAAAATTGTTTAATAAAAATGGGTGGGGTCACGCCCCCTCCTTCTAAAAAAATGGAATTTGTCATATCTCTGAAACTATTTGATACATATGAATAAGATTTGATTTCAGGTAATGTGAAGAGAACAGGATATGGCACTGTAAAAATGTTAAAGCAATTTAAGGTACTTAGTTGATATGGAAGCAGTACTTTTTTATATTCTTATTTTGGTCTCTTAAGTATAGACACCATGCAAAAAAATTTGGTCCCAATCGGAACATATTTGACCGTGCCACCAGGCCGTTAAATGTCAGAAAAACGCTATTTATATGAAAATAAGGAAACCATCAATCCCATCTTTGGAAATATTTAACATAGGAGGTAAGATTTAGTATATATATGAACAATACTTAAGTAAATAGTATCCAATAAAAAAATGGGCAGTGCCACGCCCCCTCCAACCAAAATTTGTCGTATCTCTGAAAATATTTGACTCAGGTAAATGAGGTTTGGTATTTATTTAATTGGCATTGGGAAAAAATTTTCAACAAAAAACGGGCGGGGCCACGGCCCCTCGTTGAAAAAAAACAAATTTGTTATATCTCATCCTCCTATGTCAAATAGTTTCAAAGATAGGATTGATTGTTTCCTTGTTTTCATATAAATAGCGTTTTTCCGACATTTAACGGCCTGGTGGCACGGTCAAATATTTTCCGATCGGAACCAAATTTTTTTGCATGGTGTCTATACTTAAGAGACCAAAATAAGAATATAAAAAGTACTGCTTCCATATCAACAAAGTACCTTAAATTGCTTTAACATTTTTACAGTGCCATATCCTGTTCTCTTCACATTACCTGAAATCAAATCTTATTCATATGTATCAAATAGTTTCAGAGATATGACAAATTTATTTTTTTAAGAAGGAGGGGGCGTGACCCCACCCATTTTTATTAAACATTTTTTTCCCAGTACCAATTACATATGTGTCGAGTCTCATTCCCCTGAGTCCAATATTTCCAGAGATACAAGAATTTCGGGTCGAAGGGGCGTGGCATCGCCAAGTTTTTTATTGGATTCAAATAACTTAAGCATTGTTCATACACATACCAAATCTCATTCACTTATCTCAAATAGTTTCAAAGATAGGACTGATTCTTGCGATTAAGGCTCCGTTTTTCCATATAAATAGCGTTTTTCCGACCTTTAACGGCCTTACGGCACGGTCAAATATTTTCCGATCGGAACCAAAATTTTTATGCTTGATATTAACACCAATGGAAAACTTTTTAGCCCCTGAGAGCAAGGTTTTTTTCATTTTCAATATTAACGATAGGTCTAGTATACATCCTAACCAAATAGTTCGCCCGGATCTCTCTGTCGCACATTTTCATTTGTACCAATATTTCATTTCTTAAAGCTCGGCAACCCTGGCTTAAAACAGATTTTTCACAAGCAACCCTGTATCACCGTGTTCGCAATGAAATTATTCTTTATTTTAACACAAAATTTATTTATTAAACAGATGAGTGCAAATTTATGGTATTGACTGACCTTTTAAAGCCTGGCAACCCTATGCCTTGCCAGGAAAAAAATAGGCAACTCTACGTAAACACATTGTAGAGGCTTTAAACTTTCGATTGGTATATAATTTTTTCATTAAACAGATTTTTTTAACATTTTAAACATTTTTTTTTTTTTAAACACATAGTGCAAATTTGGGGTATTGACCTACCTTTTAAAGCCTGACAACCCTATGCCTTGCCAGGAAAAAAATAGGCAACCCTACTTTAACATATTGTAGAGGCTCTAAGCTTTCGAATGGTATATAATTTTTTCATTAAACAGATGGGTGCAAATTTGTGGTTTTGGCCGACCTTTTAAAGCCTGACAACCCTATGCCTTGCCAGGAAAAAAATAGGCAACCCTACTTTAATATATTGTAGAGGCTCTAAACTTTCGAATGGTATATATTATTTTCATTAAACAGATGGGTGCATTTTTTCAAAAAAATGCACTTTTCAATATGGAATGAACCATAGCCTTGCCAGGATTTTTTTAGACAACCTACTCACAAAATGTTTCTAAACGTATTTACTTTCATATAAAATAGGTTTCATCCATTAAACAGATGGGTGCAAATCTCTCCTTATTCGTATCTCCTACTAATTGGCCCTATGCTCCGCCTAGGAGTTAAAGGAGAATACATACATATATACATATCAGATCAGTGATGGTTGTACAGTTTTGTGGTAGAGCAATGTGATTTTTATGACCAACACTATTTCATAATTTTTATGATCTTATAAATTATGCTTAATACAAACGGATAGCAAATTAAAAGCAATTTATTACATTTATGATATTTATTAATAAAAGATTTTGTTAAATAATTTTTTATAAAACAACTTTTTTAAATTTTTGCTAAAAAAACATTTCAAAATACATCTTTGACGATCGCAAATAGGGGCACATTTATTCTAAATAATTATTTATACTCTTTTTTATTGACTTCGTCATGATGCTAATCAAACTCTACAGTCGAGAGTCTGGCATCAAATTAGCAACAAATCAGCGAAGACATCAGATTTCTCATCAAACCAAAAAAAAACAAAGCAACAACAAAAATATCACTAGTAGGGTATGTTGCTGTCGTTTAACACATCATGTTGTTGTTGCTGCTGCTTCCATGCATGCTAAGTAGATGAAACTTTCTTGGAAATTAATTAAAACATATGCTCATCACTTTAGGCCATAAATCTGCCAACGCAATTATCACGTTTAATTTGACTATGAAAGTGTTTGATATCAAATTGCCGACGACGACAACAAAAACAGCATTGCAATTGCAGCAGCAGCAGAATCACAGCACAACAATGTCACCCTTCTCGTCAACAACAGCTACATAAAGAAAAAAGGAGTTTGCCTGGTGCATTTCGTCATGGTCCCGCGAGATAGCGACAAACAAGTGCGTGAACGCCATGAAAATCATGAGGAGAAAACAATTCCAATTAGCAGCAGCAGCAATTGCAGTCAAACAACAGCAAAAACAATATCACTATAAAAGCCGGCAAATATAACAGCAATAGCAATTGCTGCCAACAACAAAGGGTGAAGTATACGGCAACGTTTTCGGGTATATTACACCCCAAACAATTTAATGCCAGATCATTTGCTACTTTAAACTCGTGTATTTCATTATATTTCGATTAGTGATGAGCAAAATTAGTCTTGGTCTTGCGTCTTGTTCTTGGTCTTGCTAATTTTGCGAGACCAAGACCAAGACCAAGATGCTGATATTTTTGCAAGACCAAGACCAAGACTGCTATGGTCTTGGTCTTGGTCTTGCTCACGATAATTGTCAAGACCAAGACTGCTTTTCAGTCTTGCTAATTTGTAGTTAAAAGTTGTTTCATGTCCGTTTTGAAGATAAAATCATCTCTCGATTTGAATTTTGGCATCTTAAAAACCCAACTGCTTTGGAAAAATATGGTTTTGAATATTCAATATCCCTGAAAATTTTTTCAAGACCAAGACCAAGACCGAGACCAAGACTTAATGAGCAAGATCAAGACCAAGACCAGGACTCAATATAAAAACCAAGACCAAGACCAAGACTCAATGTGCAAGAACAAGACCAAGACCAAGACAGCTATGGTCTTGGTCTTGGTCTTGGTTTGCTCATCACTAATTTCGATTATGCATTTAGGGTTAAGTTACACTAAAATCACCTAAAAGATATGTTTTCGTAGAACCAGATATTATTCCTTGGAACTTTTTTCAATTCACTCACAATGTGCTAAAATTCGAGAATCGACCAAAATGCTTTGCTATAATAATCTAATGTTGGTCTTACGATAACCGTATATATCCATTGATATATTCCTGGCTTCTGCACTAACACAGAGGTAAGGCGTCTGTCTTTTTCTGCGGCAGAGTGAATATTGAGATTTTGAGAAGTTCAAAAAGACATCATGGGGAGAGCACTTTCAGGAGATTGAAACACTCCCAACAGTAACAAAACTCCAAAAGTCATTTTCAGAAGACCACTCAAACTGCTTTCCAATACTCAAAAAGGCAAATGAGGATTTTACGGAAAGCCTAGGAGGCACAGGACGGCTATTACTAGAATCACATTTACCAGGCTGTGTTAGGTGGTCAATGGAACCAATCAAGGACACCTAATGGAAATATTTGACTCTGGTAAATGAGATTTGGAACATATCTGATTGGTACTGGGAAAATTATTTTCAATAAAAAATGAGCAGGTCCCCTAATCTAAAAATCAAATTTGTCATGTCTTTGAAACTATTTAAGACAAGTGAAAAAGATTTGATTTCAGATAAAGTGATGCGAACAGGGTTCAAATCATATTCTTCTGTGTCAAATAGTTTCAGAGATATGACGAATTTGGTTTTTTATGATTTTTTATTGAAAATTTTTTTCCCAGTGCCAATTAGATTTATACAAAGTTTCTCATTTACATGTGTCAAATATTTCCAGAGATCTTATTCTCCTGATAACTCGGGAAACACCGAACTGATTCGGGTGATTTTTTTGTTGATGGTTAAATATATTGCCCGGAAAGGTATTGTAAAATTTATTTTTTCAAAATTCCTTCGGCTTCGTCCGGGATATTAAAAATCTTAATAACTCGAAAAACATTGAACCGATTTACGTGATTTTAGTTTTTGATGTGTAGATACGTTGTCCGGCAAGGTTTCGTAAAATTATTTTTTCAAAATTCTTTCGGCTTCGTCCGGTAAATGGAAATGTTTTAAGAAATCGGGAACAATTATTCCGTTTTGAATGATTTTTGTTTTTTGATAGGTAGATATATTTCCTAGTAAGGTCATGTCATATGCACTTTTCCAAAATTCCTTCGGTGACTTCAGCGATATTAAAAAATAAAATAAAGTACACCTCGTTACCTAACTTTCAGAACGTTTCGAGGTGACAACGGTTTGAATAAAGCAAAGTTTTCAATAGAAAATGATATTAGCATAAAAAAAATAAAAACTTTTTTAGTTTTTTGATACCCCAGACGTTGCAGAAAGTATTTTTGAAAAGGATACATTATAAAACTTAACTAGAAAACATATGTATCAACCAAAAAAAAATTTACCCAAATCGGTTCAATGTTTCTCGAGTTATTAAGATTTTTAATATCCCGGACGAAGCCGACGGAATTTTGAAAAAATAAATTTTACAATACCTTACCGGGCAACGTATTTAACCATTAACAAAAAAATCACCCGAATTAGTTCAGTGTTTCCCGAGTTATTAGGATTTTTAATATCCCGGACGTTGCCGAAAGACTTTTGAAAAAAATTTATTACAGGACTTTACTAGGCCACATACCTATCCACAAAAATGCCGCAAAATGCTATACTACTATATATGGTATTTTGCGGCAATTTTGCTAATGCCGTAAAAGAAAAATTCATAGAATTCGTATTTATTACCCGATTTTAAACAATTATAGCTTGTTGGAAAGGTATTTCAGTTTGCTATAAGATAAAATTATGCTTTGACTAATTTAATTAAGTTTAAAAAAAATTTTCATTATTTTTTGCCTGAAACCTCAACTTGACCTTGACCTCTCTTGCGGGCCGGGTTATCGTTATCCGATTGCTGTAAAACTTCATAGTATTTGTTTTTATGACCATTAGAAAGATTTCAGGGGGCGGCATCAACGAAAATCAGAAAATCGTAAAATAAGCGCATGCCTAAAATCTACCCATTAAAAAAAAAATCATTAAAATCGGATGATTGGTTTTCGAATGGTAGAATTCTGAAAATTTTCGGTTTTCGACTTTGAGCCCACAGAAAAGAGGTCGAAACGATTTTTTTCCAAAAACTGGTGGGTTATTTTTTTCCTTGTTTAATTACCTATAAGCCCTCATCATTGAAATCTTTCTACAGTGCGTCCCCAAGCGGGCAAAAAATTTTGATATAAAAAACACACTTTGGGACTACTGTGCGGCGGCACGGTCAAATATGTGTCAATCGGAGCGCCTGCATATGTAGATCCGAAGGTTAATATTAATCCCACGGCAGTTGCGAGATTCATAGATAGTCTGGAACTGTTCTGATAGGGAAAGCGGATCTTTTTAGCTCCCAGTGCAATCCAGAGCATTCAAAATAATAATAAGTCAACAAGATCTTACTTCGTCGGCTTTGACATATTTTATAATGTGCGTCTTATGCACCTTGGCCCTAAAAAAAAACTTTCATAGGCGCATGTGGTTGCGTTTCATTAATTTGAACTCATTAAATTGCGTTGAACAATGTCTGCTGAAGTTTTTATTTAGGTAAATGATTTCCATCTGAAAATCATACTCCTCCAGTGATGCTGTGCGATGAGAGCGAGTGTCAATCGACAAGGTTGAGTAATTGGTGAAATTAATTACCAACGAGGGCAAAGCGCAAATTATCTGCTAATTTTGGATTAAATGCGGAATTTTGTCGAAGTGCATTAGAGATAGTGATGAGCAAAATTAGTCTTGATCATGAGTCTTGTTTTTGGTCTTGGTAATTTTTCAAGACCAAGATATAGTTAATAGGCGTTTCACGCCCGTTTCGAGAATAAAATCATCCCTCAATTTGAAATTGGGCATCTTAAAAACCCAACTGCTTTGGAAAAATAAGATCTCGAAATTTTGAATGCTCAATATTAAAAACAAGACCAAGACTGCTATGGTCTTGGTCTTGGTTTTGGTGTTGGTTTTGGTCTTGGTTGGCTCATCACTAATTAGAGAACTACTTAAGCGACAAAACATTGCAGTGATAATATCAAGTCGTATCTTATAATCTTAAATTGTTTTCTGTAATATTTCGCCTAACTAACTCAACTTAACAAACTACATTTCGATAAAGGAAATTATTTATATTATTTATACATTTATTGTTCTTTTCTCGGACTGACGACAATAAGTTCACAGTTCACTTTGGCTAATTTATAGCAAAGCTATTAAACTGAAATTCTCTCCCCTGCATACTTGCAATTGTTGCTTTGCTCAATTGTCAGTGGTGTCATAACTCAGAAAGCCATTTAGTTTAAATCGAGCAAAACCGCGTCAAAAATTAATTATGACCAAAACAGGAAGGCAGGCAACATACAAACCAAAGAAAAAAGACGAAAATACGATATACTTCATTCATTATAAATCATCACATTTCAAGTGTTTGTCACCAAACATGCATAAATCTTATGTCTCGTGTGAACGTCCCTTTTTTTGTTGTTTGGTATTATTCTTTATAAATTTGAGGTTTTTTTGTTTTTGTGTTTTAATGTTGTCTTGCAGTCATTAATAATACGAAACCCAGTGCAGCGCGCAGCATCCTCGATAGTTCTTTTGTTAACATCTGCATTCGTGGCATAATGAGGCAATTTCTTGGCTATTAGAATCTTATATTGAGTTGTTTTGCTTAATGAGCGCTATTTTTTTGGTTTTTTTTTTATCTCTCTCTTCAAGAGGTTAATATTCTCCACCCTCGAATTTCGTTTATAAGTGTTTAAGGTTTCCGATTACTGAGGTAAGTTTTATGCGGAAAGGATTTGTTTTTAGTTTTTTTTTTAGGTTTTAGTTTTCTTTGAATGTGCAGCAACAGTGTCCATTGACCTCTTTTTCGCTTTTTGTTGATAAATGTTACTTTCTGTTTGTTTTGTGACTAATTTGTGTGTCACTTTGAATGAGTTATTTCGTAATATGACCCAAATATTAAGGGGCATTAACCAAAGGAGTCAGGTTTTCTGCATGAGGCTTGAGAAAAATGTTGTGAAGTCAATTTGTTCTAAGCAGGATAGATAAAAATTTGGACTTGTGTTGTAATTTCAGACTATAAGAGTTCGCTGAATTATGATAGAATTAAAGAACAGACTTTTTTCCAATTTTCGACAACTCTTTCGAGCATATCGGCCGGTATTCCTTGAATAACACGAGTTATGTTGGTTTACAAAGCATCAATAGTTTCGGGTTTGTCGACATAAACAAGTGATTTAGAATATCCCCAAAGAAAGTAATTTAATGGCTGTTATGTATTTCAAAAGCATCTTGATTTGGGTTTTGTAGTTTATAAAATTATTTCGTATTTTTGCAATTTTTAAAATCAAATCACATGATCTTGGTGGCCAATTAACAGGAGCATTTCTTGAGATGCTGTTTTCATAAAGCGATTGTTTCTCCAGCTGTATGGCATGTTGCGCCATCCTGTTGAAACCCTAATACACTAATATCCTGAATTTGTGGCGACAAAAATTTATTGATCATTGCTCTGTTGCGAGCACCATTAACCGTAAGACGGGCTCCATCCGCATTTTTGAAAAAATTCGGTCCGATGATGCCTCCTGCCCATAAACCACACTAAACAGTACATTTATCGAGACACATTGGAAGCTCTTGGATTGCTTAACGTAGGCGTTCAACTAGAAATGAGCTTCGACGCTAAACACAATTTTTCGATAAAATAATGGATCAATTTGAAGTTGTTGTAAGGCCCGAAATTAAAACGTACAACAAGATCAGCCGGCTTCAATTCTTGTACGAGCTGTATTTAATAGGCCTTCAGACTAAGATTCCGCTTCAAGATACGCCACAATGATCAATAAGAGATGCCCAAAGCCTGAGATCGGTAACGAATGGATTGTTCACGGTTGTCACTAACACTCTCTGCTACTGCAGCAATATTCTCTAAATTATGGGCTCTATACACTCTGTTTGAATGATAGTGTAAAATTGCTTCGAAATCTGGTGACAGTGTCTACGGTTGTAAAAACTCTATGAGCTAGTGCAAAAAATTTCAGGAAAGGGAGAACTAATGATTCATATTATTAGCTTCCAAACAAGCAAGGATCAGATGCCATGGTTGGTTTGAGCTTTCTGTTCAATGTGTTTTAGTAAAAACAAAAAAATTTAAAATTTCGCATGCGCTGCACAGTGATGCGATTAGTACATGCTAGACGGAAAAAACTATTTTTTTGCAGTTTTTTATGTTTTAGGTCCTCCCATACAACTTATTTACATTTTGCGCTTTATCTGAAAAACGGAACGTGCTATAGTTACAAAATTTTAAGTGTATAGGTTTTATGTATGTAGTTTCTGAAATCTATAAACAATTTGAGTACTGTTGGACAAGTGGGCGTGGTACCTCCCATTCAACTGAAATATATCTTGCACCATAACTAACAAAAAATCTGCAATAACGAAATTTAAAGTAGACGTGTAATATTTTTCATATTTTTAACAACATAAGCTGGACAACATTTAGCTTAAACACGATGATGAAGAATCGCTCTCGGGATCGGACCACTCCTCGCTACTTGAAGCATTATTTGAGCGAAATTGTCGCACTCCTCTGATTTCCGATGGATCAGCAACAACAAGAAAAACTAATATGTCCGGATGCAATTTACGGATATTTGTAAGGCGCTCCTCTTGGTAGGAATCAACCAAAGGATCCGAACTGATAAGAAGCATATTCATTAAATCCGTATTTGTATTTACCCTTGAGCGTGTGTTTGTCAAACGAAAAAGCCTACAGTCTTTGTTGCGAGCCACTTGTGGCTCTTCAGATAATTGCCCTATTCCAACGATGCATTGTTGTATTATATCGTTAGCATGGCAGAGAATTTTAAGAACTGTTACCGGCATAAAATACCAGCTATAAAGTTGTGCATATAATGCCTTAGTTTCATTTATATAAATTTCGAAGGTAGAAATATCTATTATAGCCATGTTCACGATCCGGTGCAAAAGGTCTTGCATCATAGCATTTGTAAATAGGTGTTGAAAAATTTTGCTATACAACAACAAAATATATAGGATTAAGTTTACATTTGCATTTACATTTTCTATACTAAAAACCTATGGCATAAAAATATCACGTCATTTTTCAAATAAAAATTTGTTGTTTATGCTCTCGTTCTCTTTGCTCATACGATTTTCTCAGAGAAATAAATTTTTTCGTAGCTTGCAATGTTTACACTTTTTACATTGCTCACAATCAAGTGGAAATTATTGCTATTTTGCTACTTTGCAAGTCTAAATGCTCCGGATCGTGAACACGGCTTATATTATAACCAAAAGAGATACAGCTTAGAATTATATAAAATCTTTTTATAAGCTTCTCGCCTACTCCAGTAATCGCAGAGCTTTGTTCATATTTTTTAAAAAATCGACGGGCAGTGTTTCCATCGTTTGAGAAGCCATAACCTGGCTTGGGCTTATTTATAACTAGACCCATTTCTTTTTTAAATCTAAGTTGAATTTGTTTTTTTCCAATTTCCAAGGATAATTTATCTTTGCTATCACGAATTGAACATTTTTTAGTATCCATCCTGTACCCAATATGCAATATATATACAAGCGTTTTGATCCAGTCATGAAGGAATGATAAACCATAAGAATAAAATTCTGGTCGAGTTTCTTTAACATTTTGTATAGCATTCATCTCACTTGGCTTGGCACCACATATATAATACTACTGTGTTGACTTATGAGACGAAAGGTGATTTGCTATCTTACCGTCTACCATTTTGCAAAAGAATTCAAATTTGAGGATCTATTTCATATCCATGTAAATAAATAACAATTTCTATAATTAAATTTTTTTTTCTGTGTATTAACATAACGTGTTTTGTTTGTAAATATGTTATCCGGATTAGAGCTCGAAGTAATGAAATTATCCAAAAACCATTCATAATATTTAGAAAAAAAAAAATTGGAAACTGGACTTGAAATTTAAATTAATAGCATTTTTAGGACAATCAAATAGTTTGGAAAAAAAATACAATGTCAAGTGTTCGCACTTGTAGTACTTAAAGTTGACATAATACTCATTTGAAAAAAAAGTTTGGTGAAAATATCAAGTGATCATTTTTTTTTTTAAATACCAAAATATTTAACCAAATTTTTCGTTTTGAAGACTGATTTACACTTCACTAAAATAGGTTTTTTTTTTTTATTTCGTGTATTTATTTATTTTTTTTCTCAGTGTAAAAATATTGTGTGTTGTATTACAAATATTTAAACCCCACAAAAAGTCTCATCGACTTAAAATTATATATTTTTCAGACAATAAGGTCAGAGCCTAATTAATACAGTAATATTTAATACCATAGATTAAGAAAAAAAGTCAAAAGTAAATTTGCGCACTTAAGCATTCCCGGGGCTTAAAGTAGACATAACACTGATTAAATAAAAAAAGTTTGGCTGAAAAATGGAATGACCATTTTTTTTTTTTTTTTCCAAAATGTTTTGCAGAATTTGGCGTTTTTACACATTTATCTCTGTAAATTCTATTCTATTGCACCAACATTTTAAAAGATTTGGTTTTGAATTTATAATATTTCCATAAAAAACATCTTGGCCGTAATGTGTGCCGATTTTCAACTCTAACTCTAGCAACTAATTTCATGGACTTTGACGATTTTTAGTATTTTACGTAGAAAGCGGAGATTAGCAAAAAATTACTTATGATTTAAATTTATTTTTTCTGATATTTTTTCATGTTCGGAATGTGAAAAATTCGATTTCGAGTTTTTTCCGTCTATCTTGTACTAATCACATCACTGTGCGCTGTATTTACTCTTTGCTGTGATTTTCAACAAATCTATGCAAATTGTTAAATTTAGTATTCTTGTCAAGTTTTTCTGGATATCCACAAATTTCTCTGATGATATGATTGTGGTGATCATTGAAACGTAGCGAAAACGAGCTACGAGCTATAAATTATAATCTTTTTGATTTCCTTTATGAATTTTGACTTATTTTTGTATTTTTGTTGGTGTGTTTACTAAAACACATTGAAGATTAAGCTCAAATCAACAATGTCATCTAATCCATGCTTGTTTGGTTTCTAATAAGATAAAAAACGATTTTTTTTCGGATTTTTTCGTGCAAAATGTTCAAACCCGCATACCAGAGCTTAACTGTAAAAATTACCAAATGTACTCAAATTGTGTTTACTACCTAGGATGCATCATTGTTAGAATGGTAAAAAGTATGTGTCTGATTCGAGCACAGCGCACTTAACCACATGAAATGCATTTCATTTCATCTAATGAATAGAAAACATCAAGTTGCCAAACTTAAGAATTTAAATAATTGCAAATATTTTGCAACCAATTAAATGTTTATAACTAATGCCAAAAAATGCCGAATTTTTGTTGCTAATGAGCATTTAGCACTCGTAAACAATACGGACATAACTCAAAAATTAAATCAAAAATTATTTACTCATCAATTGCAACTAATTTCAAATTTGAAAAATGCAACACAAAGTGCAGCATTCTGCAATGAATATCAAATGATGTGGCCATAAAATGTGATTTGGATGTGTTCCATAAGAATCAGTGTTCATATTACGACGACTACATAAAGATAACTTTATTAAGGGTCTAGCAACACTCTGTTTCACCTTCGTTGGAAAATTTATCACACAACAAAACGCGTTAATTAGATTTCATCGTTTTCAACTGCCGGCTGTGTGCTGTGCAGGGATGTAATTTCCTTTTTGTCTCACCATTGGGTATCATCATTGCCACAGCACAGTAGTGTTTTGGCGGAAAGAGGAATGTTTCGATCACAAAAGTTCAAAAATCTAATGATGCAGTTTTATAGCGAAATGTTTAACTATTGCCCCAGAGAGACGGCAGCTTTAGTGCACATTACATACGCAGTAATGTAAAACTTTTCATTGCATGATTTTAGGCATAGTTTAAAAACATATTTCATAGATACTGAAAAAAATAAAAAATTCCCAATTCATGGTCCAAGAAATTCTAAAACATCAAAAACAAGATTAAGAGTGAGTTAAGCATCAGAAAAGCTAATTAGAATTTTTTCGACCTTGAATTGGGAAATTTTCTTTTAGTCAATCTCTATGAAATATGTTTTTTAAAAATGCCTAAAATGATGCCATAAAAATGTTCACATTATTGCGTCTGTAATGTGCATTAGAGCTGCCGTCGGTCTTGGGTGACGGTAATACTTTTTCTAAAATGTCATACTTTTACTTTGAAAAAATTATGCAACTCAGTGTGTATTTATATAAACTATTTCTGTTACAAACTTTTTTATTGTATTTTTTATCAAAATATTGCATTTTATGATTAACTTATAGAAAAAATTATTTGTATTACATAAATAGATTAATAGATATGCTAAAATTAAAATGGCTCTATGAAATGCAGCGTTTGAATTTTCCTTAGGGATAAAGAATTTTAGTTCATTTTCTATGGTAGATTGGTAGATAGGTGCGTCCTTTGACGTATCACGCCCACTTTTGGAATATTTCTAAACTAGCTATAACTTATTCAACATGCGAAATTTAATTGTTTTAGGAGCACGCCTTCTTTTTTTCCCCCAAAAAATGTATAAAGCCATACCACTGTGCGCCGCGGACGGTGTCAACTTGATTTAATTTAATGATCAAATTTGCCAAGCGCATAATTTGCACTGAAATGAAATGAAATGAAAATTGAAAATGACAACTTAATTTCGCTAATTGCAAATAATGAATCGCAGCGAATTGCTTGACATATTTTATATAGCGAATTTTTCGCATTCGAAAATGGCGTTCGATGCTTCGGGTTTGTTATTCGTTTGTTGTTGTTTTTTTCGTGTTGAGCAATGGCGGCAACTAAGTGACAGCTTGCGCCCATAGTTCCATAGTTTGGCAAAAAAATAGCAAATGTTTCAGCAAGTGTTGCTAATTAAATTTTTAATTTAGTTATTTCAATGCAATTAAATATTTTTTGTCAAAAAAGCCATGAGGGCTATTGCTTTTTGATATGCTTTATATGTGATGAAACACATGAAGAATTGTATTTTACCATTTATTTAATGCATTCTTTGCATAACCTACGAATCAAGGCCTCTAACTAATTCTGGCAACTCAAAAACGTCAAGGCAGTGCTTATACAATGTACTATAAGTTGGTATCCCAGAAATATTTAACTTACAGTTGGTTGATAACTTTTTGAAAAGAAGTCGAAAAACGGTTTTTTCTCCCGCTTAGAGATCCGTGAAAAAATCAATATCGAAAAAATTCGGAAATGTGACCTTTTTGAAATTGGTCATTCAATTGAACTGATTATGATTCTGTACCACTTTTATACGAAGACCACGTCATCCCAGAAACGGTAGATGAAAAGAGAAAATACAAACTTTTTAACCAAACTGTACCAACGAGATAAAATCTCGAATTTTTGGATTAAGGTAGCTTCTCACGATTGCTAAGATAGTTTATATGGTTATTACGTTAAGAATTTTTAGACATTTGATAAGTACAAGTTGCAGTAGTAACATAAGTACATATGTTGAAAAATCAGAATAATTCAAATATTTCCTTTGCGCCACTCTGACGACGACAAGCAAGGAAATGACTATTTGAAACAAAAAAAAAAAAAATCCCTCGCCAAATAAAAATACTCTGTAGACAATTATAAACTAATAATTCATTTATGTGGGTTCTTCCAAAGAAACATCAGTTCATATTTTACTGCTTAATAGTAAATTCTATACACCTACATGGTATATGTATAGTATATGTTTAATATAAAACACGCAGTCAGCATTCCAAAGAAGACGTGGCGCCAAAATA
Organism: Calliopum simillimum; assembly: GCA_951812925.1. Lineage (NCBI taxonomy): Eukaryota > Metazoa > Arthropoda > Insecta > Diptera > Lauxaniidae > Calliopum > Calliopum simillimum. The sequence continues at coordinate 121,236,587 of OX638370.1, read as the reverse complement.
CCACTAATTACATATAACGACAACATTTGCTCTAATAAACTCATTAACCTCAACGCCGCTACTGGAATACAAAAACCAGGAAATGAATCTAATGTGACTGCCACACTTAAAGTAGAGCAATGAATTAAATGATTTTAGAGCACCCTAATATGAATATTTTGGAAGAAATTATCTCAAACAACGCACGAGTAGAAGCTCATTAAACAATTAAGTCAACATTGTGACAACACCTGTAAATTTCCAAATAAATATACGAAAGAAGATCATGGATCTATTCTCAACTTCAAAACTACAAAAATGTTTCCTTGTTACAACAGCAATTTGATGCTCCAAATAATGTCATAAATTTTTGTGAACAACATTTTAAACGATAAATCGCTGCTAAATGTCACTAATAAGCGTTTGGAATTATGTGTATGTATTTTGAAAACACCACAACGTTACACCACCAATAACACCTCTTTTACAACATCTTCTTTGGGTAGCAACTCGTCGTCGTCGTCTATTCCAAATTTCTTCCTCTTCAACTAAACATAATTAATTTATGATTTTCTTCACTGCATTAATCTTCACACCCCATGTCACGCTGTCGTTTATATCAGAGGATGTACGGCGGCGGCGCTACATTTGATTTTATGTGGTTTTTCCGACACTGGAAAATTTCAGCCTTCTATTCTTACAACTGCCAGCTGTAGCATAGATGAATCGAATGAAGGCAGCACACTTCTTTAACCCATGAGTTTCACACTAGCCCTTTCAATTTCCAATTTTTGTTTTCGGAAAAATACTTTTTCGGGCTTTTCATTCATATAGCGGATTAAAGTAATTAAAAAAAAAGTCTACCCCCTTCACCCCCAAAAAGTTCTACACTACAGTGTTCATTAGTAGTTTAAGTTTGTAGGAGTCCAATACTTTTCCATCAGACAGATACATAATGTCGTTTGTCAGACATTTTTACTAGAATTGGACTACTTGAAGCGCATCCAACTGTTTCAGAGACAAATTTTCATTCGAAAGTGCATACAATCAAGTTCCTCGTTAAGTGCAATTCTAGCTACTCCTGCATCTTTGGTCTTGGATATTTAGTTTTGTTTTGAAATTGCTCTGGGCTGTGAATTTTGGTCATGATATCTAGTTCAGTCTTGACCTTTACCGTAGAAATAAAAAATACTGATGAGAATTGGGAACCACATTTTTGGTTAGGTTTCAAAGTTGCCAGATCACTTATTGAGAGTTTTTTTATGGTAGAGAGGGAAGTGGCACCTATATTAACTTATATTTTCCAAGAACAGAAAGCAGTCATGGTATTGATTAAGATCTTAAATAAAAACGCACAAAGACAAATTCTTGCTTAGCACCCTTTGACTTTTTAGTAAAAACACACAAGTACTCCCTAAAACTGGGGCAATTAGAAAAAACCTGTTGGACCGATGGAGTCAATTGTCTCAATAGTCCAATCTTTAGTCTAGTTTTTTGTAAGTAGTCCATAATGGACTACACCCAAAACTAGAATAAATTCACTTAAATTATCAATTGTATCAAAAATGGTCCAAATGTAATGCAATGTCGGTCAATCGTATTAAAAATGGTCCAAATGTAATGCATAATCCGTCAATAGTACCAAAAGTGGTCCAATTTTCTATCGATTATTCTTATCACATTACTGACTACGTTCTGTTTGGAAGTTCGTCGATTGTGAAGAAGAGCAAACGATAGTGTATCGGTCTAGTGACTTGTGCTGCGTAGAGAGGCCCGGGTTCAAATCCTCCATCCAGTGATTTTCCATTCCAATTTTTAAATTTCTATTAATTTTTACACAATTTGTCTGAAAATTGAACATATGTAAAACATAGCCGAGGTATAAAATAATAAAAATTTATAAAAAAATTTTCATTCACACTGATATTCGAACCCGGAAATCATTGCTCAGAAATATATAACAAACTCTTTGCCACAATCGGCTATGAAACCTTTTGAAATTTTTGTGTAAATTTGAACTTAAAATTAAATTTGCTAAAATTTATAAATAAAATAAAAAAAAAAAAAAAATTGGCCTTTTTCTGGTCTAAATGTAATGCATAAGGAGACAATTGACCTTTTTCTGGTCCGATTTTAATGCATAAGGAGACAATTGGTTACGCTCAACGACAAATAATGTAAAACGTAAATAGAAGTTTATACGTGATGGGACCAGAATTTGGACTAGTTGGTTTTTCCCATGGAGTAGTTTGCAAACTAGTATTGGAATAGTCCGTGATCCTGCAGGGAAATTATAAATTATAGTTGGTAATATTTTAAAAATTTATTGGAGATGTGTACACAAATCGACAACACAACACTACGTGTTCCGAAATTGACATTATCTTCAGTAACCGTTATCTTAGTGATTTCGAAAGATTTCAGATTTGAAAATCAGATTTTTTGGTGTTGATTTTTCCCAATTTCGAGGCAGGGGACAATTTTGACCCCTGAAATCAATCTCTACCTCTTCATGTTAATTTTTTCTAGCAATTATTTTTTGAAAGTTATAAATCGTATGTGGATTCTCAAATAATTTTCTATATCACAATGTACAGTTCAAATTTAACTTCCAGATAAATAAAAATTTTGTTTGAAATTTTATGTCAAAGTACCAGATAAAGTGCCAGTTAAAGCTTAACTGAACATTGTGAAATTGGCCCTAAGGTAGTGTTTTTTGAACTTTTAGGTAAAAATATCTAAAAAACCATACGTGATAGAGCAATTCCGAGGCTGAATTCGGATTAAGCACCTACAACTTAACACTGTGGAACAAAATTTGGTCGCCAAAAGTTTACTCGGATCTGACGCTGCGGGGTGAAAATATCGGCCAAAATAAAAGACCATTCGGCTCAGTTTGTTCAAGTTGGCTCTAGTTTTCGAGAAAAGGCCGTTTGAATTTTGCACCTTGAATTATGTGGTTTTTTCAATATATCTCGTAAGTTAACTGAGTTTTATAGCATTTGGTGGTGAGGTTTTCTTTGTCTCGTCCATATCTACTCTTTCATTCCCAAATCAGTGCTTTTGGGTGCATTTTAAGCAAGAAAGGGCACAAAATTTCCAAAAAAATGATATTTTTCGCATTTTATGACACTAGGCTCAATAGAAATCACCCGAGTGGTGGATTTATGCCTTTTAACCTATAGCCGAGATCCATACAAACACTTTGATATAATACTTGTGGCATATGGGCAAAAATATCTCAAGTGAGCCACCTAAGAAATTAAACGTAAAAAAGGCTTTAACAAAATGATGTTTTATAACAACTAGTAAAGATTTTGTAAAAATGTTTTTTTTTAGAGATATTTAGCAAAGGTCGGGAAATAAAATGTCATTTTTGTTTTGGACCAATATTTGATTTTATTATTGAAAATCGTTATTTCAAATATGTATATAAAACTAAAGCAACTTCTCCGCCTCTGAGAAAACTATAAAAAATATGTGGGCACTCTCCACTTGTCAAAAAACTATATCATAGAAAAAAATTGGGGTAATCGATATTGGTTCAAAAGTTATTAACAATATAGTGATGACGTGCAAGACTTTTTTCATCATTAGAGAAAAACAACGCATCTTAAAATGCTTAGAATTATCTAAGGAATATGTGTGAATTTTTTCAGAATTTTCTGAGACATTTTATAATTTTTCAAAAGGTCCGAAAAAAAAAATTTGATATGTTCCAAAAAACTCACACGTATTTCTTAGATAATTCTAAGCATTTTATGCCATATACACTTTTTTCGTAGGATGCCTTGTTTTTCTCTAATGCTGAAAAAAGACTTGCACGACATCACTATATTGGCGGTTATCGGGAATCAAGATTCCCGGGGAATTTTCTTAAACTGCAATAGAGAGTGCATGGCAGTTTGAGAAAATTCCCCATTGTAAATAACTTTTGAACCAATATCGATTACCCCAATTTTTTTTCTGGAATATAGTTTCTTGACAAGTGGAGAGTGCCTACATATTTTTTATAGTTTTCTCAGAGGCGAAGAAGTTGCATTATTTTTATGTACCTATTTGAAATAGGGATTTTAAACAATAAATTAAACATATTTTTAAAAAACAAAAACACCATTTTATTTCCCGACCTATGCTTAATATCTTAAAAAAAAACATTTTTACAAATCTAACTAGTTGTTATAAAACATCATTTTGTTAAAGCCTTTTTTACGTTTAATTTCTTAGATGGTTCACTTGAGAATTTTTTGCCAATATGCCACATATATTATATCGAAGTATTCGTATGAATCTCGGCTATAGGTTAAAAGGCAAAAACTGTACATAAATCTTCCATTCGGGTAATTTCTATTGAGCCGAATGTCATAAAAGGCGAAAAATATCGCCTATATTTTTACCCCGCAGCGTCAGATCCGAGTAAACTTTTGGCGACCAAATTTTGTTCCACAGTGTAATCGAAAACTACTGTTTTGGTTTTGGCTTGTTATTCTTTTTTTTTCAAATCTAACTCAGTTTGAAAAGCGATCAATTCGGAAGAAATTTCAAAACTATTCGATAGCTGGAATAAGATCCCGTGAACCGCTTCATTAGGCGTTTTCATGAAACTTCTTTTTGATTGAGATAGGTGTGAATATATCATTTAATAATGATTCCCTAAAAACCATACACGGTTATATTAAGGTTAATATATGCAGCACTCTTCCACTCTTGGTTTTATTTGAAATGTCTTTCGGCTCTAGCTGTTGTAAACCATTGTGCCATGACAACGTTATGATTATGGTTTTTGAGATATCATGTTCTATTTGACATTCATCATAATATTGTTGGTTTTGCTTTTATGATCCTTAGACTTATTGGCTCATGTTATGGATTACAAGCAACAGATGTCAATGTAGTGCGCCACGATTCTGGATATGTCAATTTATAGTATTCGAGTAAGGAAATATCAAATATTAAGAAATAAAAGATCTTTTATGATTTGACAGTAGAGAAAATATATGCCAGTATACAGGTGAATTTTATTTATTTTTTTAATCTTTTATTTCCGAAAATTTATATTTTTTGCGGCATAATCTAAAGCACAAAATGAGGTCAATTTTAATAAAACCAAAAATTTTATTTTTTTTTTAAATTTTGGTAATTTTTTTCTCAAGAATTATTTTAATTCATAAATCCATTCAGATACACATTTGCATGTGCGTTGCATCCGTGAGGAAGTTGCAAAACCAAACTTGTAGTGTTGCATACAAAATTAATGTGACACTTTTTCTTAGAAGTGTCAGTGGAAATTTACAAAAGGAAGGAGTCATTTATGAATATATGAAGAATGTGTATTTGTTAGTTCAGGGCGAAAGAAATACGCTCATAAATTACAAGCAATTATCAAATTAGATTTTTACAAAACATGCATTTTAAATCATAAAAAAAAGTTATGAGCGGTAATTAGCGAGTCAGGGCACTCATAGCGAGAGAACTTGTGGAATTTTTCGGAAGAGAATATTTTCAAGTATATAATACCATTGCTTTTCAATTCATATAATCTATATCCATTGGTTTGTTGCACACACAAAAAAATATTGAACATATTATTTATGAACGGCATTCATACACCAAAATTCATTGATTTTCAAATAAAATTTTTTCATTAAAATTTTTTGATTTTAAGAACGATTCATTAACCCTTTCGACCCGGCTGGGACAATACATATATGTAAATTGGGATATATTGTCCCAACCGGGTCGAAAGGGTTAATCGTACCTAAGTACATGAGTTCATAAATATTTTTCTATGAGGAATTTTTTTTATGAACTTCCGTTCTTAAATTTTATGAATTTTTTCGTACGAATAATAACTTTTCATAAATCTACAGATACAAATTTTATAAATGTTTACATAAAATTAAACAAATCGTTCATAAACCTAAAGTAAAAGTTTCATCAATTTGAAATATTATTTTCAGTTTGTATTTCATTTTTTTCTTTTGGTTCTATACTTGTTTATGCTAAATTTCAAATAAAGTATTGTTGAAAGTTCCTTTCTATGTCGCTCACACCATCATGCTATGTGTGTGTATTCTCCTGAAACTTCTAGGCATAGAAGCATGCTGTGGTAAGCATTTATTTTCACAAAAGGAAAAATAGCGCTTTTAAAAGCGTTTTTTAGCATCAAATGCTTACTTTCCTTACGACATACTACTCTAGGTCAATATTGTATGTCCAGTGCCTTGGAGCTTGAGCATTCTCCTAATATAAAACAAAAATAATAATAAAAAACTTTCACCCGCGTTGGGGTTCGAACCCGGAAACCAAAGCGCAGAGGACTAGCTCCTGACGTTTTTGTGTAAAATTTGTATTTCAAAAGCTTAATCGAATTTTTTTATTTTGAAAAAAAAAAAAATTTATGAATTTCGTTTTTAGATTTTATGAACAAGTTCTTACGTTTTACAAATAATTCATAAAAACAAATTACGAATATTGTTCTTAGATTTTAAGAAAAATTCTTACATTTTATGAATAATTCATAAGGGTACGTATTAGGCATGCGCTTATTTTACGATTTTCTGATTTTCGTTCATGCCGCCCCCTGAAATCCTTCTAATGGTCATAAAAACAAATACTATGAAGTTTCACGGCGATCGGATAACGATAACCCGGCCCGCAAGAGAGGTCAAGGTCAAGTTGAGGTTTCAGGCAAAACATAATGAAAATTTTTTTTAAACTTAATTAAATTAGTCAAAGCATAACTTTATCTTATAGCAAATTTAAATACCTTTCCAACAAGCTATAATTGTTAAAAATCGGGTAATAAATACGAATTCTATGAATTTTTCTTTTATCAACATTAGCAAAATTGCCGCAAAATGCTATTCCACTACATATGGTATTTTGCGGCAATTTTGTTAATGCCGTAAAAGAAAAATTCATAGAATTCGTATTTATTACCCGATTTTAAACAATTATAGCTTGTTGGAAAGGTATTTAAATTTGCTATAAGATAAAGTTATGCTTTGACTAATTTAATTAAGTTTAAAAAAAATTTTCATTATGTTTTGCCTGAAACCTCAACTTGACCTTGACCTCTCTTGCGGGCCGGGTTATCGTTATCCGATCGCCGTGAAACTTCATAGTATTTGTTTTTATGACCATTAGAAGGATTTCAGGGGGCGGCATGAACGAAAATCAGAAAATCGTAAAATAAGCGCATGCCTAGTACGTATGCCTTGTTTAACGTATGATTGAAAATACTTATGTCAATGAATGCTGTTCTCGGCTCAAATTCGATGAATAAATTTTTCATTTATATTATGTCCCTTTTTTTTTGTGTGCAGCATCACTGAAATAACAGAGGTTCTACAGTAACCATATTTATGGATGATATCATTCGGTACAAAATTCGGGTTTCGAACGTTTTTGGTCATTTTTTTGGAGCGTTAGATGAAGCGCAGGTGCGATATTACAATAAAAAAGGGTGACCGACCGGATTTTGCGAGACAGTTCTGATTTTGCCCTCTCATCTCGGATTCAAAGACGTCCCGGATTTTCATGTATGTCCCCGAATTGTCCCGGATTAAAAATATATGCATATTGTTTTGAGTAAATTATTTTATTTTATTCTACAACAATTTTAGTTTAAGGACCATACACCATAAAGGACTGTTTATAGGCCAAAGATTATTCACCATAGACCATAATATTATCGCCACCTCAATACTACAACTAGGTAACTCAAATTTTCTAGTTTTGAGATAATTAAGTTTTTAAAACTGATTTTCGACATTTTTGGTTTTTTTTTTTCTTATAACTTTGCAATTGTTCCATTTTAGGAAACTCTGGTAAGACAGGATTGTGCACTAAGCCCTGTAGAATATTATAGGCCACTTATCCCAAGAATAATGAGTTTGAAGTTACCTAGTTGTAGTATTGAGTTGAAGATTTATTATTGACCATAAACAACTGGAAAATAACTTTTAAAGGTCAATTTATGCGAATCGGCAAAAATTGGAAAATTTTTTTTTTGACACGTAAGCCCCCTTTTCACAGACCAAGTCACATATGTATATTATACACCATGGACTCTAAAAGACAGATCATAGACCAAAGATTATGAATACAAGGGCATAAAAATAGATCATATATAACTGACAACGATAAAGGACAGATCATAGACCATATTGAAAGATCATAAAGAACCGATCAAAGATCATATTTTATGAACCATAGACCATACAGTACAGTCTATGTTCATTGACTATATATTATGCACAATACACCAACATGGACCATAGACCAAAGAGGATAGATCAGAGATTATTATTATAGATAATTGACGACAGATTATAGACTAAAGGTTATGAACCACAGACCATATTTTATTGACCATAGACTATAGATTATGGTCCATAGACTATAAAGGGCAGATCATAGAACATAGATTATGGACTATAGTTCATGAAGAACAGATCATTGATCATTTCTTATAAACCACTGACCATAAAAGACAGATCATAGACCATATATTGTGGACTATTACTTTTGCCCCACCTGTAAAAAATACATTTTGGTACTGTCCCGGATTGGGTCATCAAGAAAATTGTCAGCCTATATTACAATCATTAATAACACATACATTAAGTTTTCTGCAAAACCGGCTTATAGCCGGCTATATTACTTATAATGTAATATTGGCTAGAAATAGAAAAGAGGGCTCCAATATAAATATAATCGCAAGCTTGCTGAAAAGGTGATTTCGCTTAAGTGTTAAAAAATACTATTTCACCGGATGCACTATAGGTCAAAAGGCACACTTTTTTGGCCAAAATTCATAACATCCACATTATCATGGATACCGACTGCAAATGTAGTCCTTATGTTGACTCTAGACTAAAAGAACAATTCTGAAAAAAATCTTAACCCATGGGCTACCGGGTCAAAAATGGCACGTAATAAATTCTCTAAATAAATAACACATACCAAAATGGTTTTGTTTTTAAGCATTTCCGAAGTAACTCCATGTGGTGAATCCGAATTTGAGGTCAGAATTGACCCACCACTTCAGGATTTGGAGATCTTTGAAAAATGGCTATTTTGGCTATTTTTGAAGTTCGATGCAAACTGCACAAAATTTTCATTATTTTTTTTACCAAAAGTATCACCTTGTTCTATTATGTTTCTTCAAAATAAGCTCTTAAAAAATGCCATACGATACTTTCTTTAAAAGTTATGGCCGATTTAAGATGACATGTCATGACATCTTGAAATCCCATAAATCGGGTAAAACGACTCAACTTTGGATTTCATGATATCATCTTAAATCTGCAATAACTTTTGAAGTAAGTGTTGTTTGGCACTTTTTAAGAGCTCATTTTGAAGGTAAAAAGTGGTACTCAGTAATGAAATAAAAAAATTTTTTGCAGTCCACAACTAACCTCAAAAGTAACAGAAGTACTTATTTTTCGTATATTAACCCCAAATATCTCCATTTTTCGAAAAACTTAATGCAAAAATTATGCGCACTTTTACCCAAGTTTCTTGAATTAGTATTTTCTAATAAGAAATTGAAAAATAGCTTCTTCGTTTTCTTTTTTGTCTGTCTTTTGCAACCAGATTTCGAATTAATCGAAATTACGGAAGAAAAGTTACCTGCCAAAAAAATTCATTAAAAAAAAACGGGCAAAATCGGGCGTCTATATTTCTAATTAACATTAACAATAGCAACGTCTTACTAGTTTCGAGTTTCTTGGGACTAACAAATTCCAACAAAATTTTAAAAGCATAGACGAAGTTCAAAATTTAAAAAAAAAAATACTAAAAGTCAGGGGTCTTATTTGAATTTTAAATTTTTCCACAGAAAACCAAAATATATTTAAATGTTTTGACCTAAATTACATAATACATAACATCATCAATTTTATAAGTTTATATTTTAGAAAAAAACAAATTATTTTAATTACTTTTTATTGATTGAAAAAAAGAGCTAAAATCACGACTTTTTTGAGTTATTTCAGTAAAATGCAAATGCATCAACTTTGACACATCGCTGAGGAAAGGAAAATTATTTTACCCCAAAACGAAAAACACTTTTGTTTGTATTGAAGTACTTATTCTCCGTAACACTGCATCAACAAAATTCCAATAGCAATACTTGTAAAAATTTAATTTTGGCCAAAAAAGTGTGCCTTTTGACCTATAAAATTGGATTTTTAACGCATTTTCTTAAGTTCTAAGCGTTTTTCGTCTTTGGTGAACCTTAGTGAATTTTTTCGTACAAGATTTTTATAGTATACTTTAACCCATTATAGCCGAGTTTTTGGGAAAAAAAAGATCAAAAGGACCCATAAAAGCAGGATATAATAGGACTCCTTTTTTGACTGCTATGCAGTGTTACGGTTTAATATGCTTCACCAAAATGTTTCACACACTGGACTCAAATATTTCTCAAGTATGATAACATATAAATGTATGTTTCTACATCTTATCGAAATCAAAATAACATCCAATAATGTAAGTATAATATAATAAACAATTCAAAAGAACACTTAAATTGTCCACAAATTAATGTCATTTGCTTTCGCATGAGAACAGTAGAGGAGACTTAAGACACAACTGAAAACAACAATTAATTGCTCACATTTTCTACACGAGCCCAATTTTAATGCAACTCAAATGTCTGACAATTATTCAAAGAACAAAAATATTAATTTTTTGAAAGGAACACAAAATATTAGCAGCATTTAGCAGAACGCGCGCTCTTTTAATTGCGCTACTTGTCGCTCATTAGTGGAAAAAAATGATCGTCTGAAAAGTGAAATTCAGGCATCACATAAACCACGCAACGCGTCATATTTTCTGCGTTAAGAAATTCTCGATAGGACCCGCCTACCAACAGTTTCAAGCATGAGTTTTTCCTCATGCGGAGGCAGTCTAAATTTCACACATGTTTTAAAAATATATTCCAATCATCATACTGTTGCTGTTTCATTCCAACTAAGCGCAACGATCATTCATTCGGTTTTGTTACACTTAGTACTAAGTATGTGGATCACTGAGTGAGTGGCACGCAAAGTGCTTCTGTGGTAAAAAGATTCTTAATTTGATTTTAGTATCTTAAGATAATTCATAACGGATTGTGGAAAAAAATTCTCAAAAAAAGAAGCAACGAATAAGGTGTTGAAAATTTGAAAGGATTAAATAAATAAACTGTTTTTTTAGAAATAATATACAAAAAAATAAAATTCAAAATGGAGACATCAAATGTTCGTCGTTTTCCAAATAGTTTCTCCATAGAGCATATACTCTCTAAGCCGGATCCTTTCAAATCATTAAATAATTTCGATAACTCAAGTAATTGTTCGGAATTGCCGCGTGAAAATGATATTGAATCAGAGAACGGTTTGGACAGATCAGCTACAATAAGCCCGGAATCAAGTTTAAATGAGGATAACTTAGAAGAGTGCAAAAGTGATGCAGCATCTGAAGATGGCACCAGTAAGTTGGAAAATTGAATGAAATCATTCCAAAGTTTAATTTATATACACCGACGGCGTTGATTCAATTCAAAAGTGTTTGTATTTTATAAATATTTTGTAATTTACGAAACGGCAACTTTTCTAAAACGAATTCAAAAATGTGATAACTCGCTAATGGTTACTTTTACAGAAAAGGTTTTTTAACCTTTTTTTTTTGTAATCTACTACAAAAAATATTTTAATATTTTTCCCAGGACATTGGCGGCTTTTATTAATTACCATCAAATAGACAACGTGAAAAAAGTTGAAGATATCGTGTTGGCAGATCAAAGAGGGACCATAAGGCATGTAGCTGAGGTCACAGGAATCTCATATGGTAGTATTGAAAGAATCTTTGCGAACGAACTGCATATGAAAAAGGGCGGTTGCCTAGAATGTTAATCGACGAGCAAAAGAAAAAACGAGTCGACATTTCGAGGGTGAATCTCGAAATGTTCCAAGCGGATCAAGAAAAATTTTTTTCTCGTTTCGTGACCATGTACGAGACCTGGATCCACCATTTTGATCCGGAAACCAAACAGCAGTCAATGATTTGGAAACGAGCCTCTTCCCCGACGCCGCACAATGGTTTTTTTTTTTGGACAAAAAGTTTACACAAAAATAATTCACTACAAGGACACATTTTATTTAAAAAAATTAAACGCGAAGTTAAAGGTCGTACATTCACCTATCTAAAAAGATGCCCGCTTTTTCCAGCATCTGATCCACAAAATAGTTACACGGGTCGAAATCTCTTGAATTTTGAAAAAATCGATATTTCTGTTTAAAAATGTTAGTCACATTAAACGCAGGAGTGATATATGTATAAATTTATATGTACTCAATCAAATCAATGAAGATGAAATGAACTCAAAGTGAAAATGGGCGGTGCCACGGCCCAAAAACAAATTCGTAATATCTCCGAAACTATTAGACGCAGATAGATAAGATTCGGTATGTTTGTAATACATTGGCCCTATGCTCCTCCTAGGAGTTAAAGGAGAATACATACATACATGTTTGTAATAGGCACAGAGAGAAATAATATTTACTATAAAAGTGGGCGGTGCCACGCCCCAAAAATATAAAGCACATCATATTTCCGAAACTATTTGACCCATGCGGATGAAATTCGGTTTATATACATACAAAAGTCATCAAGGCAAATAATGTCTGCTGAAAAAATATGGGGTGTCACGCCCACAGGCAGAGCTACATGAATGAACTTGTTTCCTATAGAACAGAGTGGCAATTAATAAGAATATGTTCATTGTTGGGTGTTGTACCGCCCTTTTTTTCAACAAATGTTATTTGACTTACTACCCTTTATATATACACCGAAATTCATCCCTATAGCTCAAATAGTTTCGGAGATATGATAAGATTTATATTTGTAGGGCATGGCATCGCCCATTTTTTCAGTGGATGTTATTTATCTCTGTGCCTGTTACAAACACACCGAATCTTATCTCTCTGCGTCTAATAGTTTCGGAGATATGACGAATATTACGAATTTGTTTTTGGGGCGTGGCATCGCCCATTTTCACTTCGAGTTCATTTAATCTGACTTGATATGATTGAATGCACATAAATTTATTCATATATCACTCCTGCGTTTAATATGACTAACATTTTTAAATAGAAAAATCGATTTTTTTCAAAATTCCAGAGATTTCGCATCTGATCCACTATTTTGTGGATCAGATGGTGGAAAAAGCGGGCATCTTTTCAGATAGGTGAATGTTTAACCTTTAACTTCGTGTTTAATTTTTTTAAACAAAATGTGTCCTTGTAGTGAATTATTTTTGTGTACACTTTTTTGCCCAAAAAGAAACCATAGTGCGCCGAAGAAATTCAAAGTGTCAAGTTCGGCAGGAAAGGTTATGGCGTCCGTTTTATGCGGCCCTGATGGAATTATTATGGTGGAATACTTGGAAAAGGGAGCCACTATTACGGGCTCTTGCTACGCAAACCAAATAAGAAGATTGCGACAGGCCATCAAAAAGACGAAGCAAACTGCGAGCTGGAGTGTTGTTTCACCTCATAAAGCCGCCGCACAGTAGTCTGTAAGAGAGCGCTAGCCGGTCATAACTCCGAAAATTTTTGTATTAAAAGTTATATTTTTTTGGACCAATTAAATTTCTACGTAACATATTTCAAGTAGCAGAATACCAAGAAATAATACCATTTTTGAGTTTTTTTCAGTTGAGTTGAGTTGAATTCAGAAAATGGTAATTTTTTACAAAAATCTTTTAAAATATGTGTAAATTTAAATGAGCGTATCTTTAAAACTAAATAATTTTACCTCCTGAAACTTATGGTGAGGATAATCTGATCTATTTTCTGAAGACTTGCGTACTTAGATATTAGTTTTATTTTAATATAAAAGGATATCCGGATCGTCACAAAAAATCTCTAATTTCATTTCCCCAATTTACGAATTTTGCACTCTGTGAACTATAACTAATATGTTTTATGGAGTTGCAACGGCAAGATCATTTAAGTGTGTAATATGAGGTTCTATGAAGGTTCGACGCATTTATCTGACTCCCCCATCACTCCCCTTCATGGACTACGATGAGTTTTTCTTCAGCGACTTTCCTGTATTCTTGCAACGCTCCAGTTTCGTAAAACTAATAACAACCAAAGTGTCTAAAATTCGATTAGCAGCATCTATTTATTTGTTGGAAATGGTTGTGTTCGGGTCGAGGACACGCCCACCTCTTATATAAACCAAAAATTTAAAATCGCTATAGCTTCGTCAATCTGAGTTAGTATAGATATCATTAAGTCATTTGGTGAAAATGGGCGTAATCAAATCAAGAACAAGCCCACCTCACATATAGGCCAAAATTTTGTCATGATATAATCAATTTTTTAGAAAATTGTCCGCCATTTTGTTTACAAAAAAGATGATACTGAATTCGTAATCAGCTACCTCAAAAACCCCTTTAGCCACAATTTTGTCGTGATATAATCAATTTAAGCATGAAATGTCTTTAAGGTCGAGGTAATTTTCACTGACATACTAGAAACAAGTTAGATGTTTAGTTTTAATCAATACAATATATTTACAAAAATTATGCAAAATAAGGTGAGCCGTAGAATATTAACTCGTGAGTAGCATCTTACACCTTACATTCTTGCATTCTTACATAAGTATGTATTTGAACTATACAAAAGCTTTCTTACTATAAATACTTGAAAGCGAAAATTTGGCTTAAGACTTAGGACATAACATAAATAGCTTTGTAATAATTAGGGTTCATAAATCTGTAACAATTTGATGTATCACTTAATATCAATTGCTGATGGACATGAATGAATGATTTTGCCCGTCGCCCATATAATAATTACAAATAAACATAACATTAAGTTTTATGCCCCATTTGAAAATAGTGAACGATCTTGCACTGATTTCCGTTTCATTAGAATCAATCTGTCAAAAACGCAAAAAGCGCTATATTCAAGAAGTGTGACAAAAATGTAAAATTAATGGGCAAAGTTAATTCACATAATGTCAGCGAGATGAAAATCTCTTGAAGAAACTGCTGCTAAAAATAATTTCTGAAATTAGAGAAAAAAACATGCGACTAATTTCTTTAGATAAAAAAAAGCAAATAAACTGCAGATAATTTGTACGCTAATTTGTTTTGACCTGAATGTCGTTTTCATGCCAAACGTTGATGGCCAATTAGATCTTTTGACCAAAGCGCAAAATGAAAGCAACCAATCAAAATGAGGCGGGCAGACATTTTTGATACCTTGCTGTTGCGAATAAAGGCTAACGCGCTGCTTATAGCAAATTTTAAATGTGTTTAGACCAAAAGCACAATATCTATATGCAAAATGCTTTAGCCGGGAATAATCTTTGTTCACATCTTACGTGTATTTGTCGCATTTAACGTATAATCACTTGTGACAGTTTAACAAATTTGTATGTATTTTTAGCCATTTTTCGTTAGCAAAATTCCTCAGTTCATTTGCTTGCCAAGTTTTTGTTCATTAGCTCCAAGTTTTGTTTGTTTTATGCACATTACTTACTAATTGTTGCAATTAGCTTCAACAATTGCGTCAACTATTTTTATTAATTCGACAGCATTGCTGACAATTAATCAATTTGTTGGACAGCAAATCGTCGTGAGAATAAAAAAAATTTTTTTTTTTTTTTGTTAATACTGCTGCAAATATGTATTATGTTGCCTTTGCCAAGACCATGTAAATTTTGTATTCGGTTTTTAATTCTAAAAATTTAACATCTCGTCCTCAAAATTGCAGTAAAATTATAAATTTATTGTTATTTAGATTAATTGCACCGGTAGCGACTTCGTTCGCCCGCTGCTCTTTACAAATGTATGTACCTAATCTCATCTATTTCTGTCAAACAGTTTCAGAGATATGAAGAATTTTGTGTTTGAGAATCTTATATGTCCAGGTAGCTTCAGAATATACATTCAAGTAGCAATCTTCGCAATCGCAGAAAAAGACAGCTAATACATTTTATGATATTCAGGGCGAAACCGAAGCAATTTTAAAATAAAACATGCCCAAAATCTTCATCGAATATAACATCCATGACAAATATCACGCCAATCGGTTGAATCGTTCTCAAGCTATAGACTTTTTAACTATTCCGGGTCAAGCCGGTGGAATTTCAAATTAGAGTTTGTCATAAAACCTCACCTATACACTCAGCAAAAAAAACCAACTTTCACTGTTGATTAAATAGATATCAGTAGCGATTTAGCTCCGAAGGCGAAATTACTTGAATTGACTGTGAAAAACTATTGATTTGAAGTTATTAAATTGAATATGAGTAGTATTTAAATTAAATAATATTTTCTTTTGATTTAACAAACATTTGAGGTTGATTCAAAGAAAATTTCCTTTTGATTTAAGAAACACTTGCGTTTAAATGGTTTAAATGCATTTTTATTTGTTTCACATGTTTTATTTGCTTTCTTTTTACTTTTAAAAGTTCCTGAAGTTCACCATCCGGATCGGTTTCTTCTTCAATTGTTATGTATAGGTATTCAGCTACCTCGTACTCGTCGGTATTATCCATTTTATTTTTTTTTTTTGGGCACCACACACGTTTTCGTTGAACTTTGCAAATATATATTTCGAGTTATGGGATTTTCCAAGATCACGGACGAAGCCGAGAGTATTTCCAAGTAAAATCTATACTAAAACCTCACCGGGCAAAAAAAAATAAAAAAAAATCATACAAATCAAACAAATGGCTCTCGAGTTGTGGAGACACAAATTAGACTTTGCCTGATAACATGCATTTGAAGGTAAAAAATCATGTAATTCGGATAACTGGTTTTCGAATTATGGGATTTTCCAAGAACCCGGACGAAGCCGAAAATATTTTGAACTAAAGTGCATCCTAAAACCGTACCCTCCAAAATATCTATGAAAGAAAAAAATTATGCAAATAGAACAAATGGTTCTCGAAAAACAGATAGATGTTATATTTTATGCAGTAGTATGAACAACCTGCCGTATGAGAAAACCCTCATTTGTCATCTTTAAACGGTAACAATGGAAATTACCACCAGATCGAGGAATGTTAGATTACACAGATCTTTTTTTAAACAAAACTCGATGAGTGCAAATTAGAGCGGATCAATTCGTTCGAAACCAAATTTTTTGACGTGGATTCATTCACTTTCGGATTATACGTTAAATTCTAAGTAAAAAAACTCCTCGAGACCATATCGTCCGGTTAAAACTACAACTAGACATTTTTGATATTTTGAGTTAAGTATACAGAAACATGAAGAAAAAACGGCCAAGAATTTAACGTACAGTTTAAAAATCAATGAAACCAGGACATATAATGAATTGATAACGCATTTGGAACAATAATTATAAATTCAATATAAATACCCAGATTTATACTTTGTCTAGCCGCTCTTACGTAAAGGCCGACAGTAAGATAAATTTTTACTTATTTTAGGACATTCGTTTTTATATTTAAGCAACGAAAACTTTGCTGTGATGTTAGCATGTTTTGACTAGGTAACTTGATTAATAAAAAACCTAAAACATTAATTACTATAATATTCATATCACAAATGTTTTTCTTGCCAATTTTAATTGAAAAATTAATTAGACTGAAACTTAATTTACTCAATTCAAGGCGAATGTCCGACTTAACAATTTCAATTATTTCAGATTCAAATGATGATCGGAAGAAACGACCACGTACCGCCTTCTCTGCATCACAAATAAAAGCACTGGAAACGGAATTTGAACGTGGGAAATATCTTTCGGTAGCCAAGCGCACTGCATTGGCAAAGCAACTGCATTTAACAGAGACACAGGTGAGAGATGACACATGACGACTACAGACTTTATACCCCACTGATAACTCTTTTTCTAGATCAAAATCTGGTTTCAAAATCGACGCACCAAATGGAAGCGAAAATACACAGCCGATGTAGAAACACTGGCGTCGCACTATTATGCACAACTTGGCATCGGCGGGTTGACACGTCCTATGGTAGTAGGCGATCGTTTATGGCTTTTCAGTCAAACTCCTGCCGGTCCAACGCCAATACAATCGATTATGTTAAATGGCGGTGTTAATCCACCACATCCACCAACATCACCAATGTCGGCATCAGCTGGAATGCATCCTTATGGCACTCCACTGCCATCAGCAGCAAATCCTTCAGTAACAGCTGGGGCATCGCCATCAACATCCACACTGATGTCACCGTTATCAAGTGCGAGCATTATGGAAAGTGCAAGAAATGCGATACTCTCACGTGGACAACCACTTAACTTTACGCTACCGTTTGGTGCAAATCGGCCAGGTCCGATGGTAACAACAGGTAGCAGTTATTTAACATCACGCATGACATCACGGTATATGGATTATACAAATGCAGCTGCATCGAATGGTCTTTATCGTCGACCTGATGGTGCCGCTGAGGCAAGTGAGGCCTATCTGCAGTTGAAGTATAATGCATTACAACAAAACTTAGCACTCTCACCTTGTGACTCTGAAGCAGAGGTGCCACCATCAAATGGATTGGCTGAGTTGGAACGGGTCTTTGGTGATGCTAACGCAAACTTTCTGGAACACAAATCAGCAAATAACACACATAACAGCAGCACCAGATCGAGTAGTGGTGCTAATGGAAATGTCGCATTGGCGTTAATGCATAAAACAAAAATGGCCAACACAACAAGTGATTCTGAATGTAGCGATATTGATTGCGAACAAATCGATGATGAGGATGAAATGTGATGAACATGAGTGGACAATGGGGATTGGTTTTTGGGGATAAATTTGAATTTAACAATATAGGATTTTAAATAAAACTACGCACATTTCGTTTCTATTTGAAAAGGGAATGGGGTGGATACAAGTACGGCTAACTCAAAGCATACCATAACGGTTGGTGAAATAACCGCGCGCTGAGGGGTTCCTCTGTTAGCTTTAACTGAGATGGTGGATGTACATATCGATAGATCCAACGTAAAAGTTGGTAACTCAACTTTTTACGGGACAGGGTTTTTTTGAAATCTGCACATTTGGTTCTATTTTGTGTCAAATTTTGATACCTCTAGCCTGGGAGCTATTTTTGCAGTCACAACATAAATTTATTTTATATAGGTTTTCATACAAAAAAAAAAAAGTTAAAATACAAAAATGCTCATAACTAAAAACTACGATTTTCGAATTACCAACTTTTACGTTGGACGTATCGATATGATCTTCCTGTATTTTAACATTTTCATTAGCCAATTTATGATGTTAGTCTTCTACGTTGGCATATACTAATGTTCGATGGATCGCAATCGAATGAATGTTATTAAAAGCTTTTTTTATATCTTGTAAGCATCCCAGAGTCACTTCTTTAAAATATAGTGGTCTTTCGAGAAGAGCAATTTTACAGATTTTCCTTTCCTCAAGTTTTGATTTAATCAGGCCTACCACTGAATCCATCGTAGAAACAAGTTCGCAAGATCTACGAAAGTGCTAACATTGAAATGGAATCGCTACGAACGTGAATTCAAAATTTATAGATTGGAATTACTCCATTCGAAACTAAAATTTTTTTAATTTTCGATGACTGGATTTGGCTATCGGAGAAGCATCGTAATATTATTTAGGAAGTACTTCAAACTCTATGAATTTCGAATTCACGTTCGTAACGATGGATTCAATGATAGGCTTGAATATGTATGACTATTAATCTTTCAAAAGTTTTTAATAAGACTGTGAGCTAATTGCCAATACGCCTTTGATGATACATTTTGAAATTTTTCTGCTTTTGGGAACTAAGTCCACCTTTGTTTCTTTCCAACTGCTCGGAATGAGGTTTAAATCTAGACTAGATACTAACGATAAGTGGTCCAATTTGTCTGATACATTTCTGAATCATGATTGGTTACAACCTTTCTGTGCCCGGCTACTTGAATTCGCTAAAGGTTCCTGCTACCCATTCTACCTTGTAAAGTGAAATTATACCTCTTACGTCATTGAACCGCATCTCCTGATCTCTTGACTATATTAAAAGTATTTCTTTCTTCTTTCCGCACGCCTTTAAGGTTTTCATTCCACTATTTCGGATTCACCTTTCTTTTGTTCTTTACCGTTAATGGGCAGACACGCTTTAAAGCAGAATTAAGTACATACGTTTTTATCCCTAAAGCAATTTCAATATCTTTCTCCGCATATAGTTCTATTTGCTTCTATTTCCTCGATGTGCCGGCAAAACTCGCAAATTCCTTTTGCCTTTCTCGCATTTTTAAAAAACTCATTTTTTGGTTTATTTATATATTCTATATGTACTTGTGATCTGAAAAACTTTTATCATCCAGAACTTTCCATCCTGTCAGCTGAAACCAGCTACCAGAATATAAAACCTTTGATAAATAAAAAACTCAACATATTTTCATAATTTTTCTAGATATATTTTCTTATGTTTATAAATGTCATTATTTTTATAAAACAAGAACTGAGCGAAGTATGTTGGTTTTTTATTTCACAAACTAATGCAAATTTTTATATAGTATATAGTGCACATTCAATATAAACCAGTTACTCTAACAAATACACACAAAGAAATAGGGGGAAATATTTTCGAATTTGTAAATTGCATAAAAAATAATATTTCACAAAAGACAATAATTTTACAACATATAAAACACAACAACAAATATATATGTATAGGTATATAGCTAATATTAAAAAATAAAACTTAAAAATAAAAAAAAATATTTACTTTTGTCTACGGTAATTAGAACTTATCATACATACAATTTGCTGAAAATTAATTCGAATTGTTTTAAAAATCACATGAACTTAAAAGTTAAAAACGTATCAACACTAAAATGTAAATGCTTAAGAAAATATGCAGTCATTTACTATTTTCTTTTAACTGCCAAGATTTTGTTAAGCCGAAGATACGTTTTTTAGAAATATCATTATATATGTACTATATAGCATAAATTATTTAAATTTGTTACAGTGAAGTTTCAAAGTTTTCCTCTTAACAACGCCGAGATTCTTAGTTTCTTAAATTCTCTAATTTAATCTATGTATATTCTATAAAGTATGGTAAAGTACAATGAATGTAGTTTATAGGTGGTTTTTTGCAACTTTTACTTAATATAATTACAGTTAAATAATTTAGTATTTGGTTGTTGATTGTAATAAATTATACACAATGATTTTGCTTTAGAAAAAAAAATATCAGTAGAACTGCATAATTACAAGGTTTTTGATTTCTTTAGAAACTTTTAATTTTTTTCTTATACTAAGGAGATTCACTTAAAGTATGATTCTTTTTTTGTCAGATTACATGATTACATTGTACTTATTCTGTTAGCTCCAGGATAAATCGTAACCATTCCAGTTGACATTTGGCGCTAAATAGACTCGTCGACTATTATAGAAGAAAGAAACAATGCCATGATAACCCGTGCGTGGTACACCACTCTGTTGAAAAAAATATTAGCGTTATTTACATCACAATTTTCTAGCATTTTTATGAGGTACATACCTTAAAATCATCCATAAGTCCCAACATTTTTGTTGTACGTTTATATTGCTCTTTAGTTGTGTACTGTATACGTACTGGTCCATCCTTACTAATAAGATTTCTACGTAATTCGTCATATGTTACAATGGGGTAAGTGTAAATTTTTTTCACAAATATACGATCATAATTGTCCTATGAAAAATAGAAAAAACAAATTGTACGTCATTTTGTAGCTTTAAATCAAATGCGCTTAGTGATTCATTTTAAAAACGTTTAAATTAAGAAACATTTTTTTTTTTTTTTTAAATATTATGAATTCAACCACAGCTTATAAAAACAGCCCAACAGGTTTCGCTATAATCAGTACTAAAAATTTGCAGTTTTTGTTGCGTCATGAAAATTGGAAAAATGTGACAATGATTGTTTTTGGCAAACAATTTTCAATTAATTAAAATGAATCACATCACATGTTTTTTGTAAAACAAATGCATAATGCTTACCTTTAATAAATAACTGAGATTCAATTTGGTGAATGGTACAAAGTCTTCGCTAAGCTTAATATATTTGAGATATTTGTCAAAAAACAAACCACTAAAATCAAAAATTAATTAGAATATTGTAAAATTTTCTGTTACTTAAACACTTTTACTTGGAAACACCAATTTTCCCAAAAGTTCGCGTTCGCGAAATTTCTGGTCTGATGCATACGCGGTTTTTACGTTGTTCCGGATGGCGTATCCAATCGTCCCAAAAACTAAAATTATAACATTTTATATTGGCATAAGAATATTTTGTAGAAACAAAGCTTTAGGTGTAAATTATAAAGTGGAGTATATGTGGACAAAAACATCGGTCAAATGTTTAAGTATTTAAGAAAACTCTAAGCCACAGTTCATCTTATATTTTTGGGTTGCAATAAATCACAAAAAGTTTTTAATTTACTTCCTCAGGGTTTATTCAAAATTTCATTGCGGTTTTTTTTATTTAGGAGTGTGGCACCATCCACTTGAAAACATAAAGGTTCATTATCATTCCTTACTGTTAACGCTATATTAATACCAATATTTATAAACACCATTGCGGCGGTTTAGCTGTGAGAACAGTTTTTCCATTTAGAGGCGTGGCACCATGGTTTAGCTGTCAGAGCGTATTTTCTAAATAGAGGCGTGGCACCGCCCACTTTTACAAAAATTAAAATGTTGTGCACTGCTCCTCCTCACATCTTTTCAAATAAAAAAGCATCAGGCGAATATGTTGTGACAAAGGCATAGAAACAGAGACTGCACCGGAACAGACTACACCAATTTATAAATAGATTTGAAAAAATGTAAGGCACTTGCCCCACCACACAATTATTTGAAAATGTTTTCTTAAAAATATAGCTCAGGTTAGTCATCCCAATGCATATAGAGCCTTATCGTAAATATGCCCGAAAACTCTCTTTTCGAAAATATACTTATTCTCGAGAGGAAGTATTTGTAATCGTGAATATTTTATGAGTGGAAATTCATTTTCAACATGAATATTTTTTTCCCAATATCGATGAAATTTTTTTAAAATTTTCTACAAAAAACCACTATGCAACCCTGGTATTTTTCAATGTCGTTGAAATTTTATTTCATTTTCCACTAAAAAAAGCCAATATGCAACCCTGATATTTTCCAACTTTCCAACTAAGGCCCCTTAAAGACACTCTTTTATTGGAAAATAAATATAAAAAAACAAGAGCAACAAAAATTCATGCCTTTACCTTCAAAAGTATAAAAAATTGCTTTCTAATAGCTAATTATAGCAACGTACGCATTATGTACGCTTTATGTTTAACTTACGATTTTGGCCATTTTACAGATAGTTCCTGCCACAGTTCTCTGGTCAACATCCACCCAAGACCAGGAAAGAAATCAGTGCGATATAAAAGATCGGGCTGTGAGGGATCAACAAAATTTGCTTTGCCATTGTCATTCCACGCAGAAACACACCTACAAAAATGAAAAAAAGAATTAATTTTAAAATTAAACCAAGTGACGCAGCAAATGCAAACCATAAACTCGTATCATTCTTAAGCAATATATGAGTACCCATGAAATACTCATAAAAATCTGGCGCAATATTTAAGTCATCTTCTACGATAACAACAAATTCATAGCCACGTCGAAATGTTGTATTTAAGGCCCAGCCATAGTGTCGTGCTATTTTATAGTAACCCTTGAATTTTTTCTCTTTCGGTGGTACAAAAATATCAGATTGATCTGGTTGTTCAATGAGTGATACTTGATCCTTGTACGATAGTATAACATTTTTAGTTGGTTCATCACCACAGTCCTGTAAAATATTTAAATCATGGCATGAGAACTATACATACGATTCATATTGCATCATTTGCATACCTGTGAAACAATGATTGGAAATTGTTCAGCATTTGGTCTATATTGCACTAAATTATCGAGACATTTGGATATTGAAATGCGGTTACAGGCAAACACTAAAATCGGTATTACCGGTTGGCCATTCGGTAAGCGTGTCTGCGCAGGTGCCACTGAAAGTGGAATTTCTTGCATTTGCCTATTACTGTCATCTATAGACGCTGCTGCTTCAATTTGATTACCATCGTAAGAGTGCAAACTAAGCGGATGCTCCGGCGGCAAAGCTACAATTCCAATTGGTGGTTCTGATTTATTTAACGCTTCGACAGCACCATCAACATCAATATATTTCGATTTTAAAACTTCAATGAGATTCTTCCAGAGTATTTTATTTGTTTTAAGTTTGGAATTTATATCCGTTTCGAGACGCTCAAGTTTATGATTCCAATGAGGTTTAGGGCGTAGAATTTGGGTGGGATTATGACGCAGTAAAAAGTAATAGGTGACGCAGGTCCATGTTATCAGGAAGCCCGCAATAAGGAGCATTTTGCGATAACGCATTTTATATGTTGGTCCTGTTTATTGGAAGCGACAGAAGGGGAGAATGAAGTTGGCGTCAGCTATTGTGCGTTGTCGTCGTTGTCGAAGCATGAAATTTAGTGAACTTGAAATAAAAAAATAACATAAATTTATTATCGTATAAAAAACATTTACTATCGTATGAAAAACAAAATTTGACATTAATTTAGTTTATTTACTATTTAAAATGTGTACATTTTTATTTGTTTTTGTACAAGTGTTTTAGTAAACGTTGAAACTTTATTCAAAGGGTAAATTGTGAACATTTAAGAAAGTACTTTTAGCGGTGAACAATTTTATAAGGTTCTTAAACTAGGCAAAAATTCCAACAGAATTGCCCAATTTAAGCCAAGAAGGAAGACCTTCTAGCCTCCGTTCTTTTTCCGGACAAAAGTATTATTTATTGTCAAGTACTTAAATCAATATTAACAATTAGGAATGGTTTGAACCCTTCCGAAAATATCATTATCTAAAGGAAACACAAATTAAGTACTTTTAATACTGTTAAAAATGCCATGTATACAATATAAACAGAATACAATGAATGCGTGGAGTTTGTTAAGTGAAGTCTGTTGTTGAAAACGTGTACAATTCAATTTAATCAAAACAAAATAAACTTACCGAACAAATGCCAAAAGTTACACTGTGCTGTTTATTGCAGCGTAAAAATTGTAGGCGTTTAAGCTTAGAATTGACGAGTTGTTTTATCGTTTGCGTCTGTATATCGTTGTATTATTCTTTAGAGATGCAACGTTTATTTTATTCTTAATTTAATGTTTCATTTCATTTTCGACTCCACACTGCTCGTTTGATTTTTATTAGCTTCCCACAATAAGGGACGCCACGCTGCGATACATGGCTCATGGTTGTGATCGTTGGGAGTAGCTTAGCAGCACAACAGCTGCTACTACTCAAGTTTACGCACCTTTCCGCCGCCGCCACTGTTTTAAACCATTTCTGTAGCTTAACGCCTCATTGCTTAATTTAATTACAATCGCATCAACTGGCGAAAAAGTGCCAACCATCAACCAGTGGAAGAGCTACACGTTTTAAGCCACCTCTACAGTGACGTTTTGGCCCGTAACCCGCCCGTCAACCCGCTATATGAACAAAACTATTCGTCGTTGGGTTGTTTTCGTTTGACGACGACTGCTCTGCTATTGATGGTGCTCTGGTGCAACAATTTCTATCGCACACGACGTTACTTTGTTGTTGTAAATAAATAAAATATAAGTTGTTTCAGTTCTGCGCTAACAATGAATAAAATTAAAATAAATTTGACTTTTTAATTGTTTATTTCAACACTTTTCTACCACTCGCTTTCTCTTCCGGAAACAGGGAGAAAATTTCCTTGCTTTTCTGTATTAAGTTCCAAATTGTTGTTTTCTTCTTAAATACAGTGACTTTAACTTAAAATTTTAGTGTTTTATCCGTTTTCCCCAATTTTATAATTTAAATTCGATGATTTATGTGCAATTTTAATTTTCACCGAATTTTGCACAGCTGTCAATAAGTTTTTCCGCTCTCTCTCTCTTGTTAAGTTGACAGCTCAGTGGCAGCTCACATACGCAGTGGTGCCAGATTATACTTTTCTTCCCTTTTACTTTTGCTAGATATGGTGATATCGACTCTTGTTGTTTTTTTTTATTTTTTTGCCCAAATAGAACTTCGAAAATTAATTATAATGACAACAACAACAACTTCTGAGCGGATCTACTTTCGGAGATATAGCCATCGGAAGATCGGGATATATCTTTTATAAAAATCGGTATAAGTTGGGAACCCCTGGATAAATTTCAAAAATATTGGTGTCATATGAAAGGTATTTAATGAAGCTATACAATTGCCATACAAAATTTTTCAATTTGAGTGATAGTTTTCGAGATATGACAATTTTTCAAAAATTCACCACATTTTTTTCCCCAACAAAACTAAATTTTTCCCAAAAAATGTATTATTGACCTATAATTTTAACAACTAAATTGGATAGCCCATTTTATTTCCTTTCATTTGATATGCAACATGTATCTGAAATTACATAATTAATAAATTTTTATAGAAAAAAACAAAAAGAGACCAAATCAATTTTCTTGAAATTAGGAACTTTAAACAACAACAATGCCAGAACAAACAACAACAACAACTACAACAACAAAAACAACAACTACTACTACAACAACAACAACTTCGATACTACTACAACAACAACAACAACAACTACAACAAAGAGGATCAGCTACTTATTATATTAAAAAAATTTTATTGGC
The DNA here is from genome assembly GCA_951812925.1 of Calliopum simillimum. Taxonomy (NCBI): domain Eukaryota; kingdom Metazoa; phylum Arthropoda; class Insecta; order Diptera; family Lauxaniidae; genus Calliopum; species Calliopum simillimum. Next base: position 121,209,888 of record OX638370.1, on the reverse strand, counting down.
TAGCAAACTATGTGTTGGATATATTATAGACTGAAGGCCGAAGGCCGCCGCGAAGCCGGTGTCGGATTTTTGGGAGTTTGAAATCCTAAGCTGCGGCCGCAGGCCTCCCAATTACCCCTACTCTTATGTAAAATTACTGTTGTTGTAGTAGTAGTAAAGTTGCTGTTGTTGTTGTTGTTTTTGTCTGTTTTGGCATTGTTGTTGTTTAAAGTTCCAAATTTGAAGAAAATTGATTTGGTCCATTTTTGTTTTTTTCTATAAAAATTTATTAATGATGCAATTTCAGATACATAATGCATATCAAATGAACGGAAATAAATTAGGCTTCCTAATTTAGTTATTAAAATTATAGGTTAATAACACATTTCTTGGGAAAAATAACGGTTTTTTGCAAAAAAAATTGGGTGAATTTTTGAAAAATTGTCATATCTCGAAAACTATCACCCAAATTAAAAATTTTTGTATGGCAATTATATAGTCCGGTAAAATACCTTTCATATTTTTAAAATCCATCCAGGGGTTCCCTACTTATACCGATTTTTATAAAAGATATATCCCGATGACTATTTCTCTGAAAGTAGATGCGCTCAGAGGTTGTTGTTGTTGTTTTTGTAATTAATTCTCAGAGCCCTATTTGGGCAAAAAAAAAAACAACAACAGTCGATAAAGTGGAATTGTTCCCAAAGATCATTAGTTATGAACGGCACTTATAGCGCTTTCTTATCAATTTTAAGGACACTATAAACAGCTTAGTAGACGTAAGCAAGCGCATTAGTTGCTGCACATACGTTTTGCAGAATATACCCACACAAGCACAGATAAATTGTCGTCTAAAACACAGCTAATGTCACTCCAACCACAAGCTAATATTAAAAATCAAATGCATTGTAAGCAACTTTTACTTACAAAACTACAAAAACACGGAAAAGCTACGCCAACTTACAAAAACTTATGGAATTTCATAAATATTTTACATTGCCGTATATATTTAAAAGAACCTGTTTTGGTCATACATTTTTTAGAATTTTGATTAAAAAGTGCCTATTTCAGGCCTGTTCTGTTATCCGTGTGGTTTCAATTCACGTAAAAAAGTACTAGAATTTTTTTGCGGAGAATTATAGGCTCTACAAATAATGGTGATTTGCATTATCGAAAAAGTAACCGTTAAGGAAATATTCTTAAAAAACTGCAAAAAGTCAACAAAACTCAACTTTATCGAATGTTTCCGAAGCAGTTCCTTTTTCGTAATCCTCCACTAAAAAGATTCAAATATTTTTCATCGTGTGATTCACCACTTTCATCAAAAATTCTTCTTGTACCGTTTTCTTTTCTCAAAAAAATTCTGCATTTTTTCTGTCCTTTTTCTGAATGTCACTTTTTGTCCGAACGAAACTGATGGAAACGCTACAAATGAAATGTAATTGAAACCACACGGATTACGGAACAGGGCTGCTTAACTCGTTTTCGAGAATTTCGGAAATGAAGAGTTGGCATCGCAGCGAAAACGTCAATAACCGCAGCGTAGCCACCTGGTTTGAATAAGCTAACTATACCACAATAATTGAAATGACCATTTCAAAAACTTCATAAATCCTGAAATCAATCAATAGAAACTACTTTATTCAAAAATAAACAATTGGGCGATTACTTTAAACGTGTAAAAGCCTCGAAAACCTCGTAAAATCGTAAAACTGTCAAAGTTTGCATTGATTTTGACAACTTTTACGAGCTTACGAGGTTTTCGAGGCTTTTACACGTTTAAAGGAATCGCCTAAATGTAAATAACTTATTTAGGCTGGATTGGAACGTCGAATAATGTTCATGGTTTTTTAATATAAATAATGATAAAGATCTAAAAAACCATTCTTGGCCTATGTTGCTTTAGCAAGAAACGGAATAAATGGTATATAATTAAAACCAGATAATGATATAAATTGAGGAGTTATTTTTCAAAAGGGCGTAAAACCATGTTAAACAAATTTTCAGTAATGAGAAAAAACTTTTATGGGCTGTTTTCAATACCATCTTTTTTTTTAATGACTCCTGTATTACAGTGAGTTGACCAAAGATTCTAATCCCCTTAACATTTTTGTTGTAACATATTTCCAGCAATTGCAAAAAGTAAAAAACATTTGGAAATAAGCCCTTTTGTTCTGAAACTTTTGGAAATAAGCCCTTTTGTTTCAAAATCACTCTTATTTCACCATTTGGAAGCTTATTTTGATGTCTATAGGCATGGTATGTAAGCACCGATATAGCCTGGGGTATATAAAAAATATTAAAAGTTTTTTTGGCCACTATTCAAAATACGTCTTTTTGTATCAAACTCTAAAAATTTCTATGAAATTATATGGAAATAAGCCCTTTTGTTCTGAAATGCGACTTTTGATCACGATTTTATCTTAGAAAAATACATTTTTTGTGATGAATTTTGGACTAGAGGATGTATTTTAGCATGGTAATGGCGATGGCATCCTTAGGTTTGTTCGAGGTTGGAAGTGGTTTTACGCCCTTTTGAAAAATCACTCCTCAATTACACTGTGCAACACAAAAATATAAATTTGATCTGGATAACTTTTTTGAACTAAGTCAGTGTCGCTGATTCAGAATCTGGAAATCGTTTTTCCTTTCACGTCTGAAATCCGAGTTATCCTTGAATTAAAGTGCGGAAAATAATATTTTCAGACATATGGATTACATCCAGGAAACGTGTAGAACAAATGTATTATTTATGAATACTAAACTAATATTTTCTAGTATTTATTTTCCTTGCTCTAGTGTCAATAGTATTTAAATTTTATATTTATGACTAAAATCCTGGAAAATTGTCTTATCTCAAGTTATGTTGTTCTGTAAAAAGTCCACAGATTTGTTTTTCAAAAGTCTATTTTATTTATCGCTAATAGTTTGGGTAAAATTAGCGAATAAGATATAGCAAATGTTAAATAATTTACAGAGTCTGTTTTGTTTATTGTTAAATTGTGTCAATATTATCACTAAGCACAACCGTGGTGCCACACCACTAAAATAAAATGCTTATTAAGATCTAAGCACATTCGGTACAAGCTGCGAATACGTACGAACTCAATGAAGCACTGTGCTTGACGGTTTTTAATTGCCGTTGTTTTTTGAGCCTATGAGCTAATAATTCTTGTCAGTAAAACGTTTTAGAACATATTTTTATGGCCGAAAATTTACTATTCAAACTGATCATAGACCACTTACATGACTTCACAACATTCAGGTCCCAAACATGAAATTAAAAAGGTGAAAAATTCTTCTTAATGAATATGATTTTGATATTATTTACATCAAAGGCAAAGACAACTCTGTTGCGGATGTATTAAGTAAATATTTACAAAGAAATCAGGAAGAGGAAAGCGCAGTTATGTTTAATAATGAGCAAAACGAGAATTTTGAGAATGACGATATACGCTCTACAGATGCAACGATACATAGCGCAGATATAGTTATAATGTATAAATTGTTATAAAAATCAAATTCATTTTAAATACGGTGTAGAAGAAAAAATAATAATTAAAATATTGTAGCTAGCGTAGCATGTCTCAAAACCAGAGTGTGTTACCAACTAACAATTTGGCAATTTTTCACAACAGACGGCGCTAGTGAGCCTTATGAGTTATGCATAATGGCGATCCTGCTCAGAGAGTTTACTCGTGGCCTATAGCACAATCGCTTAAGCACCGCGTTCTCTTTCATTAGAAAACCGGAGTCACGGGTTCGAGTACGGTTTCTGGCAAGATTTAACTAAAACTGATCTGATGAGGCTATATACATGTTTATATATGAAAATATATAAATATGTATGTGGAAGTAGCCGAAACATATGTAATCAATTTCCATGTTAACACTTGCTTTCGTCTGTTGTTGAAAGATTGCAAAAATGACTGTTTAATTAGTTCAATATAAAATTATCAAACTTCAATTTAGAAAAAGCGCGTTGGTACTTTCATTAGTACTATACAAGCAATAAAAAACAGTCAATAAACTAACTTAATAATTAAAATAGTTAACAGTAAATGCCAGAACCATGTGACGGTAATGAAAGATTCCGACTTGAAGCAGATAATGAGTAAACTTTTGATAAATAAAGGTTTTATGTGCATTTTTTGTGAAAACGATGAACTTTTCTTAAATTTTCAAAAAATCTATATTGACAATTTTCAAAACAGTAATCTAACTATTTGTAGATCTGTGAAAAAGTTAATAGATGTAATAGATAAAAATGAAATTTTGGATATTATTAAACATGAACCTCTTCGAAACAACCACAGAGGAATAAGTGAAGTTTTCCTTGAAATTAAACAGAAGTATTTTTTTTTTCTAATGATAACGGAAATAATAATTGCGATATTTGCAAAGCAGCAAAACATGATAGGCAACCTTTAAAACTTTTTAATCAAATAAGTGAAAGCCCTACTCATTTCAACGATATAGTACATGTAGATATATGGTATCCTTACAGAAGCAAAATGATCTTTACAACAATAGATAAATTCTCAAAATACGCAACCTTTCATAAATTGAACGATAGAAACTGGACCGCTCTTTAAAATGTTTTTCGTTTATCATAATGAACGTTGTATTATACATAGCGCTGTTGAGTTATTTTTAAAAGACCAAAAAATCGAAATCCATAGAACGACTCCTTTTTTGAAAACGGGAAATTCTGATGTTGAAAGACTTCATGGTACAGTAAACGAGCATTTGAGAATTTTAGATGCCGATCCTTTGAATAAAACTTGGATCTTTTTAAAGTTTTTAACTCATCAATAACAATATTCATTCAACAACAAAAAAGAGACCAATTGATTTTATAATAAAAAATTTCAACAGAGAAGAGATTCAAAACTTAAGTAAAGATTATGAACGGGAAAAAATTTGTAGAATTAACAAACTTAACACGGATAGAATAAGAAATTATAACTAACATGAATACATTGTACGAAATAGGCAAATACCCAAAAACAAACCTAAATACAGAGAGCTAAGCAATTATGAAAAAGGAGGAAACTATGTAACAGATACTTCAAATAGAAGATTTACAAAATATTATAAATCACAGTCGAAACGAAAGTACAAGTATCAAAATCCATGACTAGATATTTATGTTATGTAATTATTATTTAAATTCTTGCTTATATAATTTTACTAAAATTGTATAAAAATTATTTCTTTTATTTTATTGTATTATGATTTTGTGTTTGTAAGTTATTATTATGTAATTCATAAAGGAAAAAAAGTAAATGTCTTAGTGGGGGAGGAGTTATGTGTAAACTCCTACTCTCCTTACTAATCACTTGTTATACTTTAAGATTATACATCTAAGTTATTATTTTATTATAAATCAGAATTCTCATTTTTAATTTGTAAAAAAGTTAGTTATAAATTTGATTTTGTCGTGAAATGAAATAAAGAATTCAATTATAAAGTTTACATTGACATTTCATCTTATAATTCGAGTATTACAGGATAACTCTACTGAAGAAGTTAAATCATTTTTTATGAAAAATAATTTAAATTAAATTTAATAAAAACTTATCTAGTATACACAATAAATACTTAGTGCAACTATTTTTCAAAATTATAATATTTACTTACATATATTATTCAGTTGGCATTCGCCCAAATATAGTATATTTACTATAGCATTCACGTCACGATTCCAACAAGTATTACAATTCTTGCAAAATTGATACCGATGTGGTGACTTGGATGTTTCGTTGAATTCATGGCAATTTTCGCATAGTTTCGTTGTTCGAAATTCATTTATGAGCATCACATGAGCACCGTGCACGCAGAACGCATCAATGAATCGTAAAAGCGGTGTACGTCTGTAGCCTTTCATTGGGGAATTAGAGGCAATTTTAGTCGAACCGACACACACCAGCTTAGGTCCACGCATATTCCCTAAAATTGTCTTTGCAATCGAATGATAGGTCTTTTCAACGCAAATGTATTTTTGAAATTTTAACCGAGTTACGTTTACTTGCGAAAATATACGTTGCCATTGCTGAAACTTATTGAATTGGGCATGCGTATACTCACGAAAATGAATTGTTGACATTGGTGACCATTGATTTTCGCTGCTAGCAAGTAAATCTTTTCTAGTGCATTCTTTTGTGTAATGCTGCAACTTATTCCGTCTTGATGCAAAGCCACATTAATGGTGATATAGGGAACTTTTTATTTTTATGGTTTCGGGAATATCACCATTACGAACGCCATCTACATTTTCATATCGAATGCCGCCAACAAATAACCGCATACCTGGATCCAGACCGATTTTTGAAACATATTTAGTATTATTGGTTGGAATCTCTACAACCTTTTGTTTCTTTTCCTTATTTGTCGATGTATTTACTAATTTTCGCATTGAAAACGATATAGCCACACCGTCAGTATTTATGGAAAAAACAAATTTCTTGGTTTTTGTTTTCGGGAGTTTAAAATATTGTCGCCATTCTAGGTTTTTATCAATTTTATCGTTATGTTTCCGTAATTTTAGGCCACAAAGAAGCGAGCGAAAAGCGAATGTATCAAAACGTATATGATGTGCACCAAATTTATTGATAGGAATTAGAGCAAAATCCTTCTAATTCTGGGACTCGTTAAATTTCAAAAGACTGTAGAAAAATTTAAGGTGTTTCCAGTTTTTATTTTATGGAATAACTATCCATCCCAGTTTAAGTCTGTACGCAATAATTCCAACAATTCTGAACCAAACTCTTTATCAGCATTGTTGAATAAATAACACTAGTTTACACCGAAAATTCCCAGTGAATGCCATTATTCATTTTATATGTAAAATTGGCCGCTGATTCCGAAAATCGCATTATTTTTTTTTTATTTCGTGTCGTTTCTGAGATATCGGTCATTTTTGCACAAAAAAAAAATGATAGTTCCACTTAAATAAAAATATCTCAAGAACCAATGTTTAAAGGTAATTAAATAACCTACAAATAATATTCACATCACTTTTTGATTGTCTCGTCAGTTTCGGCGAAATACATTGATTTCTAAAAACAAACATTTTTTTTTTTTCGAAAAAATTTAGAAAAAATCAAAATCAACTGCAGATTTATACAAGAAAAAAAAATTTTAAAAATCATTTTGTTTCTTAATATCATAGTCTATATATTTGTGAAGCAAATAAGATACTATTTAAGAAAACCGATGGAAAAATGTAAAAGTTGCATACAATTCATTGATAAATTACTAAAATGCGCTTTTGCCTATTTTTTTCGTTTTTTTTGTAATAAACTGTTCGATAATTTGAAACCTTTTGTAAAACACATGAGAAAATCCAAAAAATTCTTAAAGTATGCGGTAAAAAAAAAATATCCGCGTCTCGTCGTTTTTCTTCAGCACGTCAGATTTTTTTTTAATCGATTTTTGAAGTTTTTTAATCCACTGTACATGAAAAAACAAAAATAACGCATTCTTGTGTTACATCTGAGGTGTATCATGTGTTCAGTAAACTTATGCAAGATATTGCGAGGAAGATTTTTGTAAAAAATTTTAACCTTCCAAGACCCTTACATGTGGGTCATTCTAACCCCCCCACATCTATGTCATTTTGACCTACATGTGGGGGTTTTAGAGGGTTAAAGTTATCTACAAAAATATTCCTAGTAATATCCTGCATAAGTTTACTGAAAACATGATGCACCTCAGATATAAGGATCATATAGTTAAATTCATCGATCATCATGTACAGTGGATTGAAAAACTTCAAAAATCGATTAAAAAAAATCAGCCGTGCTGGAGAAAAACGACGAGACACGGGTATTTTTTTTTTAACGGCTACTTTAAGAATTATTGGATTTTCTTATGTGTTTTACAAAAAGTTTCAAATTATTGAACAGTTTATTACAAAAAAACGAAAGAAATAAGCAGAAGCGCATTTTAGTAATTTATCAATGAATTGCATACAACTTTTACATTTTTCCATCGATTTTCTTAAATAGTATCTTATTTGCTTTACAAATGTATAAACTATGACATTTAAAAACAAAATGATTTTTAAATTTTTTTTCTTGTATAAATCTGCAGTTGATTTTGATTTTTTCTAAATTTTTTCGAAAAAAAAAAATGTTTTTTTTAGAAATCAATGTATTTCGCCAAAACTGACAAGCCAATCAAAAAGTACGTTTAATACGTTTAAACACAAACATTGGTTCTTGAGATATTTGTATTTAAGTGGAACTATATTTTTTTTTTGGTCCAAGAACGGAAAATGACCGATATCTCGAAAACGACACAAAATAAAAAAAAAATAATGCGCTTTTCGGAATCAGCAGCTCATTTTACATATAAAATGAATAATGGCATTCAATGGGAAAAAAATGTTTAATCATTTGTAAACTAGAGTTCACCGTTGGTGCATGTCGCTTAAAATATTTGCGCACTTTTCTGTATGCGTGCATCCATATATTGTTACAAAATATAACATCATAATTTAGAGCTGCTCTAACGAATAAATTTGACCTATTTTTTTTGGTATAAAGGCGTAAACCTACGTTACAACGTATTTGCTTATATTCTGCGTCTAATTCGTATTTCGCTTTGCTCCCGTCCAATAAACAATAAAAATAATCAGGTCACCGTGGCTTTGTGTCACTAAATTTATTTTCTTCCCAATCTCTCATAAATGAAAAATGAATATACCTAGATGCTTTCACTATAAACGCAGACATTTCGGTAACATTCAAACGAATTTGATTGAAAACATTTTCATTCAGACAGCACTTGAGAAGACATTTCTTTACGTTAACGATATTTGTTTTTCTTCAGATTTGGATGAAGTAGGTAGTTCTTCATTCTCCAATTCAACTTTCTTTCTTTTACGTGACATATTTTAACTAACTAAAACAAATTGTTGTTAATTTGCTTTAAAAAATATTGAAATTGAAAAACCTTATTAAGTACGTAATTTCAACTGAAATCCTTGTCGCACGCTGTATTGAGCACAAATTAAATTTGTGTGATGGCGACCAAGCAATACACTACCAAGCAGATATTTTATTTAATTTTATTCACAAAGTTTAAAGCTTTTAATTCCAGATAAAAATTCTTTTCTTTTTTTGATTTTATTCACAAAGTTTTTAATTTTTGATAATGTGTGCAAGTTTTCACGAACGTTCACTGTGTAGCTAAATTGAAAAAATGATGGCTGCTTGTTCGTTCAGCTTACTAGCTAGTTCAGTTCTTTCGATCAACTAGCTTCCTTTTATAGTTTCGATATATTTTTTCGTTGTAATTTTTAGGTACAATTATACCTTTTCCCGACTGTTAACCCTTTCAGACCCAAATAATACAATTTTAAGTTAAATCATTTTTTTAATAGTTTTTATGTTTAAAAGTCGGAGAATGGTGTAATTGTACCTAAAAATGCATCGTACTTGAAAACTTAAACACAATTTTCTCCGGAATTAAAACCTGTCAAATAATAAGTCACGTAAAATGAAGAAAATAACCAAATATTAAGAACTACATATACATACAAAATGATATATGGATGCACATATATACTAGAGTGCTTAAACTACTTTCAACAATTCGTGACCTTAGGACAACATGGTTCTATCTGCTATATCTGTTGTATGCAGTTAGAACATTGTTGTCCTAATGCCGCGAATTACTGCCAAGTCCACAGTTGCTGTGTGTATAGGATGGTAGTTACAGGAAACTAAGAAAAACACTGATGGTGTAGCTATATCCTTTTCAATGAGAAAAGTAGTACATAAGTCGGCGAATAATTCCAATAACGAAAAGGAAATGTCTTCGTTAATAGTGGAAGCATCTAGATATATCCATTTTTCACTAATGAGTTAGAACATTGTTGTCCTAATGTCGCGAACTATCACCATTTGGATCACATAATATTCGTTATGGTACAACTACTTTTCGTTCGCTTCCTTGTGGCCTGAATTAACTGAAGCATCCGTAAAACATACATTGACATAAAAAGTACTTGCGGCAATTTGCGACCTTAGGACAACAATGTTCTAACTGCTATACCTTTTGTATCCAGTTAGAACATTTTTATCCTAATGTCGAAAATTATCGCCAAAGCCCACAATCCACGAAAATTTTTCAACCTTTTATGCTAAGGCTACGCATCCAAGTGTAGATGGCGTTCATAATAGTGATGGTGATATTCCTGAAACTATAAAAATTAAAGTTTCCCAATATCATCTATAACGCGGCTTTGCAGCAAAACGTAGGAAATTACGATACTACGAATTAACGTAGAAAGTTACTGCTAACTCTTCAGCTGGCATGTGTCGGTTCAAGTAATTTGATAAATTGGAAAACTCGAAGAATTTAGTTTTATTTAGCTTTGCAACAATTCGTGGCCTGAGGAGAACAAGGTTCTATCTTCGATAAACTTTTGTATGCAGTTAGAACATTGTTATCCTAATGTCGCGAATTGCTACCACCAAAAAAAAATTAATCAAAAAATGTACTCAAATTGATAAAGGAATGCATTGACGTTCAAAATAACTTGCGGCAATTCGTGGCTTTAGGACAACAAGGTTCTATCTTCGATAAGCTTTTGTATGCAGGTAGAACATCGTTATCCTAATGTCGCGAATTGCTACCACCAAAAAAAAAAACGAATCAAAAAATGTACTCAAATTGATAAAGGAATGCATTGACGTTCAAAATAACTTGCGGCAGTTCGTGGCTTTAGGACAACAAGGTTCTATCTTCGATAAACTTTTGTATGCAGTTAGGTCATTGTTATCCTAATGTCGCGAATTGCTACCACCAAAATAACGAAACTTAAATATAAGTAAACATGCTAATTTTGTAAAATAGTTGCACCACATAAATTTTTTTATACATTACAAGTTTAAATAAACTTAGGTTTTATAACAGTTAAACATTAGTGCAAATATGTTACGTTTCGTAAGAAATACATATTACTGCCGAATTTAGAAAGAGGTTACCGAGTTAAGCTTCCTGGACTTTTGGCGTTGTAGCTCAGTACGTTGTTCCTTGGTGAAAAAGCCTAAATTTACACTAGGCGTTTTATTATAGTTGCTGCTCCCACACTGCTAAACTGCACCAGCTGCTTTAAGCACAAAATTTTGTTGGTAACCGCTCCCACCTCCAAAATCGGTGCAATAAAAACCGGGCGCACCGTACACATTGAATTTGAGCTGTGATGGTTTTAGTCTTATGCTTTCATCTCGCAAAGTAAAGCAAAGCCTTAGCTCAAATAACTTTGTTCCAAAGTTCTTGCCAAGAAAATCTAAAAAGTTTTTTTTTATCAATTGAATTGTTTTATACGATTATAAATTGTTTGTATACTTACAGTTAAAGACGAATGAAAAATTAATAATTCTCAATTGATGCGCAGCAAGCGAAATGCAACAAATGGCGGCGGACGCCGTTCTGATTACTCGATATTTTTTTTACAGTTCGTTATAGTTAATGGAAATATAACGAAGTTTTTCGTTTTCCTCGTGGTTTCGATTAGTTTTCTCGAACGTTCACTGTGTAGCGAAATTGAATAAATGGCGTACATTCCTTTTTTTGCTAGCTGCCTTTTTGTAGTTTCGTTATATTTTTTCGTTCGTATGTCATTGTAATCAGCGATGCATTTTAAGGTACAATTTATTTTAAGAAAAGTACATTAGTTCTGGCATACAGATTTACAGGATAAAAACAATCTTTTTTTTTAAATGGTTATTTTATTATTTTTTTTTTTTTTTTTTTTTTTTTGTTTAAATTAGTGTATTATTCAATACATTACGTCTTATACTCTTATTAGTTAAACTTAGAAGACTAGTAGTACTTAAAAATTTTAATCGAATTAATTTATGTACTATATGCCTACGTGATGTGTTTAAAATAGTTAATACAAATACAATTTTCAATATTAGATATTATTTTTAGACTTAAATAATTAAATTTAATAAAAATGTACGGGAAACAATGTAAAGGAATAAGAATCTGCCATAATATCATCAGTAAAGTGGGGTTTTCTAAAACCTTAACGCTAGTATATGTATAACTATGAAGACGACTGTTTTAATATTATTTTATAAGTATATTTTTAATGCTGTATTAAAATGGCAGTTTTTAGTACATTTTTAAGTAGTAATATGATTTTTTTTTTAAATTTTTTTATTTCATACACTTTCATATTATACGATTTACAAGGATTTACTTTTATGCTTTAAATATTAAAATTATTGGATATAATTTTCCACTTAAAAAAAAAAAATATTAAAACACAAAACTTTAAGAGCTAAGCTTTGTGAATTTCAACACTTGACTTTTTACCAAGATACCAACGAGTGCATATAATACATTTCTAAATAAACAGCAGACTTTTTTGAGAAAATTGATTTTCAATTTAAATTTAGTTCGAAATACATATATTTCATAAGGATTATTCAGTAAAAAATCAATTGAAGTTTTTACCAACATAAAAACTTAGCCCTTAAATTTAAAAAGAAAAATAAGTAAAACAAAAAATTACTCAAAAGGTATTTACATCAATTTACAAACAATTCCAACAATAGGTAGCAACAAAAGCCAAGCTATACAGCTAGCCAAGGTAGCGCCACTCTGTGCCATACTCAACTCCTTTTCGTCAACTACAAAAGCGGGTACAGCCATCGGTGTTTGTTCGAAACTTTTGATCTGATCTACAAAACTACCGCGGCTATTGCGTGCCAAACGTTGATTGGCCAACTTAAGTTCGCGTAGTTTCTCCTCAAGTTGCAACACTTCATCTGGAAATTATGAGTTATTAAAGCTGTGATTCAAATTCCATTTGATAGCATTACAAGTACTTACTGCGATTTACACCCTCTAAATCGTTGATTTTAATAAACATCGCCAGTGAAATTTCATATACTTTATTGTTATCCATTAGCGTTTGGCTGTATGCTGCCGCGTCCGAAGTATCACGCCTTCTGCGTCCATAGCCGATTTGTCCATTTGAACATTGCGTGCCAAGGCATTTGTCCAGACAAACATTGACAGTTGCACGGAATTGCACATAGGAGGAATCCGGGAATTTGAAGGCCTTAAATTTAGCGCTTAACATATCACCATCGATTGTATTGAAATTTTCGAAAAGATAAGGATCCACGGTGCAGCTGTAAGTGAAATAATTGTAGGCATTAGTGACAGCTTGTACAGTGAGTTGTGAGAAGCATCGAGAAAATTTAAAATTGTGGATTTTAATATATAAAAAAGAAGACATGTCTAAACGATTGAAGTTATTTTATGATTATAATTGCACCTTAATACAGTGATCGAATGATTATGTGACAATAGTATTTTTGCGGGTAGTTTATCTAGGCTTATGTAAGCACAATCAGACAAACGTATGGGAAAGCAATAACAAATGTGTAAATTCTAACCGTATCCACCCGACGAAAGTGATTTACTTTTGACAGTAAATGTCATAAGCGGTTAAATGAAAATTGTTTTTCAAAAAACTAGAAAATTATGACATTTTCGTAGTTTAAGAAGAAGCAGCATTTGTTATCGCTGCAACCATGGTAATTGAACCATGATTTTAATGACATTTAATGCCAATTGTCAAAGTTAAGCGGTGCCACTTGGTCAAAAATACCAAGTAGCTAAGTGGCACCGCACAGATTTAAAATAAATCTTGGTAGGATAAGATTTATTCTTGTATGGTAGATCGTGTGATTTAGAGCTTAATCTCGAAACAACTTTAAATCACCTATTAATCTCCGGTGGAAAAGTAATATAACTTAACACAGATAAATAAATGTGCTCACGACAAGCTCAGATAAAGTGTCCACAAAAATATAGCTAATATTAAAGGATTTAGCATCAAAGAATACTTACCCTTTGAAAATAATCGTCTCTGAGAGCAAACGCGTATCAGTGACTTCCAAATAATTTACACCCAAACCATAAACTGGTGCTGAATCACGATCCAAATTAATTTCCATAGTCAAAGGGGTACCAGGTGTTACTGTCAAATCACCAGTGACCTTTTTGCCATTTTGATTGACACCAATCGATAAACGCGGCTCCGGTGCACGTTCTGTTAGTGATGTAGTTATTTCCAGATCTCTAAAGGATGTTAAAGAACAAAAAAAAAACTTTTTAATAAAATTGTATTCGTTTTTATGGGAGAAACTGGCCATAAAATTGTAAATACTTCACTAACAACTATAATCGTTCCAAGTATGTAGTATTTTTCTAATAACTATACCATTTTCTTTTATGATGCTATAAAAATTGTAAAAATTAAAACAAGGGTTTACTTGAATGCGTAGGCTACCTATGCACATTGTAATGGAAAAGAGTCAACATCAACAAGAAACTGCGTATTATGATGTTCTTATTATATAAATTAGTCATTTTTACATACGGACACATACGCCCTTCTAATGTCTATTTAGAGTTTTGCTTTTTTTTTGTATTTTTGTAAATTATGACCTATCAGTATGAAGTCCACATCCTCGAGATAGTCATCATCATTGCTGTCTGGTTGGGATATAAAAGAGGCGGAAAAACAAACTTTTACTTTGACGTTGTTCGTTTGCTGCACTGATCTTGGTTGCTATAATTAGAGGGTACCACAGAGCTATTTGAAAATGAACCTCGATGTGTACAGATCGATGGCATAATTATGGTGTAATCAAGTTTGGTTTCACTGCCGTTTGACGGTTACTTTTTCCTTTTATTTCTTTACATATTTTAGTTTCCTATGATTTATTTGTTTCTCGTTTGGGGGATTTTAAGATTGCGAGAGAATCTATGTGATGGCATGCATCCGCTGTAGCCTTGGGTTGTTAAAAATGTATTGTGGCAATTTAACAGGTTTCGTTCTTGATACGTTGTAAATATAAACTTATATGTGGTGGCTATTAAAATAACTTTTATTTTTATTTGATTAAATATGTAAAATCAAATGCTAGTAGCTGCTTTTAGGTCGAGTTTTATGGAGTCCCTTAGTACAGAGCTCACTTGTTATATGCGACATCAAATATCTCCATCGTTTTTTTATTTTTTGCCTCTGAAACAAAGTTTTAGCTGGATTTTCCTTTCGTTGAAATAGGTCTATTTGTAAATCATTTAGAATTTCTGATCAAAATCAGGCCTTACTAGCTTAATAAGGCTATGTTTATGACACGCGCGAAAAGTGACGGCGCGACCAGATGACATTTCTAGCGGCGTCGCTAGCAAAATCAAATACACGCATTCGTATGAGCAAGCGATAACAAACGATAAGCGATAGTAAGCGACGTCGTATCATCGCGAGCGACGAAAATATGCAACCAAAATATTTTGAACGTTCTTGCTAGTCGCACGTAAACGTCTATCTTAAAATATTGAAATTGCGCATAAAAACATTTACTTCCAAAATATTTTCAACTGTTTTTTAAATCTTTCGTAGACGATGGAGAAATTAATTCGAGTTGTGCCCGAAAATTAATGTTTGTGGAACTTACAGGCAAAGTAATGGGGCTGCCCAAATACTGAATTTGAAAAAATCTGGACGGATTTAGAAAATATTGTTACTAAATGAAAGATATTTTAACAAGCTACAAAAAAATAAATATGTACAACTAGTACAATCATTTGGGAAAATATAATGATGTTACCTGGAATGTTTTGCGGGATTTTTGCATATGAGTTATTTTATAGATTTCGATGTGTTCTTTCAGGATTTCAACTTTGCCACCTCGAGTCGTGTTGAAAATCATTCAAAATTGAACGTAGTATGGGGCATAGTACAATGTTCAATTTTGAATAATTTTCAAGACGCGATATCTCATGAACGGTAAGTCGGACGAAAAAACAGTTCGGAGAGATTCTTAAAGGGAATTGAACGTTCTACAAAATGCAAGAAATTTTTTTTTTCTAGAACGAACCGTTTTAGAGCTATTTTGAAAAACTATTTTTTCCTAAATTTTGGGTTTGTTGATAAAATATCTCGTAAACTATAGGTCATGTGAAAAAAATTAAATGAGGCTTATAGTGGAAATAATTCCCTATAAATAGGTGTTTTTACTTTGAACGTGTGACTCACAGTTCATGAGTTATTGTAATTTTAAGCTCAACACATCACTGTGCCTACTCATATATAAGCGGCATGCATAGGGGAACTGATGCTATTGTGGTATAGTTTTTCAATGTGGTATGGTCGCATATCTCCGAATTGAGAAAGAGCCTGCGAACGTCACTGCTTTTATCCTGCCAGAAAACATGAAAAACCATGGATGTGTTGCTGTCATGCACCAAACAAAACTTTTCCGGTGTCAGTTGAACAAAACTTAAGTCGCGTGTGGTTGATTTTTTTTGCGGATTTTTTGCAAAAAAATTTTGTTAAGAAAAAGTTGCTTTTTGGTGAAGTTTTATTTATATTCAATAAATGTAAGTGCTAGGTATTTCGAAATAAGTGTTTAACTGTGTAAATTCACAAAGTTTTCTATTTTATATTTAGAATTTTGTAATTTCTAAAAATTTGCCAGTGTGGTATAGTCGGGATTCGCTAATGTTGTATATGAACATTTCTTGACATTCTAAACATTATTTGATGGATGTTTATTTTTTTTTATAAAAACTATGAGTTTCAGAACCAATGTAAATGTTACATTACCCTACTTATAAGTACCACATTACCAGCCCACTTTACAAGTACTGATCAGTATATATACCACATTGTGCCACCATATATACCACATTACCTCCCAACTTTTTGAAAACAGCTTTTTTGACTTTTTTCAGATTTTGCTCAACAACTTTTTTTAATGAAATTGCACACATTTTATTGAAATATATTCTGTAACCAATACTTCAATGGTTAGCATAAAAAATTTGGCTGAAATTGATCCAACTGTTCTCTTTCAAATTCTACCTAAACATTAGCTATACCAGAATAGCATCAGTTCCCCTAATTTACTAATTTTTTAGGATATCTCCTGAGTTATAAGTCGTATGGAAATAGTTAAGAGGTCATTTTTATAGAAAATTTTATAAGCTACAATATTGCGCCACAATATTTTTCTCTAAATGTAACCGTTAAACAGATATTTGTAAAAGAAACTAATTTTGGACGCCATTTTTCCAATATGGCGGCGCGAGCAAACACGACTCGAGGTAGCAAAGTTGAAATTCTAAAAGAGAACATCGAAATCAATAAAATATTTCATTTGCAAAAATCCCGCAAAAGTTTCCAGGTAAAACTAAACAGATTTAAATGTAGAGTTGTATTTTATGATGTTATGATTTTTCTAAAATGAAACGTTGCGAAATCGCTCGTGTCATAAACACTCTTGTTTCTCGCGATTTCACTTGTAGCGACGTTGCTTACAAAAAATACGCTATAAGAAGTCGCTTGGTTCTTAAACGAAGCCTTAACTGACCAGTTTTCACTAAACTGTACACGTTTTCACATGAAATCGTCACAAACTATCTGGACCTTCAGTATAAAAGTCGAACACTCACTGTGGGAATTCACTAAATTTGCCAAGGCTAATAAATTCTGATGCATAAAACATTAATATACATAGTATACTCATACACTGAGCTAAAACATTTAATCCAAAAAATTCAAGCTTTAAATCTTCACTGTACACTGACGTCATTTTGATACTGAAGTACACTATTTTATCAGTGTCAAAAAAATCTTGATTCTAACAAATACTTCAGTGTACTGTATTTTTTTAAGTAGCTTTCATATATTTTTGCGAGAGAAACAGAGAGTCTAAATAAAAAAAGGGTCAAAAGAAGAGAGCGAAAAACTACTTTTGTAAAAGCAGAACTTAGAATACTACAACTACAGTATATGCACTAAACTGAACTGAAGCAAATCAATCAAGACAAGTATGTGCAGTATTTGTTTTTTGTTCTTTCTTATGCAAGTACTTTCAAGCCTCTTGCACGCGACACTAAACTGAAATATTTGTTAAGTAAAAAGCGTGTCTTGAAATGAAATGACTTGAAACTCCAACAAGACGTCTTGTGCAGACTCCTAATACATATACATACATAGTTATATTCGTAGGTGTGTTGAATATGCTGAGTAATTACCCCGTCCTTTTAACTCAAAATGTTTAACTTCCAAACAAAAAAGTTCAATTCATTCAATTGAATCGACCAAAACTGCGGTGATTTCTATGTTAAAAATGGAAAAATCCATTCAATTCAATTAATTTATGCAATTTACACAGCAGAAAAACACTTCAGAACCTCACAGTCATAATTTACTAATTGATAGCAATCTCTGGTTATTAACTAGTCTTCGCGAGTGAGCGCGCGCTCTTTATTTAAACAACAAATTACACTGATTTTATTGGTTAAATGGTTCAACCTACTCTATTTTCCTATCTAATAAACTTTTTTGTATACCACTTTCTAATGCCACTACTGCAGCCAACTACTGGTCGATAGAAGGAAAATAAAAACCCCACCCCACCCCACCATATCATATCATTCTGAAACACACCCAACTAAATTAAAATCTAACGCAACCACTTTGCTCGTTACACATTTTAAATGCGAGCACTAACTATAAAAATTGTAAACATTTTGCACTACCTCACTTCCCTAGTCATTAAGTGGAAAAAAAAGTACTACATAGTTCCCATAGTCATCATCATCATAATTCTGTTCTCTTCTTCTGCTTCGGTTGAACTTACTCTGGTTCTTGAAATCCAGCTGGTAACACATCGCGACGTACTACACCATGATGTTGTAGTTGAACTGGAGCTGATGATGATGCTGCTGCGCGTGTTGGCTCGCGGCTGGTTTCATTCATCATAACATTATAAACCGGACCTGTGGTGATGCACTTCACACTAACGATCTCCTTGCTATTCGCTGCTTCAATGATGATTTTGTGGTAGTAGACTTTTTTACCCTGCGAAAAATTTAATAGAAATAACAACAACAACATTAGCGGTATGTTGAAATTAAAGGGTGGTTCATATTTTTGCATGAAGGATTAAATAGGACTAGCAAAAGCATAGTCTTTAAGTGGCAGTAGTTGTAGAGGAGTAATATTTCCCAATTTCTTTTATGAATTCCTCATTTAATTCAAGGAGACTCGCACTAATATCTAAGTTTTTAAGTTATATATTCGAGCTATCAAGCCCAATTTTCAAGCTTTTTAATTGCATAATCAATAGATATCATACTATGTTTGATTTTCTACCATAAAAGAAAAGTAGTTGGTAACCGTTAAAGGAATTTTGAGGAAAAACAATTTTTTTTAAGACAGACTAGTTTTACCAAGACTAAAATACTTTATTCAAAGTGCATCCAGCCAATTAGCGGTAGTTCTGCTCTGAATTCTCTTCACCAACTTTTTAAAACCATCAAAGTAGTTTTAAGAAAAAATTACATTTTCCTAGCGCAAACAATTTGTTTTAATTGAAAATTACAAACGAAAAACGAGTTCCTGTTCAAGATAGACAGCATAAGGGCCTATTAAGTAAGGTTCAAACTTTGTTTCTTAACATATACCAGTACATAGAACAGAGACTCTGAGTTACTGTCGACTACCGGGAAGTGAAGACTACACAGATCGAAGGCGACGAGAGCTCCAAAGAGGTTCCCTCCTCAATAGTAGTACCTACCCCCAACAGTTTCCGATGAGTTTTTGCAAACCTCGCAGTTAGTGGAGAAGAGGTGTCGGCTACAAACGGCACTGGAAAGACGCAGAGTTTTGTACGGCAATCATTTGCAGATAAAATAGGTGACTGAACTACGCAGGTCATCTTTTGAGGAGATGTAATGTTGGCATACGGCTCCATCCGATTGTTAGCAACAGCCATTCCGGAAAGGAAGTTTCAGATTTATTATCATGCTAGCTAGAGGTCATGGACGATGCCTTAGGGCTGGATTTCTATAACTTTTCCTATACTATAACCTTAAGAGAGCCACAGCAGAACCAAGGCCGACAGCTGCAGAGAGACCAGGCGAGCCCCAGAGCTCAAATCATCAACATCACCACCGAATCTTCTGAAACCAACTCAGTTACAGTAAATTCAACCAAAACTCCAGCGGAATGACACAGAAAGTCACCTTCGAAGACAAGAACAGCAACAACCTCCACATCCAAAGATGCTTCAACTGAATACCAACCCAGTAGTAGCAGATACCACATAGCCCAAGACGAAGCATAGGACCGCTGACAGCCGCAGAGTCAACAAACCGAGCGGGAGAGCCTGCAGAAGTCTTCTCGGTGGAACCAATGCCAACAATATCAAAAGAAGTAGAATACATAGCGGAAGCAACGACCACAGCAGACATCCCCGCATTAGCAACAGAAGCGCAGTAAACCGAAGCTCAAGAAATAATCACAGCAGAATTTCCGAAGTTTGAAAGTCTACAAGGGAAAACGAACATCGCGAAGCATCGAATCGTCATAATGGATGACAAAGCGATAAAACAGCGCTACATACCATGGCTTCCAGTGATGCAGGCGGTCATTAACGAAGAAAGACTTTATTGAACCTTTTCACAGCCCATACAGCGCACTAGCCGTTTTGATAAAGAAAAAACGGGCGTATGGCACCTTTGCATCGATTATCGCCAGCTTAATGGTAGGCCAGTTTCCGATACGTACCCCTTACATTAGCTGCTTAGATCTTAAGGATTGATACTGGTAGATCCCGGTGAAAGCTGGAAGCAGGCAATATACTGCGTTTACAAGTAACAGGTCTGAGTATTGCTTTGCGGTAAACGCCTAAGCACCTTTTTTTAAACTGGAGATGCAACTTTATAGTTCCGAGTATGCTCTTTTAAGTCTTTTATCCATTTTATCCATGACCATTATTTTTTTAAGTCGGCTTTGACACGCTCTTAGTTATGGATGGGAATTTGTTTGGTTAAGTTAACAGTTGGTGGTCTTTTTAAAGTCAAATCGATATGTTCGAATTTCGGCCACAAGGCAAACTAGTTCTTTATAATTGGCATATAAGGCAATACAAAACTCAGCTGACAGTATGAAAATACTCAAAAAATATATTGAACCACCCTAAAAAACATAGTTAGGCCTAAAAATATTCAAAGTCAAAACATTGCGAAGTCAAAAAACGAAAAAAAAAAAAATGTCACATGTTTTTACCGTTAACTGATTCACCATACGCGTTACACCACACTCATAGAAATCGCTCAGCGACAGACGAAATTCGGCAAGTTCGCCATTTATTTTCGGTTGACAACGTTCATCCGGATAACCCTTGAGACCCTCTAAATAGATTTGTGGTTGTTCTGCAGTGGCAGCAGCAGCTGCTGGAATGCCAATTTCGACGCGCATTAAATCTTCAGTGCAGTGGACTTTGTGGGAACCTGAAAGAGAGTTGAATGAGAAAACAAAAGCACATTAATACCATGGATGGATAGATGATGCATCATTGAATGGGAAAAAAAGTTAATTGGAATAAATTTCGAAGACGGATAAAGAAAAATGTAGATAAAGTATATTTTTAAAATACGTAAAAGTACTGCACTTAAAGCTTAATGTTGGGGAAATTGGTTTTGTATGAATTTCTTTAAAATACGATAGCTTTGCGCAAAAACCTCAAGTCAGAAAATTAGAACAGATATAAGAATTATTGCCGTATTTTAAGTGTGAATAGCTACACTTGGAGAACAATTATGTTGAAAAATATATCTAACAGTGCAAAATCATATACATACATACATATATATATAGTCATAATAAAGTTACTAGAAACAAGTCTCAATAATGATAACCCATAGAAGCTTAATCATGTTGGTTGCCTTAATTGTTATGGAAGTAGCACATTGCAGCTACATGAATGCACAAAAGTTGGTTGCTACAGGGCTCATTTTAAGAGAAAAATTCTTTTTTTTTTTTTGTATTTTTAACCATTATAGTTTTATTTAAAAAAATAAAAACAACTTCAAAAGATATAATGCATTATGCGTACATGACATACTCACATAGTTACCTATAGACTTGGTTATACTCGCTAAGCGCTTTAGTTAGGTTACCTTAGTTGGTTCGTTGGTTGGTTGCTTGCTTGCTTAGTTGGATATACTTGTAATCGCATTCGGTTATTAACTAGCAAAATGCATGCTCATAAAACTGGGTAAGTGTTGCCGATACGTGATCATCTTGCTGACCATCAACGACGATGACGATAGCTGCAACATCCTTAACTTAATATCCTCTTTCTTTATTCTTTTTTGTTATGGGTATATGGTGTACATTCTACTTTGAAGGCCATAACAGTTGACGCCTTTTATTTTGTATTTTAAAACTTTGGCATAGATTTTGTTTTTATCTTTTTATTTTTTTTTATTTTTATTTTAAATGCATTACCTATAATCTTGTTTCTTTTTTTATTATCTTCCAAAGTCATATGTAGGAATATACTCCATTTTATCTTGCTTTTTTCTAGTTTCAATTTAAAATTAGATTTTATTACAACGCTGCTATTAGCGTTGATTGTGAAATTATTGTGTAGTTTAGTGTCCATGGCTTTTTTTTTATTTTTTTACAACAAACTAAGTAAGTTAGTTATTATTGAACTATTTATAGTTGGCAAATTACTATTTAATGTTTATGTTATGTTTCCATTAAATGTATTATTAAAATGTAGTAGTGCAGCATGAAGACTGTTGAAACAAAAGACTTATGTGACGATCTTGAATTTCGAGTTTTTAGCAACGATCAAATTATATATTTTTTTTTTAACATGAAAATTTTAAAAGCGACAATAGAAAACGTAATGTCTCTATAAATTTATATAAGCTTGAGTTCAACCGAAATTCGACCACTTTAGTTTGACTTTAAAGAGACTACAGAAGTCTGAAGTAGTAATAATTTTATTGCACAAATTTAAAGTAAAATATCTAGTTAACATATTTCAAGTAACGCAATCTATATACATACTCGAGTCACAATGGCGTGTTTCTCGGGAGTGATCTATGATTTCAGTGACTACCACCTTTTCTGCAGTTTTTGATGATCTTGGTCACCTCGTAGATATATTCTTTGAGGCGTCAGGAATACATCTCATTCGAAAATGGATGAAGTAGTTTGAAAAGACTGGCACAACATTGGACTCACCAAAAACGGGGCGACCAAGATAATAAAGAACGGCATTAAACTTGGAAGTCGCCGAATGACATGCAACGAACAGAAAAAAATGGTTACCTTAGCAAATATTTGTACACACCAAACAAAAAACTTAAGCGACAACATCACTTGTTAGCACTGAATGCTAAGCTTTGATGTTGAATTTTCACAGTTCTATGACAAACGATACTTACAGCAACTAAAAATGCTCCAAGTGTTAATTACAAAAAAGAAATCAACTCAAAAAAAAAGTGTTACATTTACCACTTTTTAACACACGATGGCAGAAAACAACAACAAAAATGCATGACTAAAGTGTTAAAACTAAACAGAGAAAAAATTAAGTAAAAGCATCAGCAATGATGACAGCTTTCAAACTGCAAAAGTGTTAAAAATGCAGACAACAAACTGACTGTATTTGCAGACAGCTACAACAACAACTGCAATGCATAACAACAACAAAAGTTAAAATGTTGACGCGTTAATAAATATCTTTTAAATAAGCGCAATCCAATGGAGATGATGGACAGCAGCAGCAGCAGCAGACAAATGAAAACGATGAATGAAATGAAAATGGTTTCATTTTTCAACTGTTGGCAGTAAAGGAAGGAATTGAAAGCAGAAAATTGAGAAAGAAAAAAATTGATTTTTATTCAATGAAGTTGCACTTGTTAAAAGGCCTATACGCAATTTCTCACTGGGTACACACTATTAAAGTCAAAGAGATGCACGCA